>WNWK01000138.1:345000-692500 GCA_009830355.1 Cherax destructor
ACAATTCAAGCTAGTCTCCGAATCTCACCACCCCCAGTCATCCTTCAGAGTGCAGGACCTGTACGTTCCTCAGTCTCCTCATAAGTGTTGCCATACTCACCCTCCATCAGCAAGCAAAATTTTAGTCCGATGTAACACACTCACACATTCCTGATGGATACTCAAGCGCTTACCACTCCAGATCTCTTTTATTTCCTCTTTCCAACCCTTCCTAGGACGACCCATACTCCCCCTCCTTCAGTTTAATAAAATTTTATTCACCCTTTTGGTCAACTTATTCTGCTCTATCCTTTCTAAGTGACCAGACTAACTCAACAATATCTTTCCCCGCCTTTGAATGGTACCTTCCTAATGTCAGTACAGTATTGTGACCTGGCTATGTTAGTACAGTACTGTGACCTGGTTATGTTTGTATAGCATTGTGATCTGGCTATATTATTTCTGTGACCTGGCTTTGTTGGCATAGTATTCAGACCTGGTTATGTTAGTATAGTATTATGATTGACGTTTTTAGTAAAGTATTTTGACCTGACTATGTTGAAGCTATTGTATTATTTAATCCCATTATTTTTCATATGAGAGTCTTAAAGACAGATTCTGAAACCCCCATGTCAACTTACAAATTAGGTTAGGTTAGGCTAGGTGTTGAAAGAGAGTTAGTGTGTTAATATCGTGTTCAACATTGAACACTGCAATGAAGGCTGTAGTAGATGAAGATAATCCTACATTGCTCCAAGTCATCCTACCCTCGTTCTTCATTTAGAATCTTAAAGAATCCTTACATTTTTCCCATTTAAATAAGTACAGTGGATCCTTGATTTTCATGATCCCCAACTTGCATGTAAAAACCAATGTTATTTTCAATAAAATAGGAAATATTATCAAAAAATACATTTTTTAGAGAATAACTCTGGTTTTACATGAGTAAGAAGTCTCCTATCGTAAGAAGAAGAGAAGAGATAAAAGAACAGGAATAACAGTTTCAACAAACTGTGGAATAAAGACAAATGCAAACCTTAGAAGATTTTATTATGAGACATCTCGCTCACTGGGGGGAGTTGTTCAGTCCAAAACAAAGACACAAGTACACTGGACAGTTTATTAAGGCAACGTATCGCTTGAAGGCCAAGCATTTTGAAGTCCAGAGAGAATACATGGGACACATGAACATACAGTAGAGAGAGAGTGAGGCTCGTAAGAAAGGTGCAGCTGACATGACCATTGTATCAACTGTAAATGTTCAGTTGAGAACTTTGATGAGAAAGAGAGATTTGGCAATATGAATATTCCTTTATTCTTGTATGTGATAGATGTTAGTCAGGTGTAACTCATACCCAGCCATTCCCATTCTTACATTATCTCATATTTTAGATTTCTTATACGAGGGCTTTCCTACTCACTTTACTTTAACTGACATTCTAAGGAGTATGGGGGACTGCGCCAGATGTCTCACCACAATCAAAATTCTCTTATCTGTTATCAGTTTTGTCATGTAATTTAGATTGAATTTTGTTCAATTACGTATTTTTTGGTAGAAAAGTGTTCCTCTTGATATACCTGGAGTATACCTGGAGAGGATTTCGGGGGTCAACGCCCCCGCGGCCCGGTCTGTGACCAAGCCTCATGGTGGTATATAGTATTTCATTCTTAAAAGTTTTCTGCATTTTCTTTCTAGTGTTTGCATGTAAATGGTCGATCCTGTTTACTGCTTCAGTTATGGTATATGTCAAAATTTGTCTGTAGCTGTTAACATAATAATACTGTTTGGGATTTAACAAATTAATGTTCATAGTAAATCGAAAAAAAAATGATTTCCTTTGTCAATGTTGTCATTATCTCTCTCTTAATATATATAGTTATTAATTACAACGAATGGTAAAGACTAAAAAAGTAAATAAACAAGTATTTGTTGTCATAACTTTTGAACTGCCTCGTTAGGAAGGAACCACCAGTCACACAGCACTATAAAACTGCCTGGTTAAGAAGAAACACTTCACCAATCATACCACAGCATAGAGAGAACGGCAGTTACCATCCAGATATAATTATTCGCAAGAATCATTTTTGGTCGTGTCTGTGAAATTTCAAGAAAAATCCTAGACCCTCCTTACCGGGAATCCCAGTTATCCAACTGCTGCACCACTGCTGGTGGAGCCTCCGCTCTCAGACGACTGAGGGCTTCCTGGTACTGATGACTTGACTCCTCGGAACCAGGTCATTGAATTTTTTTTCCCTGGCAACCTATGGTATAAGCCAAGGAAGCAGTCCCTCCCTTACATCCGGAGTGCAGGAATTTCGCACTATTGTGGAAACCGTCAGGCTATACGCCCTATTCACCCTATACAATAAATTCCTTTAGAAATAATGCTCTTTCATCGAACAAGTATTTTCTAAACTTCAGTATCCTCGTTACTTCATTAGAAACAGCAGACACCGTACACATAACATCTTCAACTCACCAGACAAGATAGTGCCCAGAGCAGATATATTGCTCTCCCCACCAACTCCGTTGCCAAACACGTATCCAATATCTTTTCCAGTACCCCATTCCAAGTATCTACCTCCACATCCACCACCATCAAAGACATCCTCTGCAGGGGTATGCATAACCCCTTACAATTATTGCAACTAAGTATGGGTGGACGAGACATTCAGAGACTTACAAATACGTATTTCAGAACACCAATACGCAGGCTCTAGAATGGACGATTTGAGGAATACCTGTGTTTTATACCGAAACTTCGACAACCATTTAATCAGCTACACAGTCGCGAGACTCGTCGCCAGGGAAGCAGACACTCAGCATCGCCAGGAAACTTCTTCATCGTTATCCAACACAGCAACCAACCTACTGGCCCATCCCGTGCAGGTCCGTCTCTAATCCAACTTTCTCCACCTGACTCTCCACGTCATTATGCTCCCAATTTATACTCATGTATATATGGGTCACATTATACTGCATTTGTTTGTATTTTTCCATCGTGTCGGTATTTTATACCATTTATCTCCAACGTTTATGTAATGCATCGTCTCATGTTATATGACCCAAGCAGGTTTAGTGCTTCCCATAATACAATATATTAATATTATTATTATTATAAAAAAGAAGCGCTAAACCAATAATACAATACTTAATGTCTGCATACCATATTCTCTGCATATTCACAACTCACAATGATCTCAGACCTGACGTATTCTATGCCACAAGTCTCTTCCTCGCTGCAACATACAAACACCATGCCTCACACTCACGTAGACGTACTGGCACCAGTTTAAACGCTCTGTAACATTCCCGTCTTTTATGCAATGACAAACTCATTTCTCTCTATAGACCTCTCCATACTCTTGATAATTTCATTCCCTTTTCTGTTATATGATTTTTATCAGTGCTTTTCAACCGGGGTTACTAGTCACCATGGGGTAACCCAGGCAAGCCAGGGGTGAGCCGGCTCAGTACGGTGACACGGTGGCAGTGCGCTTTACGTACATTTCCACTTCTCTCTTCATAATTTCCTATGTCGGTACGATAACATGGTTTCAACATGTCAGATTTGCTTTCACAGCGCCAAGATTTTAGATGCAAATGGGAGAAAGCCTCTCCAGCTATGGACAAAATGACGAGGTCCATCTCTGGAACTCACCTCACTCCTTTGGAGGAAAAACTGGAATTTCGTTTTCCGACAAAGAAAGGAATTTACTGAAGGACTCCAAGGAAGCTCTCCTTGACCTGAGTACAGATAATATTGCCCAGAAGTCTCTCTTCGTCGAAGTAATACTAATGTGGAGATTCCTGGGTATCTCTTATGAGGTTCTTGAATAACTGACTGGCCAAGGAAGCCCTAACCAAGCTTGTGCGTAAGCTGAACATATGCCTATCAGAAAGAGGATTTTCAACTCATGTCCATATCAAAACAAAGAAACGGAACTGCCTCGAGGACGTAGAGACACTCTTATCACAAACGACAACAAAAATTACAAAAAATTACTTTTAACTAAATCATAAACACTGTTGTGTTAATTAAATTGTTACTTTTATTTTATTAGGTATAGTGTGCTCCAATTTCATATACATTATTTACTTTTTCAATCAATGATAATACAATTCAAATATTTAACAATTCACAAAAGATATTAAACACTAGAGTAATATCTTTACCAGACTCACACACACACACACACACACACACACAGGAGCTGAGTCTCGACCCCTGCAACCACAAAACCACAATTAGGTGAGTACACACACACACACACACACACACACACACACACACACACACACACACACACACACACACATATATATATATATATATATATATATATATATATATATATATATATATATATATATATATATATATATATATATATATATATATATTAAACAATTAAAAAGTCCATAATTCCTCTCAGCTTTCAAGAAAGGTCACTCATAAATAAAAACTATGAATCACCATATATTTACGTTACTACTCATAAGTAGCAACTCAGGAAATTACTAATTGTCAATTCTATATACTGGCGTCTACTATTGTTATCATTTTCTCATTGTGTTTGACAGTGTAGTGTATCAGTGAGCATCGCTTGTCTGACAATATATTTACAGGTATAGCCTAACAGTGTGGGTTTTATTGTCAGTATTTGACATTCATGTCACTGTAAACTTTTCCTGTTTCTAGAACTGTTAAGAAATTTCTGAAACGATATATAAGTTTGTAGAACAATCCCAATCCTGGTATATATTAAAAGCTTTAGAAGCAAACAAATCAACTTATTGCCGTTATATCTGTTTCAGAAATTCAGAATTAATTATAATGTTGCACAAGAAAAGTGTTACTACCATAAAGAAGAACAAAGGTATTTGGACCAATAATTTGGTGGGATTCCAGAAGTCACACAGGAGAAGAGCAATTGTGCCTTTAGAAGAATCTTCTCTAGAAGAAAAATGGAGAATAACCTCTCCAAACACAAATCATTGGACGATACCAGTTTCTTCGAGTAGAAATGAAAGGAAGAAATAAGCGAACAGCGAAAATTTCAAAAGAAGTTACAAAATTATTGAGGAATAAATTGAATTTTCCACATGTGTCAGATCAAGTAATAGGAGCAAACCTTGACAAGGTGATGAAGACTTATGATGAATATGTCAGGAGGAGAAAATATGTTGATGCCTTGAATGAACTTTTTGATGTCACAAAAGTAAATGGCCAATGGTTATTCTCTGAAGACAAACAGCTGTACCAGCTTCAAGTGGAAAGCAAAGGAGAAGTGGCGTACTCCACAGGTCAAGTTGCAAGTGATACAACTATTCATCCTTCAGAAAGACGGAAACTACCTGCTGAATCAGCGTCAGCATCAACATCTTAAGATCATGTAGATGAATGGCTCACAGAACCGACAGGTTGGTAAATTAGACACATGTGCAACACTTGGGTATCTTTAATGAGGAAACCTTTCACCACACAGTGGCTTCATCAGTCCATACAAAGAAGAATGGTGAAGAACAGGAGGAGTTTGAGGTAATCAATCCTTCAGCCTTGAGTCGATGTAATCAGTCCATCATTCTTTTCAAGATTACATCATGCATCGAGTGACACTGGTAGTGAATGTGAAGGGAGCGAGTATGAAGATCAAGATGAAAGTGCTGCTCCACCAACCAGAAAACACAACAAAAGTAAAGTTGCAACCAGTTTGGTGACATCCACAAAAGTATCAACAATTAAAGTCACCAAGATATGCCAACAGTTGTCATGTGATGACACTGACATTGCTACAGCAAGTCAAGCAGCAATTTACAAGTCAACATACAAAGAGGCTGATAAATTGAAGGAGGAAATGATTGAAAAGTTACAAATAAAAGAATGGTCTTTACATTTTGATGGAAAGCACATTGAGGAAAATGAGTATCAGGAAGTAGTACTTAAAAATGAAAGAACCGAAGTAAAACTGGATGTACTGCTTTTGAAAGATGGCGAGGCTGAAACTATTGTTGAAGGAATGGCAAAAGTTATTAATGAATACAACTTATGGAATACAATAAAGATGATCATTGCTGATACAACAAATGTTAACACAGGAAAAAAGAGTTGTTAAACTGCAACGTAAATGCTAAAGTAGGAGAGGGTGTGGTAGGTAAGTTTGGTGTGCCAGGTGTAAATGATAATGGGAATCTTTGATTGAACTTTGTATAGAAAGGGGTTTAGTTATAGGTAATACATATTTTAAGAAAAAAAGGATAAATAAGTATACAAAATATGATATAGGGTGTAATGACAGTAGTTTATTGGACTATGTATTGGTAGATAAAAGACTGCTGAGTAGACTTTAGGATGTACATGTTTATAGAGGGGCCATAAATATATCAGATCACTTTTTTGTTGTAGATACAGTGACAGTAAAAGGTAGATGGGATACAAGAAAAGTGGAAGCAGCAAGTAAGAGAGAGGTGAAGGTTTATAAACTAAAGGAGGAGGCAGTTAGGGTAAGATATAAGCAACTATTGGAGAATATATGGACTAGGTAGAGTATAGGCAATGGGGTTGAAGATGTATGGGGTAGGTTTAAGAATGTAGTGTTAAAGTGTTCATAAGACATAAGACATAAGAAAGGAGGAACACTGCAGCAGGCCTGTTGGCCCATACTAGGCAGGTCCTTCACAATCCGTCCCACTAACAGAACACTTGCTCAGTCCAATTTTCAATGCTACCCAAGAAATAAGCTTTGACAATTCCATTCACTCATTTGCGAGTCGCACTCAAATCCAACCCCTTTCACTCATGAATTTATCCAACCTAAATATAAAACTACCCAAGGTCCTTGCTTCAATAACCCTACTAGGCAGACTGTTCCACTCATCAACTACCCTATTTCCAAACCAATACTTTCCTATATCCTTTCTAAATCTAAACTTATCTAACTTGAATCCATTATTGCGGGTTCTCTCTTGGAGAGATATCCTCAAGACCTTATTTATATCCCCTTTGTTAATACCCATTTTCCACTTGTATACCTCGATCATGTTTCCCCTCATTCTACGTCTTACAAGTGAATGTAATTTAAGGGTCTTCAATCTTTCTTCGTAAGGAAGATTTCTAATGCTATGTATTAATTTAGTCATTCTACGCTGAATGTTTTCTAACGAATTTATATCCATTCTGTAATATGGAGACCAAAACTGAGCCGCATAATCAAGGTGAGGCCTTACTAATGATGTATAAAGCTGTAATATAACCTCTGGACTTCTGTTGCTAACACTTCTTGATATAAATCCCAGTAATCTATTTGCCTTATTACGTACGCTTAGGCATTGCTGTCTTGGTTTAAGGTTGCTGCTTACCATCACCCCCAAGTCCTTCTCGCAATCTGTATGGCTAAGTTCTACGTTATTTAACTTATAAGTGCTTGGGTTATGGACACTCACGAGCTTCAGAACCTTGTATTTATCTACATTGAACTGCATCTGCCACTTTTCTGACCACGAATTAAGTTTTTCTAAAACTTCCTGAAGTTCTATGACATCTATGTTTGAATCAATTATCCTACCTATCTTCGTGTCGTCGGCGAATTTGCTTATATCACTAGTAATTCCCTCGTCAAAGTCATTGATATATATTATAAATAACAATGGGCCTAAGACTGATCCCTGTGGAACTCCACTTGTTACAAGTACCCATTCGGATTTAACCCCATTTATGCACACTCTCTGCTTCCTATTGGTGAGCCATGACTCGATCCATGACAGCACTTTTCCCCCAATGCCATGAGCTGCCACTTTCTTTAACAGTCTCTGGTGCGGTACTCTATCAAAAGCCTTACTAAAGTCAAAATAAACAATATCAAATTCTTTATCGTGATCAACAGCCTCAAAAGCTTTAGTGAAGAAGGTTAACAAATTAGATAGGCAGGAACGGCCCCTCGTGAATCCATGCTGAGTATCATTAATCAAATTATGGTTATCTAGATGGCTTCTAATAATATCAGCTATAATTGACTCTAGTAATTTGCCCACAATTTAGGTCAGGCTTATTGGGCGGTAATTTGACGTTAGTGACTTGTCCCCTGCTTTAAAAATAGGAATTACATTAGCCATCTTCTTCAGCAGAAGTTTGTGGTTACAGGAAAGTGGGTGCGGGAGGAAAGAAGAGCGATTGGTGGAAAGATGATGTAAAGAGAGTAGTAAAAGAGAAAAGTTAGCATATGAGAGGTTTTTACAAAGTAGAAGTGATGCAAGGAGGGAGGAGTATATATAGAGAAAAAGAGAGGTTAATACAGTGGTGAAGAAATGTGAGTGTGGAGGAAGTACGTGAGGCAGTGGGTAAAATGAAAGGGGGTAAATTAGCAGCTGGGATTGATGGGATAAAGGTGGGAATATAGTTTTGGAGTGGTTAGTGCTTTTATTTAATAAATGTATGGAAGAGGTTAAGGCATTTATGGATTTAGAAAAAACATATGATAGGGGGCAATGTGGCAGATGTTGCAAATGTATGGAATAGGAGGTAGGTTACTGAAAGCAGTGAAGAGTTTTTATGAGGATAGTTAGGCTCAGGTTAGAGTATGTAGGACAGATGGAGATTATTTCCCAGTAAAAGTAGGCCTTAAACAGGGATGTGTGATGTCAGCATGGCTGTTCAATATTTTTATAGATGGAGTTGTGAGAGAAGTGAATGCTCGGGTGTTGGCAAGAGGTGTGGGGTTAAAAGATAAAGAATCAAATACAAAGTGGGAGTTGTCACAGTTGCTCTTTGCTGATGACACTGTGCTTTTGGGAGATTCTGAAGAGAAGTTGCAGAGGTTGGTGGATGAGTTTGGTAGGGTATGTAAAAGAAGGAAATTAAAAGTGAATATAGAAAAAAGTAAGGTGATGAGGATAACAAAAAAAAATTAGGTAACGGAAGATTGGATATCAGATTGGAGGGCGAGAGTATGGAGGAGGTGAATGTATTCAAATATTTGGGAGTGTCAGCAGATGGGTCTATGAAAGATTAGGTGAATCATAGAATTGACAAGGGGAAAAAGGTGAGTGGTGCACTGAGGAGTCTGTGGAGACAAAGAACATTATCCATGGAAACAAAGAGAGGAATGTATGAGAGTACAGTTATACCAACGCTCTTATATAGGTGTGAAGCATGGGTGGGGAATGTTGCAACAAGGAGAAGGCTGGAGGCAGTGGAGATGTCGTGTCTGAGGGCAATGTGTGGTGTGAATATAATGCAGAGAATCCGTTGTTTGGAAATTAGGAGGTGTGGGATTACCAAAACTGCTATCCAGAGGGCTGACGAGGGGTTGTTGAGGGGGTTTGGACATGTAGAGAGGATGGAACGAAATAAAATGACTTCGAGGATGTATAAACTCATTACCCACGCCTAATCTACAGCACCTCATGGAAACTAGAAACCGGGACCACATCCACCTCCACCCTATAAATGTGGAACGCTTCACGATTTTGTGTCATCCTTGCGCAGGCCATGCTAATCTTCTGTATCGTTCCAATTTTAGTATATGTACTGCCGAAGCAAGTACACCGGGGTAGAGGTCGGCCTAGGAAAGGTTAGAGGGAGGGGTTAAAGGAGGTTTTGTGTACGAGGGGCTTGGACTTCCAGCAAGCGTGCGTGAGCGTGTTAGATAAGAATGAATGGAGAGAAGTGGTTTTTAGGACTTGACGTGCTGTTGGAGTGTAAGCAAGGTAACATTATGAAGGGATTCAGGAAAACCGGCAGGCTGGACATGAGTCCTGGAGATGGGAAGTACAGTGCTGGCAGTTTTATAACTGTAGTGTGAGCATGCCTCTGGCAAGACAGTGATGGAGTGAATGATGATGAAAGTTTTTCTTTTTCGGGCCACCCTGCCTTGGTGGGAAACGGGCGATATGTTAATAAATAAATAAATAAATATATATATATCGTACCGAATAGGTAAAACTGGTCAATTAGCAAGAACTAATTTAAAATTAAGTCGTTTTTAAAATTTTCTCATATACGTTTAAAGATATATTTTTTTATTTACTTTAATGTAAAAATTAATAATTTTGTACTAAAAGAACCTAAGAAAACTTACCAAACCTTATTATAACAAACACAATTTAATTCAGCCTAATCTAGTTAAATATATTTTAGTAAAGTTTACAATAATTTATTAATAAACTAACACAATGAAATATATTTTTTTCGTTACGTTCCGAATGATTTTTGCGAAGTTATTGCATACACAAATTTTCGCATAAAAATATATATATATATATATATATATATATATATATATATATATATTATATATATATATATATATATATATATATATATATATATATATATATATATAAGTGAAAAATTTATATATGAAATAACACTTGGATGTTGCAAATGTAAAAATAAAGAATTGGAAACAATAAAGGAGAGTTTAGCGCACGTCATCCCAAGACTGCAACGTTCCGGTGCTCTTGTGTTACCCAGGTTAAAAAAACACTGAGATAAAGAGAACGGTAAACAAAGGTTTATAAAAGAAATAAGAGATAAGAATATATCGGGACCCCAACCTACTATTCAAATGTCAGAAGAAATAATTTAAATGAAAATAGAAGAGGAAGATAAAAAATTTATATATATATATATATATATATATATATATATATATATATATATATATATATATATATATATATATATATATATAAACTGAAATCAGAAGATGATATGAATAGACTTTTAAAAGTGAAATTCAAAAGTGTACTCGCAGGAAAACTTTATTTCAATTAGCCGGACCTAAACTTGCAATGACCTTGAGATGTTAAAAACAAAAAACAAAAAATAATAATAATATCTTTATTTACTACAAGTACAAGGTATACAAGTCTAGCTGACATCAAATACATAGTATATAGAAAGCCGCTTGTTATGCTGAGCAAATTAGGTCACTTTTGTCCCAGGATGCAACCCACACCAGTCGACTAACACCCAGGTACCCATTTTACTGATGGGTGAACATAGACAACCGGTGTAAGGAAACACGTCCGATGTTTCCACCCCTTCGCCGGGGATCGAGCCCTGACCCTCACCGTGTGAAGGGACCGGGCCACGGTGCCCCGTGGCCCGGACCAGATGACGCATCACACTGAGTCTTGACGGCCTGTGATCAAGAGCTCAGTAATCTGCTCTATGCTATATTCAAAATGAACCTCCAAGTAGTATACACTGATGGTGAAGCATGAAACCCGTGGGGGTCAAATAGCACCTGGGAAGAAAATCAGGTTTTTATGCAATGAGGATTGCCAGCTTTAATTCTCTGGATCAAGAGCACTTCCCCATCATCAATGCACCCACTCCTGAATGAAGTAGTGTCTCAAAGAGGCTAAACAGACTCACAAATGAAAAAGTACACGTGTGAGAGCAAGAGAGAATAGGGAAGGGGTGACAATGGAAGGGTAACGTGGGGGAGGGGTGACAATGGAAGGGTAACGTGGGAGAGGGGTGACCGTGGAAGGGTAACGTGGGGGAGGGGTGACAGTGGAAGGGTAACGTGGGGGAGGGGTGACAGTGGAAGGGTAACGTGGGGAGGGGTGACAGTGGAAGGGTAAAGTGGGGAGGGGTGACAGTGGAAGGGTAAAGTAGGGGAGGGTGATAGTAGAAAGGTAACGTGGGGAGGGTGACAGTGGAAGGGTAATGTGGAGGAGTGACAGTGGAAGGAAATGTGGGGAGGGTGACAGTGGAAGGGTAGCGTGAGGGAGGGGTGACAGTGGAAGGATAACGTGGGGAGGGGTGACAGTGGAAGGGTAACGTGGGAGGGGTGACAGTGGAAGGATAACGTGGGGGAGGGGTGACAATGGAAGGGTAACGTGGAGAGGGGTGACAGTGGAAGGGTAACATGGAGGAGGGGTGACAGAGGAAGGGTAACGTGGGGAGGGGTGACAGTGGAAGGGTAACGTGGGGGAGGGGTGACAGTGGAAGGGTAATGTGGGGGAGGGATGACAGTGGAAGGTAATGTGGGGGGGGTGACAGTGGAAGGGTAATGTGGGGAGGGGTGACAGTGGAAGGGTAATGTGGGAGAGGATGACAGTGGAAGGGTAATGTGGGAGGGTGACAGTGGAAGGGTAAGTGGGGAGGGTGACAGTGGAAGGGTAAGTGGGAGAGGGGTGACAGTGAAAGGGTAAAGTGGGGAAGGGTGACAGTGGAAGGGTAAAGTGGGGTAAGTAAGTAAGTTTATTCAGGTATACACAAATACAGTTACATACATTATCATACATAGCAGCATATGTGTAGAAAACCTAGGATAACCTAAAAAGTCAGAGTGACTTATTTCCATTGGGGAGGGTGACAGTGGAAGGGTAATGTGGGTGAGGGGTGACAGTGGAAGGGTAATGTGAGGGAAGGGGTGACAGTGGAAGGGTAATGTGGGGGGAGGGTTAGCAATGCAAGGGTACTGTGGTTGAGGGGTGACAGAGAGAAGGTAATGTCTAGGAGAGGTGACAGTGGAAGAGTAATGTGAGGGAGGGGTGACAGTGGAAGGGTAACGTGGGGAAGAGGTGACAGAGGAAGGGTAATGTGGGGGAGGGGTGACAGTGGAAGGGTAATGTGGGGAGGGGTGACAGTGGAAGGGTAATGTGGGGAATGGGTGACAGTGGAAGGATAATGTGGAGAAGGGTGATAGTGGGAGGGTAATGTGGGGGAGGGTTAGCAGTGGAAGGGTACTGTGGTTGAGGGGTTAAAGTGAGAAGGTAATGTCTAGGAGGGGTGACAGTGGGAGAGTAATGTGGGGAGGGGTGACAATGGAAGGATAATGTGGGGAGGGGTGACAGTGGGAGAGTAATGTGGAGGAGGGGTGACAGTGGGCTAGTAATATGGGGGAGGGGTGACGAATTAGTTTATACCTAGGCGTGAATTATGGGTTCACCTGAGGAATTTAAGTGAGTCAACCTAATCTATCAGAATGCAAGTGTACTGTCATCCACTTGTGTTTACTGAAATCGAATTTTAATTCCTGGACTCGTCTCTTAAAGTACACTTTTTGGTATTATGCTGTGTGGAGGAAATATATATATATATATATATATATATATATATATATATATATATATATATATATATATATATATATATATATATATATATATATATACAAACCCATAGAGCCTAGGAATGAGAGACATTCAAGTTCGATGCAAGGAAAGGTTGAATAAGTCCAGTTCCTTGAATTAAGACCCCCTCACCGGCATCAAGACCAGTGGGGGCCTTGATACCATGCTTTAGGGGAGGATAAGAAGGAGAATGAGGAAGAGTTGGCATCAGGTGCTTGCACACTGAAGCATCTAATGCTATGAATTAAATGTACTGAATGTAAATATTTGTGGTTTATCATGTTCAAATAACAAGGAAAAAATCTCCAATACATTTAGTATTAGTCATAAATGTTTCTTAAAAGTTTTTAATTATTTTAGTTACTACCAGAATGACAAAATTTGCATGTATGTCAACTCTGATGATTATGTCTACGTACAGTGTTCCGTTTGTCGCGGGACACAAAGCTGGTGGACAACATGAATGGTACGAGGAGCCCCAGTGAAGCCTACTGCCTGTACTTGCCGCAGGTGGGGTTCCACTGCCACAGGAGAGCACGAGACAGGTCGGGTGCTCTTGACGGACTACTGCGTCAGTCTTCGTCTCGTAGCGCACCGCTCAATTACGTTCAGTCTTCATTCCACAACCCAAGACATAAATAAGACTGACTAACTGTCTAACTATATGTCTTTCTCTTAATTTCTTTAAAATTTTAATGCCAGTACCCCAGAGATAAAGAGAGGGAGAAAGGAAGAGCGAGAGAGAGAGAGAGCGTAATTTATGTGTTTGAGAGTGAGTTAGTTATTGACTGGGTGGGAGGAAGTAGACGAGAGCCTTGACCTTCGCTTAAGAAACACCCAGGGCGTTCTCAGCTGCAGCAGCAGCAGCAGCGCGTAGTAAACCTGACACTGTTGGTGAGTCATTGGAACCTGCGTCAAATTCCGGTATCCTTTTGGAACCCGGAATTCCATATGTACAGGCTTCCCTGCCCACCCTGCCCTGCCTCCTCTTCCGCCCTCCCTGCTCTGCCTTCCCTAACCTACCTTCCCTACCCAGCCTCCTTTGCCCTGCCCTCTCTGCACAGCCCTCCCTGCCCTGCCTCCCCTAACCCACCTTCCCTGCCCTGCCTCCAATGCCCTGCCTCCTCTTCCGCCCTCCCCACTACTCAGTAACTCTTGTTTGGACAAGAGTTTGAAATAATAAGTTATATTATGTAGTAAGTAAAGTTTGTCTCTGAGAATAAAATGAAAACTATTAATATATTTTAAAATTTTAGAAAATGTTTGTGTAACTTAAAAACTTGCTCAATTATTTTAGAAAGGAATTTTTTGTAGGGAAGATTTAGTAGGATTTCTTTGAAAATAAATCGTATAAGAGACACAGAATTTACAATAGATCATTACTAAGAGGACGGAACTCGTCCCTTCGACCTTGAACTTAACTGTGACATTCTCTTAACTTGGTATGAGTCACTGTATTACGCAATCAATAATTATTATACACATACTTGTGACCGATTTCATGAGTTGCGGCTTAATGTGTCCAGCCTGGTGGTCAAGCATCTACTGCAGGAACTTGTCTAGTGGCCTCATGAAAACTGGCATTTTTTTTTCCTTGAAAAAATGATATCTTTTATTTGTTGATAAAAGGAAGAAGAGTGTTGGAGCGCAGAGCATTATTATACTTATTTCGGTGATTCAGCGTTGGAAAACAGAAGGATGTGTTTCATGATTTTTTTGTGTGTATACAAACTGACAAAATCTCACTGATGTCACCTATAGTGTATTTAGTTATTTTTTCATGTGTTTAGTATGCATTTCAGGAATTTTTGCTGGCATTTTTTAATTAATTCATTTATTTGTGTGCTATCGGAGTCAGTTCAGAAGTCGAGGTCGTTCTGGACACCTCATTCTCCTGCACTTCCTCGAAGGTCACTTTTCTGAGGTCTTGGTTGTGCAAGATCCCTCTTTCCTTCCGGAGGTCACCATAAAGTCGCAAGACATGACTCAGATGCGTTCAGGGTCAGAAGTGTTCATGATTCGTGAGGTCAAGTTCTGACTTTGGTGTTTCCTCTTGTATATTTTAATATAATGCAAACGAAAATTCTGAAGATTTAGAAATAATGTTGTTTCGTGGAAAAAAAAATTACTTTTGTTTATACCAAATTTTGATGCTTGAGGAATTGGCATCAGCGGTTAAAGCTTCTCTACGCAGTGCTGACGCGCGTCTCTACGCATAGAGCTGACACGCACCACATGCTGACTCACCCTGTGCCTCGGGCCCACGGGTTCACCCCAAACAAACCACTTTAATCAATACTGGATCATCTTAGCAAAGAGGATCAAAGAGGAAGAGCGCTTATGATATACATTTGTGATAATAATTTTAATATTTCACGGTTTTTAAGTCTCAGGAAATAGGAAAAATAAATGTAGAATTCGAAGAATATATATAATTCAATAGATGCTTATTAGGTAGGCAGCCTCATGTTCTTATGTGTCTTTGCGATTAATTATATTGCAGCATCGTAGTTATACACTGATAGGATGTATGAAGGTCCCCATAACACAGCACTATAACTTCGCTTGGTTATAAGAACTCAAGAGAAAAAGTAAATTGTAGACAAGACACTGGCAGTAGCACCATCTGATACAGAACATCTGAAGCGCACACATCCCACTGTAGGCAACAACTCTCGTAGCTACACCGCTTTTGCAGTCTTTGAGAACAGCACCATTTAATAAGCATAAATTTCAGACGCACCTGACATATCCATCTTCATTTTTCTCACAATATAATACTAAATGATGCCACACCCCAAGTATTCTGTAAAACTAATTGGTGCCTCACCCCCAGATACTCGAAAATGTATTACCAGCTAAACTCTATAGTTCTCTCGGTTGGTTAGTTGATTAATGGAGTTTAAAGCCTATTGACTACACAAGGGTCATTAAGACTGCATGTCACCTGTTCTCTACAAGTCAAGAATACTTTAATCCCTAAAATAAGAATGAGATTAAACTCTCGGCATAAATACGAGAGACATACACCTTAAGGTGTATCCTTCTCTGTTTTCTCCTGGAAACCACAGTTTATTGCCTACTGTCTCGTAGCAAAATATATATACTGTAGTTCTTTTATCTGAGGAAATAGTAGTAAATACCCTAATACACCACAGATTACATTCAAATACTTCTCTTACACCTTTATCGTTCCCCACAATCATTCACAACGTCTGGAGAATGTTTACATCAGTCAGTTTTAACTCGTTGTATTGGTGTGTAGTGGTGCGAGGCTGCGCTTCATGATCAATACACCGGCTGCTGCCCTCTAGTCATGAGAGCCTCCTCGTCTCCAAATATTCATTCATTCACCACTTGTGAGAGGGTATTGTGATCCCATTCATTGTGAGTGACCGTGAGGTCTTCTCGTATCCTCTTATTTATTCATGTATAACTTATTTGGGGAGCTTCTTGTCAGTCTATCTAACAGGTAGACTGACTTCAATCATTCATTCGGAATTCGTAGAGAATTTTCTTGCAGTATGTGTATACAGAAATTTCTGAATAGAAGTTGAAGAAGTTGGTGGAAGAGTTTGGAAGTGTATGTAAAAGAAAGAAATCAAAAGTGAACATAAGAAAGAGAAAAGTGATGAGGATAAAAAATAGGTAATGAAATATTGGATATCAGATTGGAGGGAGTATGGAGGAAGTGAATGTATTCAGATATTTAGGAGTGGACTTATCAGCAGATGGGTTTATGAAAGACGAGGTGAATCATAGAATTGATGAGGGGAAAAAGATTAGTGGAGCACTGAGGAGTCTGTGGGGCAAAGAACATTATCCATGGAAGCAAAGAGGGGAATGTATGAGAATATAGTTATACCAACACTCTTGTATGGGTGTGAAGCATGGATGGTGAATGTTGCAACAAGGAGAAGGCTGGAGGCAGTGGAGATGTCATATCTGAGGGCAATGTGTGGTGTGAATATAATGCAGAGAATCCATAGATTGGAGATTAGAAGGTGAGGGGTTGTTGAGGTGGTTCGAACATTTAGAGAGAATGGAACAAACTAGAATGACTTGGAGGGCATATAAATCTGTAGTCGAAGGAAGGTGGGGTAGGGGGTCGTCCTCGGAATGGTTGGAGGGAGGAGGTAAAGGTTTTGTGTGCGAGGGGCTTGGACTTCTAGCAAGCGTGCGTGAACGTGTTGGAGTGTGAGCAAAGTAACATTGATGAAGGGATTCAGGGAAACCGGTTAGCCGGACGTGAGTCCTGGAGGTGTGAAGTACAGTGACTGCGCACTGAAGGAGGGGTGTTGATATGTTGTAGTTTTATAACTGTAATGTAGGGGCGCCTCTGGCAAGACAGTCACCCTCCCTCGATGGAAAACGGCCGATGTGTTGTTAATTAAAAAAAAATAGTAGTAAAAACATCAGCATTAATTTCAATTGTATAAAGGTTACCAAAATTTACTCATCAAGTGTTATAAAATAAATCTTACTATTGCATCCCTCAGAGGCGGTGGGCTGGACAGCGTAGTCATCCACAGTGATTCATCGCTTACTTATAAAAACCCTAAATTCCTTACCTGCATTCAACATTTATGGTATGCAGCCTAGCGATAACACTAGTCCGGAGGAAAGTTGATTTGAATTGATTAACAAATATCAGTACATTCCTACGATAACTGCCAAGCGGATCATGACTACTGATGAGTTTCTGCCTGATGAGACTATGAGTTATGTGTGATAGTGGAGATACAGCAACAGTGGCCTCTGAGGAATGATAAATATTTGACATGTGACCGTCATCCGCGGGTGTTTGTTTACACCAGACAGCTGGTCGATATCTGGCTCGTGTGCGAGAGCCAGACGCACACCCCCGCGTGCACGCACGCACGCACGCGTACACACACACACACACACACACACACACACACACACACACAGAGTACAGGCTAGGTGGACAAAGGCTACAAACCTCATCAAAGGAGAAAGACCTTGGGGTGAGTAAAACGCCAAGTACGTCTCCGGAAACACATCAACCAGATAACTGCAGCAGCATATGGGCGACTGGCAAACCTAAGATTAGCGTTCCGTTACCTTAACAAGGAATCGTTCAAGACACTGTACACCGTGTACGTCAGGCCCACACTAGAGTATGCAGCACCAGTCTGGAACCCACACCTGGTCAAGCACGTCAAGAAATTAGAGAAAGTGCAAAGGTTTGCGACAAGGCTAGTTCCACAACTCAGGGGAATGCCATATGAAGAAAGGTTGAGGGAAATAGGACTAAAAACACTGGAGGACAGAAGGGTTAGAGGAGACATGATAAAGACATACAAAATACTGCAGGGAATCGACAAGGTAGATAGTGACAGGATGTTCCAGAGAGGGAACACAGAAACAAGGGGACACAACTGGAAGCTGAAGACAGATGAGTCAAAGGGATGTTAGGAAGCACTTCTTCAGCCATAGAGTAGTTAGGAAGTGGAATAGTCTAGCGAACGATATAGTGGAGGCGGGAACCATACATAGTTTTAAGACAAGGTATGATAAAGCTCATGGAGCAGGGAGAGCAGAGACCCAGTAGCGGACAGCGAAGAGGCGGGGCCAGGAGCTGAGTATCGACCCCTGCAACCACAATTAGGTGAGTACAATTAGGTGAGTACACACACACATTCCCCGTGACCAACAGCAAAGGTATTCATCCAATCTCTCCAATCAGCACAACTTCCAGAAAAGTGGAATAGGGCAAATGTGGTCCCCATATATAAAAAGAAAAACAGGCACGGGCACTAAATTGCTGGCCAGGATCTTTATTAATATGCAGCCTGTCAAAAAAAAAAAAAGGTTTAAAAGAGAAGATTCTTTTCCAACAAGGATTTTGAGATGGAAAATCGTGTCTTACGAATTTCCTGGCGTTTGATGACAATCACAGAGATAAAACAAAAAAGACAGAGTTGGGTGGATAGCATTTTCTTGGAATGCAAGAAATAATTTGATTCAGTACCTGGAGTTTACCTGCAGAGGATTTCGGGGGTCAACGCCCCCGCGGCTCGGTCTGAGACCAGGCCTCGTGGTGGATTTGGGTCTGATCAACCAGGCTGTTACTGCTAGCCGCACGCAAACTGACGTACGAACCACAGCCTGGTTGGTCAGGTACTGACTTTAGATGCCTGTCCAGGGCCTTCTTGAAGACAGCCAGGGGTCTATTGGTAATCTCCATTATGTATGCTGGGAGGCAGTTGAACAGTCTTGGGCCCCGGACACTTATTGTGTTGTCTCTCAGTGTACTCGTGGCACCCCTGCTTTTCATTGGGGAAATGTTGCATCTCCTGCCGAGTCTTTTGCTTTCATAGGGAGTGATTTTCGTGTGTAAGTTTAGTACTAATCCCTCTAGGATTTTCCAAGTGTATATTATCATGTATCTCTCTCGCCTGCGTTCCAGGGAATACAAATCAGGGGACTAACCGTTCCTAGTAATTTAGGTGTCTTATCGTACTTATGTGTGCCGTGAAAGTTCTTTTACACTCTCCAGGTCAGCAATTTCGCCTGCCTTGAAGGGGGCAGTTAGTGTACAGCAGTACTCCAGCCTAGAGAGAACAAGCGATTTGAAGAGAATCATCATGGCCTTGGCGTCCCTAGTTTTAAAGGTTCTCATTATCCATCCTATCATTTTCCTAGCAGATGCGGTAGATACATTGTTGTGGTCTTTGAAGGCGAGATCCTCTGGCATAATCACTCCCAGGTCCTTCACATTACTTTTTCGCTCTATTGTATGGTTAGAATTTGTCGTATACTCTGATACAGTTTTAATTTTCTAAAGTTTTCCATATCTGAGTAGTTAAAATTTCTCTTCATTGAACTTCATGTTGTTTTGAGTGGCCCATTTGAAGATTTGGTTTATGTCCGCTTGGAGTCTTGCGGTGTCTTCAATGGAGGTCACTGTCATGGCAATCCGGGTGTCATCCGCAAAGAAAGACACGAAACAATGGCTTACATCTCTGTCTATGTCAGATATGAGGATGAGGAATAGAATCGGAGCGAGTACTGTGCCTTGTGGAACAGAGATTTTCACGGTAGCTGTCTCAGACTTTACTGTTTACTATTACTCTTTGTGTTCTTTTCCTGTAATTCCTTTATCACACATTTTGTGCGCTATTACACCATGGTCCCACTTGTCGAAAGCTTTTGCAAAGTCTGTGTATACTACATCTGTATTTTGTTTATCCTCTACAGCATCCAGGACCTTGTCATAGTGATCCAGTAGCTGGGACAGGCAGAGCGATCTGCTCTAAACCCGTGTTTTCCTGGGTTGTGTAACTGATGGGTATCTAGGTGGTTGGCGATCTTGCTTCTTAGAACCCTTTCAAAGATTTTTATATGGGATGTTAGTGATATCGGTCTGTAGTTCTTCGCAAATGCTTTACTGCCACCTTTGTAGAGTGGGGCTATGTCTGTTGTTTTTAGTGTGTTTGAGATGACCCCTGTGTCCATGTCCCCTCTCCATAGAATGCTGAAGGCAGTACCACGAAAGATTCGTTCAGAAATTAGAGGAACATACAGAGTTAGAAGGCAGTGTCCCAGTGGATCAGGGAATACTTTATTAACAGAAGGCAGAGAATAACAGAAAGAAATGAGACATCAGAGTAAGAGAGAGTAACTAGTATGGTTCCTCAAGGATCAACACTAGGACCGCTACTGTTCCTAAATTATGTGAACGATCTACCAGAGGAGATCGAGTTTTGTGTCATTGATTGCTGGTGATGTATTAGTTCACTTGTTCTAATTGTAATATTAGATGTGTAGGAAGTACTTTCTGAAATTTTAAGAGTAAAGTTTATGAATATAGGGAATTATTATATAGGAGCCTTAGTCCTTCGGTTATAAACAACCTCTCTGCCGTCAGAATTCATTCTGAGCCTCATAATCATCCACTAACTTCAAATGATTTTAAAATTGTAGCTAATCACATAACACCATGGATTTAATTACTTTAGTTATGCAATTAACTTTGACATAATTATAATTTACCCCCCACTTTTGATGAGTAGTTTTGTTTATAATACCGACTCCTTACTGCTTTTTTTTTTTTACAAGTTTTTTAAATTCCTCTAAAGTTTTGCTGTGTGATTGTATTTTCTATTATGTACTATGGTTGTACTACATTACATCATTTTCTGGAATAAGATTCCTGAAGATGGTAATTAATTTATTCCCGAAAGTTGAATTATCCTATTATAAATATTCTATGAAGATGACTTTATATATATATATATATATATATATATATATATATATATATATATATATATATATATATATATATATATATACTGGTAACTTAATATATGATAGTGTAAACATGTTATCAGACTTTCATATGCACTTGAAAGTGAAAAAAGGCTCTTCTTTTGGCGTTTAAATTTCCTCTGATCTGTGCTCAGTTGACATTCCTCCATTCCCCAAAGTCTTCAGTGAAGAAATTTTTGGACTTTTAATTCAGGTCTTCACATACATCACGGTAATTTTTTGTCAGCTTACTCAGCTCCATGCTGATTTTTTTTTCTACTGTGTCTCTTACTGTTATTTTCCATTCAATACGGTTATGTACTGTACTGTACTCTCATCTTTTGATTCTGAGTCAGCGGAGAATTGTCTTCATGTTTTCTTTATTCAAGCCTATTCGTTTCCAGCTATTTTGCTTAGTTCATCGTTTTATGTCGTGTGTGTGTGTGTGTGTGTGTGTGTGTGTGTGTGTGTGTATGTGTGTGTGTGTATGTGTGTGTGTGTGTGTGTGAGTGTGTGTGTGTGTGTTGCATCAGAGCCAGTACTTCCAAGTGGTAATGTTTATCTGAATTATGTACAAAATTATATGAGTCTGAGTGTATGTGTGTATATGTGAAAGTCTTGTGTAGGATACCTGTGTTCATATGCACGTATTCTGTCATGTACCTGTGTATACACTTTTTTTTTAGTGTGTCAGCAGATAAATGGGCCAGTGAGTAAGCAACTACACTGGTGTGGGTGCGGTAGTTTGCGTGTTGGCGTATTGTGCGCACCAGCACAAGATCATTTGTGCTTACCCGTAATAAGATAATAACGAGATAAACGGGACAGAAACTGTACACGAGGAACTTCATTATAATGCTACAGCGATATAAGGTCCAAAAATTAGCTAGAAGGTATATCGCGAAAATAAAGCGCGAGAAAGCGAAGGTCACTCGTCAAACAGCAAATTATCATCAATAAACGTTAAAGAAATCTGTGTAGTGGTTCTGGGAAGCGAGTGTCTGGGAGTGAGCGAGTGTTTGTGCCATTCTGTATGTAATACCATGTCGTGAGAAGAGGTAGTTTACCTCTGAGCGAACGACCTAGGAGGACCTTCAGATTAAAGCCATACTTAGTTGATTAAAATCTAAATACCAATATTAAAGAAATCATTTGCAAACTGCTTGTGCCATCTTATGAAACGGTAATACATGCACTGTTACCCAGAAACAAGGAAACTCCAAAGTCCTCCTGTTTCTCGAGAGAGGTTAACCAGGGGTAGGGGTTTCCTGCTGGGCAACTTGCCTTAACTTTCTAATTATGGGTCACAGTAATGAACTGTGATGGATGTCCCTGCTACACTAATCCCATAAATAACTTGAGGGTGAAGCTACACACGCGTCCACCCAGGGCAACCCATGCCGCTCTCATGGCTCAGATTCAAGTCTATTCTCTCTCCGTCTAGACATCCGCGAGTGCAGTTTCACTCCTGACTTCGGCAGCCAGCATAAGGTACGATAGATAGTGTTGTGTGTGGTAACTGTTGTGTGGAGCTTGGTAGCGTATCTTGGTATTATTAGTAAGTTAATATTTGGTTAATTTGTGTCGCTCTCCATTCCTGTTTAAGATATTGCAAAATTCGACTAATTCCGTTTGTTGTACTATAAATTCTGACTAACATCTAGTATTGTGAAATAAAGTGAAGTGCTGATATTATTTTACGTATGCGTTAGTCTGGTTAGTTTATTAGGTTTTAGGTCCATACATTGAATGTGGATTATTAATTAAAACTTCAATTCGTCTGTCCACTAACGTGAAAAATGCCTTAATTCTTCACAAAATAAACTAAGTTTACAGAGAGAGAGAGAGATGTACCTCTCATTGTACATACCCTGGGGTATTATTGATATATTTTTAATATTATCGTATTGTTTTCGGGAGTTAGACTCCTAGGAGTATATTTAGCATTGTTAGTGTTTCAGGGTCAGTACCGTATACAGCAGATCTAAGTCACGTGACCACAAGGAACCAATCACATAGCAAGGAGGCGGCGATTCTTGGTAAGCAATTGTGTGCAAACACCACCAAGACTTTTCTCCCATGGCTTTTCTAGTATTAAAGCTTACTGTTGATGCCTTTTGGTCAGCACTTGCTCATCATGCAAAGAGTATTCATCAACGATACTTGGTCAAATGTAGCGCTCTGGCTGAGAAATCGATGGTAAAAAGTGTGATATATAGTGTCTAGCCGCTACTGGCATCTTCCCAAGCGGTAGCCTAGTTCCTGGTATTCACGACAGTGGAGTGAGCTTGACGCCTTGTGAGGGGGCCGTACGTTCTCAATTCTTTTATTTTATCCTTTGTATTATCGCCTTGTCATTACATAATACCAGTAATTATCCAGTGTTTGAAGTGGAAAGTGGTCTGTGAAGTGCAAGTCACGGAGCGTAGGTTGGACAACTTGTACAGGTAAGTGTTGTTGACATTGTGAGACTTAACACGGGGCGCAGCGTAAAGGTGCGTGAGTGTGTGTGTTGGTGCGCTGACTTGTGAATGAATGAACAGGTCGCAGGAGATAAGGGAAATACTTGTACCTCATCGAGTTGCCTATTGTCCCTTCTGTAAGTACCGAGCATGCGCAGACGTATATATTCACTTATGTTTATGATCATCATCATGTTTCAGATCAACACTATTCATCGCTGTCCAGCTGTGCCGGAAAAGGAGGAAGGGGGTGGGGCTTGATTCATTATCTTTTAAATATTTATGTTTTGAAAATACTGCAGTCTGTTAAATTCACTGAAGTTAAGTCAATTCACCTTGTGCATAATAGCGACGTGATAATTTTCTATACACACTTGTAGTATTTTTTATGTAAACAAAGGAGGATTTGTTTCTATTATCAGTGTAGAGGTGCTTAGAGCACACTGGCACCTGTTATCTTTGCTTAGGTAACTGAGATAACACAATAAAGACCCAAAACCAAGAGTGTAAGTATTTTATCTAGGGTCAATATGGTACGTTGGTTTAAAGTTAAAAGTGTTAATAACATGTATACTAATAATCTAAAATTTTATTGTGGAATCTTATGTGTATTATGCGCTATATATTTAGAAATAAAAATTATGTAGGTAAGCATTGTTTTAAAGAGTTATAGAGGAACTGTTACGTAACTTACTGAAGCAACTAGTTTGGATTTTTTTTAAATAGGCTTCTAGGTAGTTAACAAGAATTAGAATAATAGGGCGTATGTAGTAATTTTCGGTTTATCGATCTCCCCTAAATAATACTAATAAAGGCTTACAAAAACGACAAGTTGATGAATTATACATGTGCAATATCTGGGTATTTTTATTTTGCAGACGCTTCACCAATCAGTGGCTTTTCCATTACTATAGAGAGACATAACGGAGGATAGTAGAAGAGTAGGTTAATCAATCCCTAAGCCGAAGAGTAATATTGAACACCATAGTCTAGGCGGCTGAGGAACTAATTACCTCCTCTTCTACAGTCCCTGTAGTATTGTATTTATAAAGTCACTGGCTGGCGAAACGTCTACAAAATAAGGGTACCCAGATGTTGCACGTGTCTAATTGATCGTAATATAGCATAAGGTAGAGAATCAAGACTCAAATACAATATTTTTAAATGGATTACTTATGATTTTCTGACAAAACTCAATTTTTAGCTAAAATACTTAGATAATCAAACTTTTAAATAGAATTTCTACTGCAGAGAAATTTTATGATTTTTTTTTTTTGAGGAAGCTTACTCATAGGTATATTTTATCTAAAAAATAGTTTTTCAAAAAATCCTTGAAAATGCCTTGGATTGTCAAAAAATGCAATAATAAATTGTAATTTTACAAATTGGAAAATATATTGAAAATTACAATCTACGCAAGGTAACATTCTCATTAAAAAATTTTACAGCTCCGTTGGGAAGATACTGGTGTAAATATCAATGATACTTATTTAAAAGCTGTCCTTTTCCGTTCAGTCGATCACATCTACAAACGCTTGAACAATAAATATAAGTTAAAAAGTTGCAAGCTGTTGAAATGAAAAAATCTTATCTCTACCAACTCCGCTTTTGTCACCGTTTTAACTAATCCAAGCCTTCGAAATAAGATCGTAACTTACCTCTGACTTATTACCTGACTTCATCTCGTGTGATATTTCGACCCATCATACACTACATAAATCTATTTCATCTTTTTATAGCTATCTCAACCCTTCTCACCTAGTATAATGTCTGTGGCATCCTATACCATCAAGCTGCGTACTTGATTTATCCTTAGTCACAATTTTTCCTCGTATCACGGTCATGCAAGATGAACCTAATCTATTGATATTTTCCATCTCCCACGCACCGGAATAATGTGTGTATCCATCCCATCCTATTGCTGGCCTTCATAAATTAATGTTTTTTTTTTTTTTAAATATCCAGTGCCGACCTTATCCAACATAACATCAAAGTGGTCACATAGGCTACCTCTACATGGTATTCATCTCATGGCAGTTGGCCTCATGGAAGACTATAAATATACAAATAAAATGTGTATACTGTCTTACACGTACTAAGGGATAACTTGCACGTGTATTCTGCATTAGATTTTCATTGCCACTGTGAAATAATCACCTACAGAGTAGGATCTCTGTTCATTTTCAATACATTAGATCATGTTGAAGTCAATCGTAACTGGTGCAGGTGAGGTGAAGCAAACTTAATATTTATCTCTTCAGGGCAATCTTAATTTCATTATTTAAAAATGTTAATTGTCTTTAACAACAATTAACATGAATAATTTGAATGTTGAGAGTTCAGTTGTATCTTAAAGTAGTTTTAATGTGACAAAAACCTCAATTCTGACGAGAGTCCAGAAACGTTCTATTTTCAACTTTAATTTAATGTAAGTTTTGCTTACCAGTCTTATCATGGAACCTCAAAAATGCCACTTCATGGTTTTTGCCTTGTCTATTAGTTTTAGAAAGAAGAATCCATCTTTTCCATTACCTTGAGGTTCCTTGATGCCTGTGAGGGGCTCTTGATCAAAGAAATGAAATCTGACCTTCCCTTCCTTGGATCCAACTTGATTACCTCCCGTTTCTCCAGGCACTAAGTATATAGGAGAAACTATATTGCTTCTGTAAGGTAAGTGGTACACTGTTGCTAACAGATTTAAAGAAAATTATTTATACAACTTATTTTTAAAAATATATACATACAGTAGCACTTCCATCTTCAGGTGGACTCTTCCACACGTTTAACCCTCGATTAAGAAATAAGTATTTCGCTTCACTAAGATAGTTCATTTTAAAAACCATTGTTCGTATATTTGATTATTTTTTTCAATATTATATTTGTATTAATCCCTTTTCAATCGTCACCTTGCAAAACACAAATTCATCTCTTTAAAACAGGATAAAGATCGATTTCGTAGTGTGTTTATCATGCCGAACAACATCCAGTGTGTCAATATCAGTCCTGTCGTGCTTAATAATTGGTCAATTGGGCCGAACTCCCTTAAAAAATCTTTTGCAGAATTTTATTTTACAAACTGTTAGATATATCTTTCATGGAAAATTTTGTTTTTTTTATTTTTGACTTTTTAGGCTTCTAAGCCTAACCTAGCGAAATTTTTTAACCAAATTCTACTAAATACATCATAGATCAGTTTAAATTTATTAAAAATTACTTAAAATAAATATATATTTTTTTCATTATGCCCATATTCATTTTCGCAGATTTATTAAAAAAAAATCATTCTACTTATTCAGCAGAAATGACCGTTGCTTTTTAGGCTAAACTTGACGGGTTAAATTATAGGGGTTCAAATACAAAATGGGAGTTAACAGTTACTTTTTGCTGATGATACTGTGCTTTTGGAAGATTCTAAAGATAAGTAGCAAAGGTTAGTGGACGAGTTTGGGAGGGTGTGTAAAGGAAGAAAGTTGAAGGTAAACTTAGATAAGAATAATGTGATGACGGTATCAAATGAGTTAGGTAAAGAAAAATTGGATATTACATTGGAGGGAGGAAATATGGAAGTGAATGTGCTCACATATTTGGGAGTAGATTTGTCAGCAGATGGGTTTATGAAGGATAAGGGGCAACCATAGAATTGATGAAGGAAAAAAGGTGAGTGGTGCATTGAAGTTTCTGTGGAGACAAAAAAAGTTATCCATGGCGGTAAAGAAGGGAATATACGAGAGTATAGTAGTACCAACACTTATGGGTGTGAAGCATTGGTTGTAAATGCTGCAGCAAGGAGGCTGGAGGCAGTGGAGATGTCGTGTGTAAGGGCAATGTGTGGTGTAAATATTATGCAGAGAATTCGTAGTGTGGAAATTAGA
The DNA here is from genome assembly GCA_009830355.1 of Cherax destructor. Lineage (NCBI taxonomy): Eukaryota > Metazoa > Arthropoda > Malacostraca > Decapoda > Parastacidae > Cherax > Cherax destructor. The sequence continues at coordinate 372,681 of WNWK01000138.1, forward strand.
AGGTGTGGAGTTACTAAAATTATTAGAGGGCTGAAGAGGGGTTGAGGTAGTTTGATCATTTAGAGAGGATGGAGCAAAATAGGATCACTTGGAGGGTATATAAATCTGTAGTGAAGGGAAGGAGGGGTAGGGGTTGTCCTAGGAAAGGATGGAGGGAGGGGGTAAAACAGGTTTTGTGGGCAAGGGGCTTGGACATGCAGCAGGCATGTGTGAGCGTGTTAGGAGTGAATGGAGACGAATGGTTTTTTTGACCTGACGAGCTGTTGGAATGTGAGCAGGATAATATTTTGTGAAGGGATTCAGAGAAACCAGTTAGCCGGACTTGAGTCCTGGAGGTCGCAAGTACAGTGCCTGAACTTTAAAGGGGGGGATTGGGATATTGGCTGTTTGCAGTGGCATCTAAACTGTCGTATCTGAGCGCCTCTGCAAAGACAGTGATTATGTGTGAATGATGGTGAAAGTGTTTCTTTTTTGGGTCACCCTGCCTCTGAGGGAGACGGCCGACGTGTTGAAAAAAAATATATTATATATAATATATATGACCTGGCGTGCTGTTGGAATGTGAGCAAGGTAACAGTTATGAAGTTATTCATAGAAACTGGTTAGCACGACTTAGTCTTGGAGGTGAGAAGTATAGTGCCTGCACTGTGAAGGAGAAGTAGGGGATAGTGCAGTTTGGAGGATAACCGGAGCTGTAATGTAGGCGCGCCTCTTGCAAGACGGTGAGGCAGTGAGTAATGATAAAAGTGTTTTCTTTTTCGGGTCACCCTGCCTCTGTGGGAGACGGCTGGTGTAAAAAAATATAACGTCATAAATAGTGCCAGTCCTCTGAACCACATATAACTCGGAAGTTTTAGAACATAGCCTTTGGACTTGTTTATTCTTAAGTTAGGTTTTCTGTGTATTGATTTGTATAATATTTTTTGTAACAATGCAGAAAGTTGTTCATATTCCACACCACCGCCACAGGACGTCTACCCTATCTAGTCTTTGACAAGCAGCTGCAGAAGTTATTCTCCCCTGCAAAGTACACCTTGACGAAATTTTATAATGTACTTTGTTTTCCGAGTGTCGCCTGATTTTTTTTTATTCTTGAACGGGAATACCGTTAGTAATAAAGTATGGGTACCGTTGCAGCAGTTGCCAACGCTGCAACAAAGGTTGAGAACACAGGATGTCCGTCACATAACAGATATAACACTTCCAGCCAAAGTCAGTTTTTTTTTCTTGTACTTAACTCTCTGATTTCCTTCTTGTAAATTCCCGTCGCTTGTAATATTTTCTAATTAAAGTAGCCAACAGTGCGCTGTTTTTAATAAATCGAAAGGAAAAAGTTGCGTATATTACAATATTTTTTTCCTCGTATTAAGCTTCGGGATGCGTATTTTTTTATATACGCCGAAATCAAGATGAGTACGTACTGTAATTTCTCTGAAGGATTGTCGTCCGACTTAGTCCAAACGACACTCCCTGTGACGTTACCTCCGTTAAGAGTAACAGTTACTGGTGGACGACTTCCTCTCTCCCCATCCTCTCCCACAACCCCCTCCACTCCCTCCACCCACTCCCATCACACCTCCACAAACACTGAGTTTATTGTAGCTCTTGTTGCACGCTGTTTTTAACCAGATTTCCTTGTGATGGATGGGACGAACCCTCAACTACTGTCTTTATTTCGTCACGCGCCTCTCTCACTCGTCTATCTTCTCCCACTCATCTATCTATTTTCACTCCTCCCACTCACCTACCTCCTCCCACTCGCACACCTCCTCCCACTCTTCCACTCGCATACCTCCCACTCACCTCCTCCCACTCTCATACGTATCTCCTTCCACTCACCTATCTCCTGCTTGCCTGTCTCCCGCTCTCCTGTCTCACATGATAATATAAACGTGAAAAGTACCTGAAGGCCTAGTTCCAAATCTGCACACTGCCATAACAACACACTGGAGTGAGATACATGGTAGGAACTGTAAAAAAAAAGCCTATTTTTCACTGGACACAATAAGAGAACATTGTATCAACATTCGGGGGCCCAGACTATTCAACATCTTACCAGAAGATATCAGAAGCATTCTTGGGATAACTGTGGAAGTTTTCATGTGGAAACTGGATAAGTATCTACAAGGTGCCAGATCAATCAGGCTGTGATGGATATGTGGGCCAGCGGGCTGCCAACAGCAACAGCCAGGTTGACCAGGCAAGCACCAGACGAGTTTGGCACAAGGCCGGGCTTCGGGAGTAGAAAAACAATCGTAACTCAACAAAGGTATATCTCCTCCACTCGCCCATCTTCTCCCACTCATCTATCTCCCACTTACCTACCTCCTTCCACTCGCCTCCCAGTTCCCACTGGCTTACCTGTTCCTACTGACCTCTTACGCACCTAATGCCTCTCCCTCGTGGTTTTTGCACGATTCTTGTTGACAGGTTCTATATCGTCTTTTATTAAATTCCTTCCAAAGATTGCAAATAATCATATAGAGGAGAAACAAACACAAGACTGGTCAACAATTTTCCCTCGTGTGAAGAACCATAATATTAACCGGGATGTGATGTGAGAGAGTGCAAAAGGAGAGCAGATGAAAGAGTGGGAGAGGCACTGTCAAGAAATTTTGCTGAAAATAAGCGAGATAAACAAGTTAAGAAAGCCTAGGGAACGAATGGATTTGTCAGTTAAAAACAGAGTAGGGGTGTTAGTAGATGGGGAGTTGGAGGTATTGGGTAGATGGCAGGAATATTTTGAGGAACTTTTAAATGTCGATGAAGAAAGGGAGGCAGTAATTTCATTCACTGGTCAGGGAGGTATAACATCTCTTAGGAATGAGGAAGAGCAGGATGTGAGTGTGGGGGAGGTGGGGGAGGCATTACATAGAATGAAAGGGGGTAATGCAGCAGGAACTGACGGGCTCATGACAGAAATGTTAAAAGCAGGGGAAGATATTGTGTTGGAGTGGTTAGTATTTTTGTTTAATAAATGTATGAAAGAGGGGAAGGTACCTAAGGATTGGCAGAGAGCATGTATAGTTCCTTTATATAAAGGGAAGGGTGACAAAAGAGATTGTAAAAATTATAGGGAATAAGTTTACTGAGTATACCAGGTAAAGTGTACGGTAGGGTTATTATTGAAAGAATTAGAGGAAAGACAAAGAGTAGGATTGCAGATGAGCAAGGAGGTTTTAGAGTGGGTAGGGGATGTGTAAATCAAGTGTTTACATTGAAGCATATATGTGAACAGTATTTAGATAAAGGTAGGGAAGTTTTCATTGCATATATGGATTTAGAAAAAGCATATGATAGAGTGGATAGGGGAGCAATGTGGCAGATGTTGCAAGTGTATGGAATAGGTAGTAAGTTACTGAATGCTGTAAAGAGGTTAGGGTGTGTAGGAGAGAGGGAGATTACTTCCCGGTAAAGTAGGTCTTAGACAGGGATGTGTAATGTCACCATGGTTGTTTAATATATTTATAGATGGGGTTGTAAAAGAAGTAAATGCTAGGGTGTTGGGGAGAGGGGTGGGATTAAATTTTGGGGAATCAAGTACAAAATGGGAGTTGACACAGTTACTTTTTGCTGATGATACTGTGCTTATGGGAGATTCTAAAGAAAAGTTGCAAAGGTTAGTGGACGAGTTTGGGAGAGTGTGTAAAGGTAGAAAGTTGAAAGTGAACAAAGATAAGAATAAGGTGATGAGGGTATCAAACGATTTAGATAAAGAAAGGTTGGATATCACATTGGAGGGAGGGAGTGTGAAGGAGGTGAATGTTTTCAGATATTTGGGAGTTGACTTGTCAGCGGATGGGTTTATGAAGGATGAGGTTAACCATAGAATTGATGAAGGAAAAAAGGTGAGTGGTGCGTTGAGGTATCTGTGGAGACAAAAGACGTTGTCTATAGAGGCAAAGAAGGGAATGTATGAAAGTATAGTGATACCAACACTCATAAGTTATATGGGTGTGAAGCATGGGTTGTAAATGCTGCAGCGAGGAGGCGGCTGGAGGCAGTGATGTCCTGTCTAAGGGCAATGTGTGGTGTAAATATTATGCAGAGAATTCGGAGTGTGGAAATTAGGAGGTGAGGAGTTACTAAAAGTATTAGTCAGAGAGGTTGTTGAGGTGGTTTGGTCATTTAGAGAGAATGGATCAAAGTAGAATGACTTGGAGAGCGTATAAATCTGTAGGGGAAGGAAGGAGGGGTCGGGGTCGTCCTCGAAAAGGTTGGAAGGAGGGGGTAAAGGAGATTTTGTGGGCGAGGGGCTTGGGCTTCCAGCAAGCGTGTGTGAGCGTGTTAGATAGGAGTGAATGGAGACGAATGGTTTTGGGACCTGACGAGCTGTTGGAGTGTGAGCAGGGTAATATTTAGTGAAGGGATTCAGGGAAACCGGTTATTATAGATTTAGCCGGACTTGAGTCCTGGAAATGGGAAGTACAATGCCTGCACCTTAAAGGAGGGATCTGGGATAGTGACAGTTTGGAGGGACTATTCTAAACTGTCGTATCTGCAAAGACAGTGATTATGTATGAGTGAGGTGAAAGTGTTGAATGATGATGAAAGTATTTTCTTTTTGGGTCACTGCTTCGGTGGGAGACGGCCGACTTGTTGAAAATATATATATATATATATATATATATATATATATATATATATATATATATATATATATATATAATGTCGTGCCGAATAAATAAAATTGGTCAGTTAGCAAGAACTCGTTTAAAATTAAATCCCCTCTAAAATTTTCTCTTATACGTTTAGAGATATATTTTTTTTCATTTATGCTAATGTAAAAATTAATAATTTTGTACCAAAAGAACCTTAGAAACCTTACCTAACCTTATAACAAGCGCAGTTTAATTTAGCCTAATCCAACTAAATATATTTTAGATAAGTTTACAATAATTTAATAATAAACAAACACAATGAAATATATTTTTTCGTTAGGTTCAGAATTATTTTTGCGAAATTATTTAAAACACAAATTTTCACTTATTCGGCAAGAAGAGCGTTGCTATTTAAGCCAAAATAGCAAGTTTTACCTATTCGCACGACATATATATATATATATATATGGCTAGGTAGTAGGTTGGTAGACAGCAGACGCCCAGTAAGGTACTACCGTCCTGCCAAGTGAGTGTAAAACGGAAGCCTGTAATTGTTTTACATGATTGTAGGATTACTGCTTGAGTCGGCTATCGTTGATTCAATATCTGTTATCATCTTAAAAGGCCAGTGGAAACCTGATGCTTTAACTACCCTTGCCTGGAAGTTTTTTCTTTCTGCATCTTATTTGGTTCCTATACCCACATGATCCTTCCATCTGACCTAGTTCCTGGCCCTACTTTCTCTGTCTGTTTCTCACACACACACACACACACACACACACATTCCCAGCTGGATATCAAGTAATAAGGAAAAATAGAGGAAACAGGGGAGGTGGAGGAGTAGCAATTCTAATCGGAAATTAATGAAGTTTTGAATAGAGAGAGATTATTGAATATGAGTCTAATTATTACATATTGGATATAATCAGTACGGTGGGGGGGGGGTTATGTCCAGAAATAGTTGCAGTGATCTACAACCCGTCACCAAACAGCAGGAAACTTGAGACAGCCACAAAGCAGGGGTTGGTAATGTAGAAGAAGAGGCATGGAGAGCTCACAGAGCTAAAACATAGCTACTAATCATGGATGATTTTAACCGCAGAGAAATAGATTGGGAAACCCCGAGACCCTATGTGGGGGGGGGGTACCGGAAACATGGAGAGCTGAGATAATGGTGGTGGTTAGTGAAGATTTTGTGCCAGCATGCAAGGGATGAGAGGGAGGGAGGGAGGGGGGTAGTAAGACTCCTAGTATTTTCCACAAGTACGTATGCCACAGAGTGCTAGCACTCAATTCTGTATTGGATTTCGAATACCTTGTAGAAGTAAACATTAAGGGAAGGAGAGAAAAAAAAAAAGCACAAGAGCGTGGAATAAGCTTGAAAGAGCAAGGGACAAGAACAGAAGAGTCGGAAACGAATATGCAAGAGTGAGGAAAGAGGCTGAGTGATAACTTGTGACTAATGTAGCAGCAAAAGTCGAATCTGAATCAAAATGGCTTCCCAGCCAGCATCAGAAGACGTACAAAAGTAAAAGACCCCTCAAGGGAAGTTCCTTGATGCTAGTTAGGGGCTCTTGATATAGGGAATTGGATCTGTGTTCCAGTTCACTGAATTAACCCTGAATACCTTCCACATCCCTCTCACAGTCGCTGTATAATCAGGTTCAGCGCTTCCCCCTTGATTATAATAATAATAACAGTAAAAGAACAGGTAATGTGACTGATGGAGGAAGGAGAGCTTGCGAAGTGTTGAACACACGATTTAAAGAGGTGTTCTCACTGGTAACAGCAGTCAGTGCAAGAGAATCAGGGAAAAAAAAGGGTGCATCGACAGGTGCTGGACAACATACGCACATCCATGAAGAAGGTAAATACGTTTTTTGGATACATCAAAGGTAAAGGTATGAGCATGGATTCTGCCAGAGGTAGCAGAGGTACTGTCTGAACCACTAGCTCTGATCTAGCAGAGGTACTGTCTGAACCACTAGCTCTGATCTAGCAGAGGCACTGTCTGAACCACTAGCTCTGATCTAGCAGAGGCACTGTCTGAACCACTAGCTCTGATCTAGCAGAGGTATTGTCTGAACCACTAGCTCTGATCTAGCAGAGCTACTGTCTGAACCACTAGCTCTGATCTAGCAGAGGTACTGTCTGAACCACTAGCTCTGATCTAGCAGAGGCACTGTCTGAACCACTAGCTCTGATCTAGCAGAGGTACTGTCTGAACCACTAGCTCTGATCTAGCAGAGGCACTGTCTGAACCACTAGCTCTGATCTAGCAGAGGCACTGTCTGAACCACTAGCTCTGATCTAGCAGAGGCACTGTCTGAACCACTAGCTCTGATCTAGCAGAGGTACTGTCTGAACCACTAGCTCTGATCTAGCAGAGGTACTGTCTGAACCACTAGCTCTGATCTAGCAGAGGTACTGTCTGAACCACTAGCTCTGATCTAGCAGAGGCACTGTCTGAACCACTAGCTCTGATCTAGTAGAGGCACTGTCTGAACCACTAGCTCTGATCTAGTAGAGGCACTGTCTGAACCACTAGCTCTGATCTAGTAGAGGCACTGTCTGAACCACTAGCTCGGATCTAGCAGAGGTATTGTCTGAACCTCTAGCTCCGATCTAGCAGAGGCACTGTCTGAACCTCTAGCTCTGATCTAGCAGAGGTACTGTCTGAACTACTAGCTCTGATCTAGCAGAAGTACTGTCTGAACCACTAGCTCTGATCTAGCAGAGGTACTGTCTGAACCTCTAGCTCTGATCTAGCAGAGGTACTGTCTGAACCACTAGCTCTGATCTAGTAGAGGCACTGTCTGAACCACTAGCTCTGATCTAGCAGAGGTACTGTCTGAACCTCTAGCTCTGATCTAGTAGAGGCACTGTCTGAACCACTAGCTCTGATCTAGTAGAGGCACTGTCTGAACCACTAGCTCTGATCTAGTAGAGGCACTGTCTGAACCACTAGCTCTGATCTATAACAGGTCAGAGGACACGGGATAGTTGCCAGAGATCTCGAACACAAATTATAACCCCAATATTTAAGACAAGACACAGGAATCGTCATTACCATTGACCTGCTTCATAAACAAGGACAAGCACAGGTTTTGAGATCGTAAATCTTTTCTTACAAAACCTGTTGGAGTTCTTGAGTCATAGTTAAAAAAAAAATTGCTTAGAAAGCTGAATTGGAACATTTAATGGTGGTGTTACACGTGTTCAGGTAATACCTGGTGTTGCACGTGTTCGGGCAACACCTGGTGTTCCCCGAACATTCCCTCACCGGAGTGAGGGAATGTTACCACAACACCTGAGTGAGGGAATGTTACCACAACACCTGAGTGAGGGAATGTTACCACAACACCTGAGTGAGGGAATGTTACCACAACACCTGAGTGAGGGAATGTTACCACAACACCTGAGTGAGGGAATGTTACCACAACACCTGAGTGAGGGAATGTTACCACAACACCTGAGTGAGGGAATGTTACCACAACACCTGAGTGAGGGAATGTTACCACAACACCTGAGTGAGGAATGTTACCACAACACCTGAGTGAGGGAATGTTACCACAACACCTGAGTGAGGGAATGTTACCACAACACCTGAGTGAGGAATGTTACCACAACACCTGAGTGAGGAATGTTACCACAACACCTGAGTGAGGGAATGTTACCACAACACCTGAGTGAGGGAATGTTACCACAACACCTGAGTGAAGGAATGTTACCCCAACACCTGAGTGAGGGAATGTTACCACAACACCTGAGTGAGGGAATGTTACCACAACACCTGAGTGAGGGAATGTTACCACAACACCTGAGTTGAGGGAATGTTACCACAACACCTGAGTTGAGGGAATGTTACCACAACACCTGAGTGAGGGAATGTAACCACAACACCTGAGTGAGGGAATGTTACCACAACACCTGAGTGAGGGAATGTCTACTTTATTACAAAATTTATGTGACTTTCTAAATTCTTGTAAGATATTCAGCACAAAGAGTGCTGGAGGCTCGATTATCCGTCTGCTAATAGTGAATTAGATTTGCTACTCTCGTATCCAGGCTTTTATCTCGGGATGTGTAAAATATTTGGTTTTGTCTTGATCACAGAAGGAAAACTGGACGAAGAACAGGTAGTGGGAGGTTTGTGGGGGAGGACGGGGGTGGATACTTGGGGGGGTGGAAGAGGTCCGGGGCGGGGCCATTGGGGGGGGCCAGATGGGAGGTGCAAAGGTTAAAGGTGTCACCAGCGTAGGGGGAGGTAATGACGTCACCTCGAGGACTAGCTATGACGTTTTTATGACGTCATTTGAGGGAATCCGGGTGTAGAGCATCCTACTTCCGAGCGCTGGTGGCTAAACTTCCACCTCCGCTCCGGTGGATGCCGGAAGGACAGAGAACTCATTATTTGTTTTACTCTGCTGGGTGTCGAAGGCGTGATCTCGTATAACCGAGGTCGTGCTTGCTAAATGACTTAAATTAGCAGAGCTCTTGGTACCTAGTGATGATCTTAAGGTTAAGTTTCCCATCCCACACTCTGTTACGGGATCAAGTATAGAATTTTGTGAGAGGGAGTGTTGAGAGTGGTGTAGGTGGTGGTCATGAGTCATGCTTGTAATGATTCTGTCTCGGAGTTTTGTTCCTTCTAACGAGTGTTTGTGATATTTTAAACGTGTTTAGGCCATGACGTAACTTTATGACAGTCCTGGGTGTGTGTAGAAGAGTCCATGACGTGTTTTTTTTGGTCGTGGTTCCGACTTTGTGGTCGGGGTCATGAGGTGAATTTGTAATGATGCTTAAGTGTGTTTGACAAGTTCCTCAAGCATCTGTGTTTAAATAAACTTGTTCACTTGAACTTTCTTGGGTGTTCCTCACGCTCACATGTTTGATTATCTTTACTTTGCCACCCAGCTTTGTTAAACCTTGCGTTTGTAATCCCGAGTTGTTTGTAACGGTGTCTTCCTGAGATAATACCTTGTTTGTAACCCTGAATTATTTGTGGTGGGTGTGTGTTTAATTTGGTGTGTGTTCTTGCATGACCAGTACCTTTGTCATCCTGATGAGTCCTAATAAACGAAGTTATCCTTCACTAGTGATTGCAAATGAGTTCTGGTGAGCCAAGGGGACACTTTTGTGCTGCTCTCGACTCTGGGGGAACCACTGCAGTGTTTCTTCATGAGGATCTCGCCTGGGCGGAGCTCCGCTCGGACTCTCCTTCGACAAGTCGCCTGTGTACAGTGGTGCGACTGTGTACAGTGGTGCGACTGTGTACAGTGGTGCGACTGTGTACAGTGGTGCGACTGTGTACAGTGGTGCGACTGTGTACAGTGGTGCGACTGTGTACAGTGGTGCGACTGTGTACAGTGGTGCGACTGTGTACAGTGGTGCGACTGTGTACAGTGGTGCGACTGTGTACAGTGGTGCGACTGTGTACAGTGGTGCGACTGTGTACAGTGGTGCGACTGTGTACAGGTGGATGTGCGACTGTGACAGTGGTGCGACTGTGTACAGTGGTGCGACTGTGTACAGTGGTGCGACTGTGTACAGTGGTGCGACTGTGTACAGTGGTGCGACTGTACAGTGGTGCGACTGTGTACAGTGGTGCGACTGTGTACAGTGGTGCGACTGTGTACAGTGGTGCGACTGGTCAAGTGCTGTACATCAGTGTCGTGGTCCGACATAATGTGTCACAGTGAGTGCGACTGTGTACAGTGGTGCGACTGTGACAGTGGTGCGACTGTTACAGTGGTGCGACTTGTACAGTGGTGCGACTGTGTACAGTGGTGCGACTGTGTACATGTCGACTGTGTACAGTGGTGCGACTGTGTACAGTGGTGCGACTGTGTACAGTGGTGCGACTGTGTACAGTGGTGCGACTGTGTACAGTGGTGCGACTGTGTACAGTGGTGCGACTGTGTACAGTGGTGCGACTGTGTACAGTGGTGCGACTGTGTACAGTGGTGCGACTGTGTACAGTGGTGCGACTGTGTACAGTGGTGCGACTGTGTACAGTGGTGCGACTGTGTACAGTGGTGCGACTGTACAGTGGTGCGACTGTGTACAGTGGTGCGACTGTGTACAGTGGTGCGACTGTACAGTGGTGCGACTGTGACAGTGGTGCGACTGTGTACAGTGGTGCGACTGTGTACAGTGGTGGCTGCGTCTCAAGTAGCTTACATCAGTGTGTGGTCCACGAACAATAAATTAAGTGACTCACACAATTATGATGGCACGATTGTAAACTTACTGAACGGCGTGGGGTTCGAACCTATGGCAAGCCAGTCTTAAAATTATCAGGCCAGTGCACTATCTACTGTACGATGATAGACTAATAGGAGTCATCCAAATAGGTCTAATTCCATACACACTTGGAAGGTTATCATGGGCTCCACTGAGGGGAGAAAAAAGACTTCTCGAAGGATTACTGACAATTATGTTAAAATCACACTATAGACAAAAGCTTTATTTTAAAGACAAGTCGCCAGTAAAGTACATATGCAAAAAAGTTGAGATGGTAGAATGCTGACGTTTTTGTGATTGAGTCTCCGTAACAATGTGTACAGGTTACCCACCAATCTGATAACGTCACCACTCAGTCAACCATTACCTGACAACGACTACCTTCACCTTACCTTTTATATATATTGTCATGTCGCAAGTTCAGTGTATAAGTAAAAGTCCCCTGTCTGGGGGGGAAAAAAAGTCTTTAAAATAAAATAAAGGTTTTGCTGTAAATATCGCCCTATTATAGTAAGTTGACTAACATTTCTCCCCTAACTAAAAGCGTCACATCAGGGATTTCTGTGATGAAAAAAATTGCTATAAAAGGTTTACACTCTTGCATATGAGCATCGCGGAAATTATTAATTAGAATTGCAACACATGAAACTATATATAGCACACACACTACTCTCTTTGTTATTCTTGTCATGCGTGTACGTTGAACCGCATTTATAATACCCTCAATAAGAGGCCTCTTACGGAGAAGATGAAGATCCACCACCCTAAGTTCCGTTGCAGATCATCTCTTCAAATGCAGGTAAATAGTTCTTCATCCAAAGAAATAGAGCTATCTCCTCTTCCTTGGATTGATTCTGATTGTCTTCCATTTCTCGTTCCTCAGGCAATAATGTTCCAGACGATGCTTTGTGGTCCGAAAAGTGGCAGATGCAATCTAGGTCTGGAAAAGTGCCAAGATGTAATCCTCGTAAGTGAACTAACCCCTCACTTATAAATTAGGTACTGTAGAGCTTTATCATACAGAATGGGGAAAAAAGACCTGGTAGAAATAGTAGGCAGAAATCCGAAGCCAAAGTAATAATGCCTACTGGTGCGTAATAAAGCCGACAGAATACGTGGGTTTATATCAAGATGTATAAGGAATAGGATTCCAAAGGTTATTCTTCATCTGTATATATGATTAGTTAGATTATGCAGCTCAGTTCTTGTCTCCATTCTACAGAATTGATGTAAATTCATTGGAGAATATAGCGAATGATAATCCATTATATAAGGAACCTTACTTACGAAGATAGATTGAGAGGCGTGAGCCTACACTCGCTTGAAAGACGTATAAAGAGGGACGATATAATTCAAGTATACGAGTGAAAGATCAGTTTAAACAATATAATATATGAATAAACAAAAGGGTGGACGAGGGGATCGAACCACAGTCCGTAAATTGACAGTTTGACGTTCTGTCTTCTAGGCTAACGCGGGCCTTAAATAGAAAGGAATCAGTAGTAATATAATATATATATTCTCTCTCCTGCCTATACATTACACTACCAGCAGGTAAGGTCAATTAGACTTGTAAAACCTCTTGTACATGCTAAACTTTGTCTGAATCAGGTTTCTAATTACTGCTGCTGTGTCTTGATCATCTACCACTCGTCGGTATTCCCATATCTGTTATTACGACATACAAAAAGGGTGCTAAGTACTAGGAACAATAAGAGTGAAGTTGGACAAATTCAGAATTAGAAGAATATATGAAAATACTGGTTTAGTAATAGAGGAACTAAATGGAACAGTCTCCCAAGTAGAGTCATTGAAGAAAGAACTTAAGTGCGTGCACTAAGCGAATTTTTATCGGATACTTTCAGTTCTGGGACCTTGTACACTCCAAATGATAGGAGAAAACACAGAATATATAATGGAAAATACCAATTATTGGTGATGGTCAGGTGAAGACGTCACGTCAACTAACAAGATCTAAGTAGAACTTGGAAGGAATCTTTCCACACGTGTTCAGTAATTCATAAATGCTTGTAACCAAAATGACATCGACAACGCTTGTTATATTCTGGTCTGAAGAGTCGTTCATCTCTTGCACTGGAACAACGCAGAAACGATCTAAAAGGAATCAGACAGGGATAGGCTCCACTGTATTGAACATTCTTAATTGCTACTTCCAACACCATACAACAAAAGTCTGGCAAATACACCATCTCTACAATTCTTACACATATGATACTATGTAAATAAGTCATATGTCTAACGCTTAAGTATATTGCCGAAACGTTTTCTCTGCTCAGAAGGCTTCTTCGATCGAATATAGAGGTGACTTTTTACACTGGATACAGTGGAAGAAGTGGAGAGGTAGTTTTAAGGTATTCAGTCTTCTATCCTTGATAGGTTCAACCCCTCGGTCTTGACTGGTGTTTCCTTCCTCATGCCAAGGGACTAAACACTTTCAGTCAGTAAATATCAACTGAATACAACCCGAGAATTCGAGTAGATGGATGTATATCAGAGAACCAAACTAGATAAATGTAATCTCATTGGGTCATTATAGACGAGTGAGGAACAGGATTTAGCGGGGGAGGAAGCAGGATGTAGCAGTAGAGGACGTATGGGGGAGGAATTAGGAACTTGCTGGGAAGAAAGTGTGGGAGGGAACGAGGACCTAGTAGGCAAAACAGTAAAATCGAGGAGCTAGAAACTATCGGGTAGAAAAAGAAACTAGGGGCGGAGAAATGAGGAACTAGAGGCGAGGGAAAGGAATAAGGAACTATGGGGGACGGGGAGGGTAGGGAGGGGAAGAAAGTGTGGTGAAAGGAACAAGGAAACTAAATAAGTGTTGGAATTTCATGAGTGCCAATAAACCTTGTGCATCTACAGACGAGAACACTGTTGGAGTAGTGCCATAGTACTCTGCTGGAGTGGTGCCATACTATCAATGTTGGAGGGGTGCCATACTACCTGTGTTGGAAGGGTGCCGCACTGTGTTAAAGGTGTGCCTGGCTGCCACATTTAAAGAACTTCAAGATGCTTACTGGCGGTTTTAACTTGTAGTCTGCCCCTCTGAGGACACTAACACTAACTGAACTAGAAGTTGTCATGATAGTTAAAATAGTCATATATCCTAAGCTCACGTCCGTATAGTGGTTAAAAAGACATCTATAGAGTTTGATGGGTGTGATAGTAGTAGATGTAAATGTGTGATGGGGTTTTCTGCATTACGGAAAACTGAGTACAGCATCCATGCGGTGCTACTTTATTCTATAGTACAGTTACATAGTGAGAACAAAAGTATGTTTATCATTCACAAAGGATGGGTTTCATATTTCAGGTGATCATATCTGTCAGTCTGACAAACTTCATTAAGGCGATGATAATATCAAGTATTCCACAGTTGATTTAGTAACTTCGGCAGTGTCAAAGGTTTCCTTTTAGCAGAGCCAGACTTAGTATTATTTGGGAATTACCACATCTCAGGGATGACCTGAGGTATGATACCAAAAATGGAGGTTTGAGGGATGGCAATGGGTCACCATGCTGGCTGCGTCTTGGATTCCCATTTGCCAGAAATGATCACTTGGTCCAGTGGTACAGCGGCCAACCCGCCATTATTTCTACTGACGAGTAATATTATTCTCCCTTCTTGACAATAAACCTGAATCCCGTTTAATTTGTTGGGGTGAAAATAAATCCATTAGGCATTGTGGGATTGTGAACCTCTCGTTCAGACTCGGGGTTTAATTAAACTCAACACTCTCTTGGCCTTTTTAACGAAATTATTCAGTAATTTGTCAGTAAAAGTTTTTCATGCAATTTCTAGAATTATTAATAGACATTTTGTTCATTATAATTAAAAAAAAAAAACATGGCAGATTTTCAGAACATCTTTATATTTATATTATCATCCCTGGAATTATCATCCCTGATGATAATTCCAGGGTCAATTACGTACATACAAAAATCAGCTGATTGGAAATATTTGGGACAATTTGAGAAAGTTTGTTTATGAAGAAAACCGAGCTTTTGGTAATTTTTCTTATATTTGAATGTTGTTGAAAAGTCTTAACACTTAATGCTTAGCGAGATAGCTTAGTGAGTTAGTAAATGGATTGCACCTCTACTTTCCATTGAGGGTATTTTGCACCGTCAACCATGTCTCTTGCTATTGTAAGAATTATTTCAGTGTGCAGACTTGGAACCATTGCTTCAGTATTTTCCAGGGGTAGATTAATGTTTCCAGCGTGCGCTCCAGCGAGTAGTTTCAGAGGTTTTAGGCGAACCCTGTAATTTTGATCTTTTTATTTGGTGTTGGCAGTTAGCCACCTTTCTGTTTTCCAGACCATAATTTTCGACAGCCTCAGATGGGGGGTGTTAGTGTACAGGAATATTTTAGTCTAAAGTACGTGTGTCTTAAAAGCGGGTTTAAAATGACTTGATTAAGATTTTATATTCTGACGCCGACGCGGCTAGTTTATAATGTTTATCTTGTGGACGTTAGCACAAGGGCATTTGCATACACACGAAGCCTGGAAACTAGACCTTAAGGAACAACAGGTGAACATTTGACCATTTACATATAAACATTTGTATATGTTGCAAGCAAATCTGGGATACTTTCTCAATTTGTTATCATAGATTCACTAGCAAGATATCTTGACTTATCATATATGCTTTGTGAACAGTAGAAGTCGATTTGTTTAAAGGTTCTAATCTAGCCTATTTATCTTTTCATTTGTGATAGTAATACTACTGTATTTCTTGTACACACCAGTTGTGTAACTCATCAGTAACTTAGACCAAAACTAAGTTGTTGTTTTTAATCAGTGTCGCCTCTGAGCGTCAGGACGAAATGTTTGACATTCGTATTTACTACAGTGGCTCAAGACCTGAACAGTAGCACTGGTGCTATGTTCCTCACGCACGTGACCTTCTGCGGTATACAGATAGAAGAGCATACGAAAATAGAGTTGCTGCTTGTAGGGGGGCGGGTTTGTGTAGATACCCGCCCCCCCCCCCAACAAGCAGCAACTCTACGAGGGAAGACTTATTTTCTTTGCTTGTGTAAGGAAAGAGTTGTGTATCTTGATCCAGCATCCGCACCTCACTTCGCCTACCCCCATCCCTTCCCTTCTTCCCTCGGTGGTCTTAAAAGTGCTACTGACACTTTAAAATCTGGGATAACACGATATAACCATTTCTCGAGGAGTGAGAGGACACAAGTCAGTGTATTTTCTAAAGCACCTTTTCTCCCATACACTACCTTCTCTTCACCGTCGTAGCTTCTGTTCCTGGACAGGTGTCACAAGAATGTGCCAGGATACACTGACAGTTTTCCTATGCATCGAACACCTGGTCTTGTGTGAGACAGTATCCATCCAATCAGTTTCTAGTCCACCTCGTAATTAGTCTATGGTCCATCTATCGCCTCGCGGATTTAAGAGTTGAGGGGACACGGGAGATTAGCCAGAGAAAAATATTATATATTGGAGATTTCGTTATCGTTACTTTCAATTACTGATTGCTCGATGAAGACCGTTGAGTTGAGACTGTAATTTCCTTGCGGGATGTGTGAGGGGGTTAGTCCCCTCATTCAAGACTCATTCAAGTTGATAAGGACAAGGACTATTATACATATTGGTACAGTTTTTTTTTTAGTTTGATATTTTGCTCTTATTTTGTAAAATAAAAAAAAAGGGAGGGCATCGTGCGATTAATGTATTTTTTTATAGACAATGACAGTTTTACACGTTTCCTGAAAAATGTTGATCACATTAATCGCGTATGGAAAATAAGATACCTTTAAATTCGATTGAATTCTACTGCTGACTTTTTGAAGCCTCTCCTCTTATAGGTGGCGAGGAATTTTAAGAATTTAATTACCTCGCTTCAAAATCCAAGATACATATTCCCTACCTCATAATTTGTATTACCGTAGCTGCCTCTCTCAACCGTCGACATTAAGAGTGCAAAACAATGAATTATAAAATGTGATATAATCTGCTTTCCATTTTTCGTTATTATATAGTTAATTATGTTAGGAAAGACAAATACAGAGCTGTAAACTTCATTTTAATAATTTGTCTTCAAATGGAGAATTTAAGTTATCTTAGAAGGTAATAATTTAATAACTACCATCAGATTACATGATACGAATAAAATAAGTGGTCGCAAGATTTTATAAAGGAACAGGACGTGATTGAAGACGTATTTAGTTTTATAATTTGTTTGCTTTTCACGTGCTCAGTTTTATTAGGGCACCCTGTCTGCTGCCAGTTTTGGTATCATCTATGTATGACCTTAGTAGTCTGATACTACCGAGGGATCAAAAAGTGCTAATAACCCACTCTCTCTACTTCCGAATAATTTGTTAGTGGCAACGTCTGTGTAATAGTACATGGTCAAATTAAAATTAGATTTAGGTGTGAATACTGTGTATACTCGCCTATATATGTGATTGCAGGAGTCGAATCTCTGCTCCTAGTCTCGCCTCTTTGCTGGCCCCTACCAAGTTTACTCTCTCCTGGCTTCGAGAGTTCTGTCGTATGGCTTCATAAATTGTTGCAGACTCTACCACTCCACTGTCCAGGACGTTCCACTTCCTGACCTTTCTAATGTTAAAGAAATACTTCTAACATCCCTGCGACTCATCTGTGTGTTCAACTTCCAGCTGTGCCCCAGTGTTCCTGTTTTATCATCTCTCGAACAGTCTATCCCTGACCATCCTATCAACACCTCTCATTATTTTGTATGTCATCACTCCTGGTCCTGCTGTCCTTCTACTCAATGTTTTTATTGGACTAGAATACCCAGCACCTACTAATTCATTTTGCTATTTTCTCTGGATTAAGACACCCATCACTTACTCTTCTTATTTTCTTTTTATTAAGACACCGAGCTAACACGGTCAGCCAACAGTGGGCACTGCCGTGACCCAGCACTAGGTCGATAGTTTGATTTTTTTTCCTGACCACAGAAACTATAATACGTGTTTTTTTCGGACTAACCCCCCTCCAACAGCACCATCATATCAACCTTTCTCTGCTCTTGAAACTCCTGCAAAGACGGTTATCCTCTCGTTTAGTGCAGAGGCCGAAAACTATTGAGAGCAAACCCTTTCCTGGGTCAGGAGTAACTACCACATTTTTTTTATTGTACTCCATGTGAAGAGTTAACTCGAGTTGGTAATTCAGTGCCAGGAGTGGTGAAGACTGTCCTCCGTCTGGTAATCGCTACCTAACTGTACTTGGTTAATTCCATCACTGCCACAGTGAGGCAGGATGGTATACCTTCATATATCTTGTCACTATCAAGGAAGTAAGAGAACCATTTGTCTGGCTAAGATTCTCTTCGGTATGTTGAGTAACTCGGGTAAGTCTTCATGTAAACTGAGGGTTGAAATGTCTGTAATAGATCTCTGCCACAACTCTAAGAAATAGCCGACACTTGGTCCATAAGTATGAGTTCAGCAGACGGCAAGGAGCACTTGCCTGCCTCCTGCCGCGCCTTCCACAGGTATATTATATTCATTAGCAGCACGATCCATCTGCGGGAAAGTGGAGGGGTTGGCCCGGGCGCCTGACTGTCCCCTCAGGCGGTCCACAAGCTCTGGCTGCCATGTATGTATTTTGTGAAGCTGATTGACGCTCTGGCAAGCTGGTCTGCATAAACCAAGCGTGTTCTCCCATCTTCTTGATGCCAAGTTTTCTTCTTTCCTGATGTTGCGCTCTGTCCTACCCCGTTTCTTATGGGACATTGGACGTCATAATAATTCCTTAAGGATATTGATGGGCTTGAATCTCTGACTTCACGAGCTTTGGAACGTGTTTGTTCTGGAGAACATGTAGTGAATGTTGGGAAGTAGCAGGACCATGTGAATGTTGGGTTTAGTTGCAGGAACATGTGCAAAATGTTGGGTATAATAGTAGGAGGAACGTTCGCTGAACGTTGGGTGTAGTAGCAGAAACCTGTGTTGAATATTTTCACAAGAATGTGGGGGGTAGTCTTAGGGAACTCAGCAGGAAGATCTACCTGGGCCATTACGGAGGGTAGCAGAGCAAGGCTTGTGGATGATCTTCCGGAATCCAAGAAAAGCAGTTCTCACGAAAGAAACTTGAGGAAGAGAAAACAAATTAGAAGAAAATTCAAGCAGTGGCATCCATTAACAAAATGGCAGACGGTACAAAGTTGAAATATAGTAATACAGTAAAACCTGGAAAACGACAAGGGAAAAAAAGCTGAATTGTTAGAGAAAATGACGAAATTCTAAACAAAATTAGATAAGGCAGGCAGAAATAATAGTACATACCTTGAAAATATAATTGATAAATAAATTCGAAAATATAAAACTGTAAATAGCATCAGTGTACAGAACACTAGACGTGTAGGATGAGAATATAAAGAATAAAAAAGATGAGCCGGGGTGAGTGATTAATAAAAGTCGTAATGAACTTTCCGTTTAGACGCTTCGTAGCTCAACGGTAAAGTGCTGGACCTGTTAATCTAGGGACCATGGTTCGAACCCCCTTCCATCTTTTGCTTTATATATATATATATATATATATATATATATATATATATATATATATATATATATATATATATATATATATATATATATATACTATGTCATGGCGAATAGGTAAATCTTGCGATTTTGGCTTAAATAGCAACGATCTTCTTGCCGAATAAGGCAATCGAAAATTTGTGATGCAATAATTTCGAAAACAAAATATCCCATTGTGTTTGTAAACTTATCTAAAATGTTTTTAACTGGATTAGGCTAAATTGAATTGCGCTTGTTATAATAAGGTTAGGTAAGTTTTCTAAGGTTCTTTTGGTACAAAATTATTAATTTTTACGTTAACATAAATGAAAAAAAAATATATCTTTAAACGTATAAAAGATTTTTTTTAGAAAGGACTTAATTTTAAATAAGCTTTTGCCAATTGATCAATTTTACCTATTCGGCACGACACACACACACAATTAGGTGAGTACACACACACATTATATATATATATATATATATATATATATATATATATATATATATATATATATATATATAATTAGAATGAAAGATTGAGAAAAATAAATAAATAGGGTGGTTTGACAAAAAAAGGCAGATTTATATTAGGTAAGAGAGTTACAACTAGGATGAACGTGTCCTCAATATAAAGAAAAGGTCGTTGTTTGTAAACTGTTGAAAAAACTGGAGAGTAATTATCATTTATGTGGCAGAAATAAATTAATCGAGATAGAAAAGAAAATTTAAATAATTTTTAGACTAATCTACAAAAAGTAATGTTAAAGTATAATACCATCATAATGTGTCTTGTCCATCAACATGTTACCATCATCATGTCTTATTCAACATGTCACCATTATCGTGAGTCTTGTTCAACATGTTACCAGTTACAGGAGAACATGCAACTATGAGGATACAGTAGAGAGCGTTACAGTGTTGTAACTGTCACAGCAGCTCTTGAAGGCTTCATATAGAGGAAAACAATCATTAACAATGTGGTGTAATGCGAGGCTGGTCAAGAGAAGATAAAGATGCCCATAGGTGCTATTTGAAGTGGCTCAGCCGGGACTTTAATATGGGCTTAAGCCGGGAAATCTATCCAGGGCTTATTAAGCTGATACAGTTGGGTTAATAGAAGCAAACTTTAGAGAGAAATATAAGAAATTAAGATATATAAACATTAACATGATTTAAGATTTAAGTAGAGATGGAATTATCAAAAATGAACAAAAATATTAATATTAGTGAAAAAAATATAATAAAAACTAATAAAAAAACGAGTTGGTGTACAAATAATACAAATAATAGATATTAATGAAAATAAGCCCCAAGGTCTGAGGTAAGACTATTGGTTTTATTGACGAGTGGAGTTCCCCAACCCGTCCAATTTTCCTAGGGAGACAAGTTTGATCTAATTTAAGGAAGGGCAGTTCCACTTCCTTGGATCGAAAGCTCCTCACTAGTATCAATGGGCAACCCCTCTTGAATGAGTGGAGGTTAAGAATGTTGTGATAGCAGTTTTACCAGCGTCAGGGAGTGGCCGGGAAGCTAGCACTTACTCACCTAAAACTTTCATAGTGGGTAAAATTTTTTATATCATCCAGTGTCCTGTATCTTACTGACTCAAGCCTTACAAGAATTGAATTGAAACACCATTCTCTCTCTTTCTTTCTCTCTCCTCTCTTTCTCTCCTCTCTTCCAATCCTCTTGTTTTACAAGGTTAGGGTAAGGATTCCTAACTTTATTTACAAGCTAATAGCTGTTACCTACATCAGCTCGTTTGAAAGCATTTTTATTGTTATGAAACATACAAGTAGGGAACAGGATAAACTTGGAGCCATCTGTGGGCCAGCAATTTCATTTGATCAACTGACTTTATTTCGTTGATGTCATTAGGCTGTACGAACATGTTCCAGACTCGAGTCATCATAGGAATAAAATGATCTTAGATGAAGTAATGTTCTGGAGAAGGGTACAGAGTGAAGTTGCTGCTTGCTGCCCGTCTTGTGGTGTAGAAGCTCACTTCTCGCTGTCCTCAGAGTGGAGCCAAGTGTGGTACTTTGACAATGTTGGCCTTGTGTTAAAGGCTCTGCTGAAATGACAGATCTATCCAGGATGGGTCCAGGTGAGAGATGAGGCGTCTTGCTCTGTTCTCTACTCTGTCAAGCAGTCGCAGATGAGAGGGGGGGGGGCTGGCAGTCCAAGAAAGTGGAGCGTACTTGTGCCTTGTACAGAATCTTGCAACCCCTACTGTCGAACAGATGCGAGATACGTCGAAGTGTTGTAAGCTACTTGGCCGCCTTGTTTGCAAGATTTACAACGTGGTTCTTCATGGTCAGTTTGGATTCAAATTTCACCCCAAGGATATCAACTTCGTCCCCAGGTACCAACACTCTCCCATTCATACTTACTACTGTTCCAGCATTACCATCATGGTCTCTAGAGACCATCATCATTTATATTTACCTGCCATCGGTTTCCCCAGGCTGATATAGCTCTTAGCTGGTGATTGATTTAGCTTAGAACAGCTGGCTCTCTCTCTCTCTCTCTCTCTCTCTCTCTCTCTCTCTCTCTCTCTCTCTCTCTCTCTCTCCAGACCAATGATAAATAATGCAAGATCTGACAAACTGTCACCATTGGTACTATAAGGCAGTGAAAGGCTGTGCAAGGCACTCACCATTATCCACAGATCACAAGACAAGTGTTAGATGCCTGGAAAATGGTGAACGTGGCAAGTAATGGGAAGAATAATAGGAAAGACCGGTACAACGGGTAGAAAGTATAAGATTCCTGGCATAGCAGCGGCTTCTCATCGGAAATGGGGAATCGTGCCTTACAATCCCTATGGACACGTTACACAAATGGATTTCAGACATGATAAAGAGGAACTGAATTTTCCCAGACTGTAGGAAAGCTTTCTATAGTGTCCCGCACAATTGTTGAAACTGGAGAAGCTAGCTGGGTCTGGGTACAAGCAGGGATTAAAAGTATTACCTTTTTGAAAGAAGATAAAAAAGAAGAGTCACAATATTTAAAGAAATGTGAGAGAGAGAGAGAGAGAGAGAGAGAGAATAAAGTCCCCAGGGATCAACATGAGCCCCGTATTGTTTTTAATGCATGTTAATGTAACTCATTTTTTTCGAATGATTTGAATGTTTCGTAGTGTTGCTTAGCTTTTTTTTCAAATATTTTTTTTTTGTGACTCAACCCTGCCCCAGCCATCCCATTTAAAAAAAAAAGTGGTATTTAGGTTTTCGGGGAACAGAAAAATGATAGAGAATTATGCAATTAAACCAATGTAGTGATAAAGTTAAAACGTAGGAGGATAGTGGAAGACTTAAGGAAAAGCTAGATGGACTTTAAAAGTAGTCGAACAAGTGCCTTCTATTGGTTAGTTCCAGCAAGAGCAAAATATTGAAATTGACGGATAGAGAAAGATGATATTCCCTGAAAAAGTAAGGGAAAAGAGCAAATTCATGAACCATTACTCCCGACGTGTACCCTGAAGCACGTGTATACAGAATAACACCAGCAGCATATGTTATACTGGAAAACATTACATTGGTTTTCAGAAACCTTAACAGGTACTATTTTACTCTTTTTAATTAAGACAGTTTACGACAAACTTGCTACTAATCGCTGGGAACGTGGCCCAACTATAAGCTAATATTGTTTATTTGTCTCCATGTGCGCTTCTCCATTTCCACTGATTAATGTTCATTGCACTACCTATATTGAGGCCTGGTCACAGACCGGGCCGCGGGGGCGTTGACCCCTGGAATTCTCTCCAGGTATGTCAGTAAACACAGTATTCGGTGTGAAGAAGGCGCTTTGAGATTCACTCTGACGTTTACAACCTTCACTCAGATAGGAATTTACGTGTACCCATGACCGCACACAACCGTAAAAAGTGTAAATCTATCTGACAATACCCACGTCACACATGTGTTGCATGAAACACCTTGACCCAGAGCAAGTTGTGGTGGGATTTCTGCTGGGTGGGTGTTGGCAGGGAAAGTGAGGAGTCTCCCCGTCCCATAACGAAAACGTGCGCTGTGAACACTTCCAGCGAACACCTCGGTCACCGCCACCTTAAACCGGGACAATGTTTGTTAGGAAGTGATGCTGAGGTGCGGAGGAGTGTTTCAGGCAATGTAAAGAGTGATGCAATGTCACCTGGTCAGCTCTTAGTCACAGAGGTGGAAATTCCCCAATGTTTGGGTCTTGCGTTAATGACACTTGAATATAAATAACCTGAAGATTACTGTCTGAAAGTCTAGCATGATTCGTTCTGAGTAAATTTATGCATAATTATAGAGGCTTAACTTAAACCAATTTTCCTGTTGAATATCTGTGGAAAGAAAAATCTTCAAGGAAGGTGAGATTACATATATGTTTGAGAACAAATATACATGACGCAATGTCTGTAAGAATAATCTTGTACGAGAGTATAAGGATAGTGAACTTTGCATAAGAGGTTACATTAAGTCATGTGATGTATTTACATGCAAGCGGAAAGTCTTGAGTTACTTTGCTTAATTGCACTTACAAAGCATAGTAATAATAATTTTACATCTGAAGTCTATAACCTTAGATTCAGAACTAATATTAGTATGAAGATGTATAACTAGTCTAGTTTTTTATGTGATTTATTCACTTTATAGCTTTAGTTAAGTCTGTTGGGTTAAAAACGTTACCGCATACTCGAGGATCATTGCACCACCATCCAAGGATACTTTGTTCTCTGACACAGCAAGTAAACTTTCATTGACTACACTGAGAACTACACACTCACACAGTGTATATAACCTAGCTGTCTACACTGAGAACTACACACTCACACAGTGTATATAACCTAGCTGTCTACACTGAGAACTAAACACTCACACAGTGTATATAACCTAGCTGTCTACACTGAGAACTACACACTCACACAGTGTATATAACCTAGCTGTCTACACTGAGAACTAAACACTCACACAGTGTATATAACCTAGCTGTCTACACTGAGAACTACACACTCACACGTGTATATAACCCTGCTGTCTACACTGAGAACTACACACTCACACAGTGTATATAACCTAGCTGTCTACACTGAGAACTAAACACTCACACAGTGTATATAACCTAGCTGTCTACACTGAGAACTACACACTCACACAGTGTATATAACCCTGCTGTCTACACTGAGAACTACACACTCACACAGTGTATATAACCTAGCTGTCTACACTGAGAACTACACACTCACACAGTGTATATAACCTTGCTGTCTACACTGAGAACTACACACTCACACAGTGTATATAACCTTGCTGTCTACACTGAGAACTACACACTCACACAGTGTATATAACCTAGCTGTCTACACTGAGAACTACACACTCACACAGTGTATATAACCTTGCTGTCTACACTGAGAACTACACACTCACACAGTGTATATAACCTTGCTGTCTACACTGAGAACTACACACTCACACAGTGTATATAACCTAGCTGTCTACACTGAGAACTACACACTCACACAGTGTATATAACCTTGCTGTCTACACTGAGAACTACACACTCATACAGTGTATATAACCTTGCTGTCTACACTGAGAACTACACACTCACACAGTGTATATAACCTAGCTGTCTACACTGAGAACTACACACTCACACAGTGTATATAACCTTGCTGTCTACACTGAGAACTACACACTCACACAGTGTATATAACCTTGCTGTCTACACTGAGAACTACACACTCACACAGTGTATATAACCTAGCTGTCTACACTGAGAACTACACACTCACACAGTGTATATAACCTTGCTGTCTACACTGAGAACTACACACTCACACAGTGTATATAACCTAGCTGTCTACACTGAGAACTACACACTCACACAGTGTATATAACCTTGCTGTCTACACTGAGAACTACACACTCACACAGTGTATATAACCTAGCTGTCTACACTGAGAACTACACACTCACACAGTGTATATAACCTTGCTGTCGTTCAAGGTCAACTATTATATTGTGTCTAAGATATCTTCTACTACACCATTCTTTTTTATATATAAAATTTCCGCCTTATTTAAAGCGCTATATATTTCCCAGCGTTTAAGAGGCACAGATTAATTAATCCTTCACAATGTGCCACCTTTACACAGAGATATGACGGAGTGCTAGGCTGGTCGAACTTAGGAGTGATCTTAATGTTAGGTGGACCGTTATGCAGGGCAAGTTTACTAGGCTGGTCAAGCTTAGGAGTGTTGTTCTTAATGTAAAAAATATTAGCTTTATAAAATCCCTGTGAACGTGCGAGTGAGAGGAGAGTTAACGAAAAGTGTTTACTACTTAATCTATTCTTGGTGTGTTTACGAAGTGCACTGTTGAAGTTATGCGGCGCTTGTGTTGATTTATGAAGTGAAGGGGAAGGTATGTGGGGAGGGAGAACTGGTAGAGTTGATAGAGCTCAACCTCAGTGTTAGAGCTTTTCTAACTTCCTTATATGAGGTCACAGCAAACACGTGTGTGTGTGTGTGTGTGTGTGTGTGTGTGTGTGTGTGCGTGCGCGCTTGCGGGCCGTCTCTCACCGACGCAAGGTAACTAGAACAAGAAGAAACACTTTCACCATTACTCACACTAACACTGTATTGCCACAGACGCTCCGATACTACAGCTTAGATGCTCCTCCAAACTGCAAACATCCCCGCCCCCACCTCCAGGACTCAAGTCCGGCTAACTGGTTCTCCTTAACACTGACACTCCAAGACACTCACATACACCAACATTGTGTAGCATTTTCCCCAGTTCATTATTACCCATTAATAACTGAATGATGTTAGTGTCTCTGCCACTCTGTCTAAACCCGCCCCTCTACTCTAAACCCGCCTCTCTACTCTAAACCCGCCCCTCTACGCTAAACCCGCCCCTCTACTCTAAACCCGCCCCTCTACTCTAAACCCGCCCTCTACTCTAAACCCGCCCTCTACTCTAAACCCGCCCTCTACTCTAAACCCGCCTCTCTACTCTAAACCCGCCTCTCTACTCTAAACCCGCCTCTACTCTAAACCCGCCCTCTACTCTAAACCCGCCCTCTACTCTAAACCCGCCCTCTACTCTAAACCCGCCCTCTACTCTAAACCCGCCCTCTACTCTAAACCCGCCCTCTACTCTAAACCCGCCCTCTACTCTAAACCCGCCCTCTACTCTAAACCCGCCTCTCTACTCTAAACCCGCCTCTCTACTCTAAACCCGCCTCTCTACTCTAAACCCGCCCCTCTACTCTAAACCCGCCCCTCTACTCTAAACCCGCCTCTCTACTCTAAACCCGCCCTCTACTCTAAACCCGCCCTCTACTCTAAACCCGCCTCTCTACTCTAAACCCGCCTCTCTACTCTAAACCCGCCCCTCTACTCTAAACCCGCCCTCTACTCTAAACCCGCCCTCTACTCTAAACCCGCCCTCTACTCTAAACCCGCCCTCTACTCTAAACCCGCCCCTCTACTCTAAACCCGCCCTCTACTCTAAACCCGCCCTCTACTCTAAACCCGCCTCTCTAAACTCTATAACCCGCCTCTCTACTCTAAACCCGCCTCTCTACTCTAAACCCGCCTCTCTACTCTAAACCCGCCCCTCTACTCTAAGTAAGGGGCAGCTCTGTTACCTCTGA
The DNA here is from genome assembly GCA_009830355.1 of Cherax destructor. Classification (NCBI taxonomy): domain Eukaryota; kingdom Metazoa; phylum Arthropoda; class Malacostraca; order Decapoda; family Parastacidae; genus Cherax; species Cherax destructor. The sequence goes on from WNWK01000138.1 coordinate 399,732, forward strand.
GAGAAGCCTCCTGGTGCTGTACACTGGGATGGGCCGAGGTAATCCTTGGGAAAGTCTTCACTGCATGTCATATTGTTGTGGGGTGTAGGAACTTAAGGTAGTAATGAATGAATTTTTTTACTAATTATTCTGCCAGACATTCAGCCCCCCAATTTTGCTTTTGCACTCCATTGTTGTTCTACCTGTTCATATCCTTTCATATATATATATTTGGTCTTAAAGCATTCATTACACACCCCTGAACATATGACAGGGCGAGTCATGCCTTATTAGCAGTGAGGAAATTCGGACCCACAAACTGCCAGTGAAAAAATAAAACAATTTACAAAATATAAATCACCAAAAACTCGCACTTAGGAGTTGACTCTTAAGATGATATTTTGGTTCGTCCTGGACCACTGTTAAGTACCAACTGTTGTGACTTGACAATGGTCTAGGACGGACCGACGCGTCTTCACGAGGTTCTTTTTCTAAGTGCGGAGTTTTGGTGAACCGTTTCGGCCACGGTATTGTGACTTTTTATTCTTAACAAGACACAAAGATATAAAAACGGTAAATCATGTCACTGGTTCTAGGAAAAGAATTATAAAATGCAGGTAGGGGAAGACCAGGAGATGCCCCAGAAGAAAGACATACATATATGAAATGAAATAAAAGAATAAAGAATAGTCTAGGGCCCAGATAAAGTGGAAAATATCCGGTGTTACTGTCTCCTAGGGTAGCTGCAACCTGCGGAAACAAGCGGCAGGCACTTCCTGGGTCCTTCCCTGTTTGTGGTTCCATTCCAGAAATATATTCCAAATTCATATGTTCTTTACAACTCCTTAGGTTGAGCTTACACGGAGAACATTTAAGACACCCAAAAATTAGGTATATCACCATCTTCATTTACATATATTAAATTTACCCATACAGAAAGTATACTGGCTGATAGCCAAAATAAACATGATGTAAACAGAGGAAGTGTGTACCTATATAACATCCCACGTGTTTTTTTAAATTTCAGTGATCCATACAATTTAAATATGGAAGCTTTATTATGATTCAGTAAGTTAATACACTATAAAAATAAGACATAAACAAATAACTAGTAGTAGGGTGCAAAAACTGTGGGAATAATAGAGGTTGCTGAGTCCAGCAGGCACACCCTCTTTTGTAGCTAACTAGTAAGAGGTCGCCTTCTGTTAGGTCATGACATCTAATCCCTACAAGGATCCTCTGCATGCTACCTGTCCATAGTCTTGTCTTCAGTTCTAGCAGTCACTGGTTCTTCCAGTTTCACTGAAAGTTGCTGTAATGTATAAGAAATGGTGGATCTGGCGTACTCCTCTGATAGGAAAGTGACATCAGTTGCTCCCTTAATTCTAAGGTGGATCCCATCTCGCTGAAGTGGGTTTACGCTTCAGAGCGGGGTCTTCAGGGAAGAATCACGGGACCCACAGTAGGCTAACGTAAAATGGATGGATTTTCCTCTCTTGCTGGAGCCTCTAGTTTGCTCTTAGGTAGAATCTGGAGGTAATGAATGGGTGCTTTCTTTGTAGTCCCGACGCAGGTCGCGTTAGCGCTCAAGGATTTCAGAGAGGTGCGGGGAACTTATGACTTCACTGAGATAGTACAAGCGGCGGCAGAAGCTAGCATTTCCCTGTTAGATGATTTACGACCTTGGCTGCTGAATCGTTGGGAAACAAAACGCCCGTAACTGTTGGGTTGTGTAAACAACCCATCACCGCGTAGGTGATCATTACTCACTGGTCAATAATATGACAGATAATGTCAACCCTTGATATAATTATAGTCTGGAAGGCTCAGCAGGCATGCTGAATCTGTTACTTGGATGGAGTAAACTTCAGTCATCTCTTCCACAGATGGATTTGCAGTAAAATTAGTTATTTAGAAAAAATCCCTAAACTCACTTTGGTGCCTGCTCCGCCATGGGCGGGTGCTGGATGGCACCTTGGATGTGACAAACCTCACGACAGAGGACTTCTTTCTTCCTAGTGTAGGGTTTAACGCTTAGTTTTGATTATAATAATTTTCCTAGTGTCATGAGTTGCAGTAATGTTTTCTCTTCAAGAGGCTCCTTTGATGTTAGTGAAGGACTCTTAATGCAAGGAACAAGTTGCCCTAACCTTCCTGTGATCATTTGTATGACACCTTCGTGTAACACTCCCTATCATCATCATGATGACAATTTGAAGCATAAATTGTTCCTTTTGCATTTTGTTCCACATCAAACCACAGACTGGTACGAATGAATGTGTGGGTGAACTCGTTGATGCCCCAAAATAAAATTTAATACAGGAGAAAATGTTAATAGGAAGAAATTTCCAAGTGGAAAAAAAACTAGTTTGAGTGAACTTGTTGGGCGGCTGCGGTGTTATATTATTGTTTATTACTTTCTTATATATTTTTTTAATAATTTTACCGTTATTTTTATAGTTGTATTCTTTCTAGCATTATGAAGCGATTACCATTATGTCACTCCACCATTATGGTGGCGATGAATGACGTAGACCAGCCGAGTCCCTTAACCAGATATACAATGAACTACAATGTTAAAATTATATTATTTTAATCTTCTAAATGCATATTTTAATTTTAATATCCACATTGTTAGAAATTCACCGTGTTAAGCCGAAAACCCCATGAGACCTCTGTAACGTCAGAACCCATAATACGTCAGGCATTTTCTTTGTATATCTGACCATTTGCAAATGTCGTCATTAATGTTCCTGGGCTGCCGTGATCACTAGTGTTATCACGGAGTATACTGTTACCTTGTTCATTAATTATATTAACACGCATACAGCTGTGTGTTATTAATACACTTACTGAGCTGGGCACTGAGGTAAGACATTACCACCACTGAGGTAAGGCACCACCACAGAGGTAAGATACCACTGAGGTAAGGCACCACCACTGAGTTTTCTTTTTTACTATTTCTTCACCACTGGTATCATACAGTTTCAACAGTTCAATGCTGTGGCTGGAACAATTCACAAAACTAATATTCAAATTAGAAATTAATCTTTAGCGATGTTTCCGTCCTTCGTAAGACCATTATTATGTAGTGAATAGAGATCGGTCAGCAGCCTTCGTATCCTGTAGAGCGCAGATCAACCCAGACTTTGTACTATTTTAATTTATTATTGGTACTTTACGTACCCTGACTGATGTATTCAGATGTATTCTGTCAGCAAAACATTGTATATTATAATATCCCATTGCAGTCCGGCGGTGTTAGTATATCCCAGGGCACTCCGGCGGTGTTAGTATATCCCAGGGCACTCCAGCGGTGTTAGTATATCCCAGGGCAGTCCGGCGGTGTTAGTATATCCCAGGGCAGTCCGGAGGTGTTAGTATATCCCAGGGCAGTCCGGCGGTGTTAGTATATCCCAGGGCAGTCCGGCGGTGTTAGTATATCCCAGGGCAGTCCGGCGATGTTAGTATATCCCAGGGCAGTCCGGCGGTGTTAGTATATCCCAGGGCAGTCCGGCGGTGTTAGTATATCCCAGGGCAGTCCGGCGGTGTTAGTATATCCCAGGGCAGTCCGGCGGTGTTAGTATATCCCAGGGCAGTCCGGCGGTGTTAGTATATCCCAGGGCACTCCGGCGGTGTTAGTATATCCCAGGGCACTCCGGCGGTGTTAGTATATCCCAGGGCACTCCGGCGATGTTAGTATATCCCAGGGCACTCCGGCGATGTTAGTATATCCCAGGGCACTCCGGCGGTGTTAGTATATAAGAAATTTGCCGAGCTTTTTCATTGTCAGGAATCTTAGATTTTTTATAGTATCAGGAGTCTGCCTGGGTATTTTATGGTATCAAGAATCTGCCAGGGATTATTGGGTAACAAGAATCTGCCAGGGAATATTGGGTAACAAGAATCTGCCAGGGAATATTGGGTATCAAGAATCTGCCAGGGAATATTGGGTATCAAGAATCTGCTAAGGTATGTTACAGTATCAGGACTCTTGATAAGATATGTTATGGTATCAGTGAGCATTTAAGGTACATTTGGGTTCAAGGTATCAGTCATGGTACGTTAGATGACCGGAAATCAGTCAGGGTACGTAAAGTACCAATAATAAACTAAAATAGTACAAAGTCTGTGTTGATCTGCGCTCTACAGGATACGAAGGCTGCTGACCGATCTCAATTCACTACATAATAATGGTCTTACGAAGGACGGAAACATCGCTAAAGATTCATTTCTAATTTGAGTATTAGTTTTGAATTGTTCCACCCACAGCATTGTGTCATGTTCTTCCTAATATTATAGCTTATGAAAGTATTTTTTTGGTACCAGCAGATCAGGTTTGGAAACTCTCTCTTTAGGTGGACAATGGCAAAGGCCAACAAGTGCCAGTGACACAGGTCGTAGAGAATCCTTTTAAAACAACGTTTGGCCCGATAAAGCCTTGGACGAAACGTTGTATTAAAAGGTTTCTCTGCTAATAGTGTCTTTCTTTTCAGTTTTCTCTTTAGACATAAAGATAATGGCTGAGGACGTTGAACGTTAAATTACACAATGACTATCAATTCAATAAAAAAAAATGTGCGTATGATCGAGCTGTGAGTATTATTTGTAAATATGCGAGGAATCTGTTCAGAAATATTGTGGTACAATGAAGCTATGGTACCACAGATAACATGAAATAGATAAGAATTGTGGGACCAAAACTCAATCAGTTGGCTTTCAAGACAACATTGGCCAGTTGGTCTCCGGTATGGTACCCCGCACCATGGCTGCTGGTGCTGTACCCTAGCTAGTTAACATCCAGTATGGTACCATCCAGCCTTGCTGCTTGTGTTGCAGGCAGCACAGCAACACTCACAGTATTGAAGATAAGCGAGTGTTGTGTGTCCTCGAGTTTCTCAGTGTTGTGCCATTTGTTGTGAGAAGATTTATTATGTAATGTCTGTGTCTCTCAGCTTGAAGATATTTTGCCATAGGTTTTAATATTAGCAAATTGTCGTAATGGTATGATTATTAGTAGCAATAGTAATGTTAGTGGTATTACTGTTATTGGTATTGGTGGTGGTACGTGCAGTATGAGGGTTGAGGAAAAGTTGCAGTTTATAAGTTTCCAGAATAAGAGACAGGTCGGTCATTTATTCATATGTGTTTTCCCAAGTTAATGACATTAAAACGTTGAGTAAAAAGATGCTTGTGGACATGAATGAGTAAATGTAGTCAGCGAGACCTAGACGTATCCATTTATCAGAACACCTCTATCAAGACACCAGGGGATGTGATTCACTAGCATCTCATGCGTAGATGCGAGCGCGCACGCACACACGCACCACACACACACACACACACACACACACACACACACACACACACACACACACACACACGTTTAGTATGTAAAGTCATGGAAAAGATTATCAGGAGAAAAGTGGTGGAACACCTAGAAAGGAATGAGCTTATCAGCGACAACCAGCACGGTTTCAGGGACAGGAAATCCTGTGTCACAAACCTACTGGAGTTCTATGACAGGGTGACAGCAGTAAGTCAAGAGAGAGAGAGAGAGAGAGAGAGAGAGAGAGAGAGAGAGAGAGAGAGGTGGGTAGATTGCGTTTTCTTGGACTGTAAGAAGGCGTTTGACACAGTTCCACACAAGAGATTCGTGCAAAAGCTGGAGGACCAGGCAGGGGTAACAGGGAAGGCACTGCAATGGATCAGGGAATACCTGTCAGGAAGACAACAGCTAGTCATGGTACGTGAAGAGGTGTCAGAGTGGGCGCCTGTGACGAGCGGGGTTCCACAAGGGTCAGTCCTAGGACCGGTGCTGTTTCTGATATATGTGAACATGACGGAAGGAATAGACTCAGATATGTCCCTGTTTGCAGATGATGTGAAGTTGATGAGAAAAATTCAATCGGACGAGGACCAGGAAGAACTACAAAGGGATCTGGACATCCGACATCTTAATAAGGAATCGTTCAGTACCCTGTACACCGTGTATGTTAGGCCTATATTGGAGAATGCAGCACTAGTTTGGAACCCACACCTAGCCAAGCACGTAAGGAAATTAGAGAAAGTGCAAAGGTTTGCAACAAGATTAGTCCCGGAGCTAAGGGGCACACCCTACGAGGAGAGGTTAAAGGAAATCGACCTGACGAAACTGGAGGACAGGAAAGATTGTGGGGATATGATAACGACATATAAAATACTGAGAGGAATCGACAAGGTGGACAGAGACAGGATGTTCCAGAGATGGGACACAGCAACAAGGGGTCACAGTTGGAAGTTGAAGGCTCAGATGAACCACAGGGATGTTAGGAAGTATTCCTTCAGTCACAGAGTGGTCAGGAAGTGGAATAGTGTGGGAAGTAATGTAATGGATGCAGGATCCATACATAGCTTTAAGAAGAGGTATGATAAAGCTAATCGAGCAAGAAGAGTGACCTAGTAGTGGCCAGTGAAGAAGCGGGGCCAGGAGCTGTGACTCGACCCCTGCAACCACAAGTAGGCGAGTACACACACACACACACTCCTTGTTGCACAAACGTTCACGTACTCTTGGAAGCACAAACTCGTAAGGTGACACATACACAAAATATTCGCCAGCTCTTAAGCACACTCGCGTATAAACACACACGTACGTACGGACATAACCATGCATAAACGCACACACAGTGGCAGGCGTACGCATACATACACTTGTACACAACTCTGACGATGACCCAGTTAAGACAAGGTTACAAAACAAGTGTTTGTACTGAGCCAGTCTCTCCATCTGTTAAGATCTTTATCAAGTGATACAGACGATATAAATTACACACATACTGTACTGGTAGTTGAGAAAGATGATTGACAAGTTGATGTGGAGTACTGCAGGAGGTACAGTGTGGAGTACTGCAGGAGGTACAGTGTGGAGTACTGCAGGAGGTACAGTGTGGAGTACTGCAGGAGGTACAGTGTGGAGTACTGCAGGAGGTACAGTGTGGTGTACTGCAGGAGGTACAGTGTGGAGTACTGCAGGAGGTACAGTGTGGAGTACTGCAGGAGGTACAGTGTGGTGTACTGCAGGAGGTACAGTGTGGAGTACTGCAGGAGGTACAGTGTGGTGTACTGCAGGAGGTACAGTGTGGGTACTGCAGGAGGTACAGTGTGGAGTACTGCAGGAGGTACAGTGTGGTGTACTGCAGGAGGTACAGTGTGGAGTACTGCAGGAGGTACAGTGTGGTGTACTGCAGGAGGTACAGTGTGGAGTACTGCAGGAGGTACAGTGTGGAGTACTGCAGGAGGTACAGTGTGGAGTACTGCAGGAGGTACAGTGTTGGTACTGCAGGATAAGTGTGAGACTCGGGGTACAGTGTGAGTACTGCAGGAGGTACAGTGTGAGTACTGCAGGAGGTACAGTGTGGAGTACTGCAGGAGGTACAGTGTGGAGTACTGCAGGAGGTACAGTGTGGAGTACTGCAGGAGGTACAGTGTGGAGTACTGCAGGAGGTACAGTGTGGAGTACTGCAGGAGGTACAGTGTGGAGTACTGCAGGAGGTACAGTGTGGAGTACTGCAGGAGGTACAGTGTGGAGTACTGCAGGAGGTACAGTGTGGAGTACTGCAGGAGGTACAGTGTGGAGTACTGCAGGAGGTACAGTGTGTACTGGGAGGTACAGTGTGGAGTACTGCAGGAGGTACAGTGTGGTGTACTGCAGGAGGTACAGTGTGGAGTACTGCAGGAGGTACAGTGTGGTGTACTGCAGGAGGTACAGTGTGGAGTACTGCAGGAGGTACAGTGTGGTGTACTGCAGGAGGTACAGTGTGGAGTACTGCAGGAGGTACAGTGTGGGTACTGCAGAGTACAGTGTGGAGTACTGCAGGAGGTACAGTGTGGAGTACTGCAGAGGTACAGTGTGGAGTACTGCAGGAGGTACAGGTGGAGTGCAGAGTACAGTGAACTGCAGGAGGTACAGTGTGGAGTACTGCAGGAGGTACAGTGTGGAGTACTGCAGGAGGTACAGTGTGGAGTACTGCAGGAAGGTACAGTGTGGAGTACTGCAGGAGGTACAGTGGGAGTACTGCAGGAGGTACAGTGTGGAGTACTGCAGAGAGGTACAGTGTGGAGTACTGCAGAGGTACAGTGTGGAGTACTGCAGGAGGTACAGTGTGGAGTACTGCAGGAGGTACAGTGTGGAGTACTGCAGGAGGTACAGTGTGGAGTACTGCAAGAGGTACAGTGTGGAGTACTGCAGGAGGTACAGTGTGGAGTACTGCAGGAGGTACAGTGTGGAGTACTGCAGGAGGTACAGTGTGGTGACTGCAGGAGGTACAGTGTGGAGTACTGCAGGAGGTACAGTGTGGAGTACTGCAGGAGGTACAGTGTGGAGTACTGCAGGAGAGGTACAGTGTGGAGTACTGCAGGAGGTACAGTGTGAGTACTGCAGGAGGTACAGTGTGGAGTACTGCAGGAGGTACAGTGTGGAGTACTGCAGGAGGTACAGTGTGGAGTACTGCAGGAGGTACAGTGTGGAGTACTGCAGGAGGTACAGTGTGGAGTACTGCAGGAGGTACAGTGTGGAGTACTGCAGGAGGTACAGTGTGGAGTACTGCAGGAGGTACAGTGTGGAGTACTGCAGGAGGTACAGTGTGGAGTACTGCAGGAGGTACAGTGTGGAGTACTGCAGGAGGTACAGTGTGGAGTACTGCAGTGGTATGGACAGTGTGGAGTACTGCAGGAGGTACAGTGGAGTACTGCAGGAGTACATGTGGTACTAGGAGTACATGGGACAGGAGGTACAGTGGAGTACTGCAGGAGGTACAGTGTGGAGTACTGCAGGAGGTACAGTGTGGAGTACTGCAGGAGTACAGTGTGAGTACTGCAGGAGGTACAGTGTGGAGTACTGCAGGAGGTACAGTGTGGAGTACTGCAGGAGGTACAGTGTGGAGTACTGCAGGAGGTACAGTGTGGAGTACTGCAGGAGGTACAGTGTGAGTACTGCAGGAGGTACAGTGTGAGTACTGCAGGAGGTACGAGATGCATGAGGTACATGCAGGAGGTACAGTGTGAGTACTGCAGGAGGTACAGTGGAGTACTGCAGGAGGTACAGTGTGGAGTACTGCAGGAGGTACAGTGTGAGTACTGCAGGAGGTACAGTGTGGAGTACTGCAGGAGGTACAGTGTGGAGTACTGCAGGAGGTACAGTGTGGAGTACTGCAGGAGGTACAGTGTGGAGTACTGCAGGAGGTACAGTGTGGAGTACTGCAGGAGGTACAGTGTGGAGTACTGCAGGAGGTACAGTGGAGTACTGCAGGAGGTACAGTGTGGAGTACTGCAGGAGGTACAGTGTGAGTACTGCAGGAGGTACAGTGTGGATGATACTGAGTGAGGTACAGTGTGGAGTACTGCAGGAGGTACAGTGTGGAGTACTGCAGGAGGTACAGTGTGAGTACTGCAGGAGGTACAGTGTGGAGCTGCAGGAGGTACAGTGTGGAGTACTGCAGGAGGTACAGTGTGGAGTACTGCAGGAGGTACAGTGGAGTACTGCAGAGGTACATGTGAGTACTGCAGGAGGCAGTGTGGAGACTGCAGGAGGTACAGTGTGGAGTACTGCAGGGGTACAGGATGGAGTACTGCAGGAGGTACAGTGTGAGTACTGCAGGAGGTACAGTGTGGAGTACTGCAGGAGGTACAGTGTGGAGTACTGCAGGAGGTACAGTGTGGAGTACTGCAGGAGGTACAGTGTGGAGTACTGCAGGAGGTACAGTGTGGAGTACTGCAGGAGGTACAGTGTGGAGTACTGCAGGAGGTACAGTGTGGAGTACTGCAGGAAAGGTACAGTGTGGAGTACTGCAGGAGGTACAGTGTGGAGTCCTGCAGGAGGTACAGTGTGGAGTACTGCAGGAGGTACAGTGTGGAGTACTGCAGGAGGTACAGTGTGGTGTACTGCAGGAGGTACAGTGTGGAGTACTGCAGGAGGTACAGTGTGGGTACTGCAGGAGGTACAGTGTGGAGTACTGCAGGAGGTACAGTGTGGAGTTTGAAGGAGGTACAGTGTGGAGTGCTGCAGGAGGTACAGTGTGGAGTGCTGCAGGAGGTACAGTGTTGAGTACTGCAGGAGGTACAGTGTTGAGTACTGCAGGAGGTACAGTGTTGAGTACTGCAGGAGGTACAGTGTTGAGTACTGCAGGAGGTACAGTGTGGAGTGCTGCAGGAGGTACAGTGTGGAGTGCTGCAGGAGGTACAGTGTGGAGTGCTGCAGGAGGTACAGTGTGGAGTCCTGCAGGAGGTACAGTGTGGAGTACTGCAGGAGGTACAGTGTGGAGTGCTGCAGGAAGTACAGTGTGGAGTGCTGCAGGAGGTACAGTGTGGAGTGCTGCGGAAGGTACAGTGTGGAGTACTGCAGGAGGTACAGTGTGGAGTACTGCGGGAATTATTTATTGGTACAATTTTTCGAGGATTTCATAGACAAATATAATTGCAAAATATTTATGATAATTTAACTTGTTCAGTTCTTGTTGAAGCTTCTCAAGGTAGAGGACTGCAGCCGGCATTTCAATATTGAAGTTCTGGAAGAAAAAGTCGACATCTCTTCGGTCTGTTGTAGTTCTCTCTCTTGTAGTTGCGAAGAGGATGACTTTTTTTTACTAAGGGCCTAGTGCAGGACAAAGCAATACCTGTGGAACAAGTTCCTATACTTAAGCTTGTGTCCTTGCCTGTGATGAGTAGTACCACCCTGCTGACCAAGTCGTATTTGATTACAGGTGTCAGCTAGAGAATATGCACATTTATAGTCCCACGCATGGGATATCGTGTGATCCTATCAGGGCAGCTAGCAAGCGTATCTGGGTTACTGGACTGTAAATATGGAGATTCCTTTTCGGTTGGGCACTGTGCTGTAGCAAGACTTCTCTTGATCTTCTTAACGTCATTCTTTCTAACATACCATCGTTTGGAACTTGCACAGTTCAGACAATATTGGTTAGTTATCACTTTGCTAGAAATATACTTGCATTCAGTATAAATTCAGGCAGCATGGCGGAAAACCACTGTAATGCAAAGAGGCTGCGGGTCGTGGAAATAGGAACCGAAATAGGACGTTCCACTTGTCTGGCAAGTGGAAAATGGCAAATGTAATACCTATTTACAAAGCAAATGTAATACCTATTTACAAAGCAGGTGACAGGTGCTTAACTTCGAACTATAGACCAATAAGCCTTATTTCCATAGATGGAAAATTTATGGAATCAATAATCTTGAAAGGCATAAATTGATTAATGAATCTCAGCACGGTTTTACAAAGGGGCGTTCCTGCCTTACGAATTTACTAATTTTTTTCACTAGGGTATTTGAGGAGGTAGATCATGGTAATGAATACGATATTGTGTATATGGACTTCAGTAAGGCTTTTGATAGAGTTCCACATCAGAGGCTATTGAGGAAAATTAAGGCACACGGAATAGGAGGATTTTTTTTTCCTGGGTAGAGGCGTGATTGACAGATAAGCAGCAGAGAGTTTGCATCACTGGGGAGAAATCGGAGTGGGGGCGCGTCACGAGTGGTGTTCCACAGGGGTTAGTGTTGGGCCCTTTGTTGTTCACAATTTATATAAACGACATTGATGTGGGAATAAATAGCGACATAAGCAAGTTTGCTGATGACACCAAAATAGGTCGCCTAATTCATTAGAGCACTCCAGGAAGATTTGAATAGACTGATGCAGTGGTCGGAGAAGTGGCAGATGCAATTTAATATAGACAAATGCAAAGTTCAAAACATTAGACAAGAAAATAACCATGCCGCATATAAAGTAAATAATGTAGATCTTAATATTACTGATAGCGAAAAGGATTTGGGAGTTCTGGTTATCAGTAATCTAAAACCAAGGCAACAGTGCATAAGTGATCGCAATAAAGCGAGCAGAATCCTTGGCTTCATATCAAGGAGCATAAATAATAGGAGTCCTCAGGTAGTTCTTTAACTCTATCTTTGGTTAGGCCTCATTTAGATTATGCTGCACAGTTTTGGTCACCGTATTACAGAATGGATATCAATGCACTGGAAAACGTACGAAGGAGGATGACAAAGTTGATCCCATGTATCAGAAATCTTCCCTATGAGGATAGACTGAGGGCCTTGAATCTGCACTCTCTAGAAAGGCGTAGAATTAGGGGGGATATGATTGAGGTGTATAAATGGAAGAGGGTAAGGTACCTAGGGATTGGCAGAGAGCGTGTATTGTTCCTTTGTATAAAGGCAAAGGGGACAAAAGAGAGTGCAAAAATTATAGGGGAATAAGTCTGTTGAGTGTACCTGGTAAAGTGTATGGTAGAGTTATTATTGAAAGAATTAAGAGTAAAACAGAAAGCAGGATAGCAGATGAACAAGGGGGCTTTAGGAAGGGTAGGGGGTGTGTAGACCAAGTGTTTACAGTGAAACATATAGGTGAACAGTATTTGGATAGGGGTAAAGATGTTTTTGTGGCATTTATGGATTTGGAAAAGGCGTATGATAGGGTAGATAGGGGGCAATGTGGCAGATGTTGCAGGTGTATGGAATAGGAGGAAGGTTACTGAAAGCAGTGAAGAGTTTTTATGAGGATAGTGAGGCTCAGGTTAGAGTGTGTAGGAGGGAAGGGACTATTTCCCAGTAAAAGTGGGCCTTAGACAAGGATGTGTGATGTCACCGTGGTTGTTCAATATATTTATAGATGGGGTTGTAAGAGAAGTGAATGCGAGGGTCTTGGCAAGAGGTGTTGGGCTAAAAGATAAAGAAGCAAATACAAAGTGGGAGTTGTCACAGTTGCTTTTTGCTGATGACACTGTGCTTTGGGAGATTCTGAAGAGAAGCTGCAGAGGTTGGTGGATGAATTTGGTAGGGTGTGTAAAAGAAGAAAATTGAAAGTGAATATAGGAAAGAGTAAGGTGATGAGGATAACAAAAAGAATAGGTGACGAAAGATTGGGATATCAGATTGGAGGGAGAGAGTATGGAGGAGGTGAATGTATTCAGATATTTGGGAGTGGACATGTCGGCGGATGGGTCTATGAAGGATGAGGTGAATCATAGAATTGATGAGGGGAAAAGGGTGAGTAGAGCACTTCGGAGTCTGTGGAGACAAAGAACCTTGTCCATGGAAGTAAAGAGGGAATGTATGAGAGTATAGTTATACCAACGCTCTTATATGGGTGTGAAGCATGGGTGATGAATGTTGCAACGAGGAGAAGGCTGGAGGCAGTGGAGATGTCATGTCTGAGGTCAATGTGTGGTGTGAATATAATGCAGAGAATTCGGAGTTTGGAAATTAGGAGGAGGTGCGGATTACCAAAACGATTGTCCAGAGAGCTGAGGAGGGTTGTTGAGGTGGTTTGGACATGTAGAGAGAATGGAACGAGACAGAGTGACTTCGAGAGTGTATAAATCTGTGGAGGGAAGGCGGGTAGGGGTCGGCCTAGGAAAGGTTGGAGGAAGGGGTAAAGGAAGTTTTGTGTGCGAGGGGCTTGGATTTCCAGCAAGCATGTATGAGCGTGTTTGATAGGAGTGAATGGAGGCATATGGTTTTTAATACTTGACGTGCTGTTGGAGTGTGAGCAAAGTAACATTTATGAAGGGATTCAGGGAAACCGGCAGGCCGGACTTGAGTTCTGGAGATGGGAAGTACAGTGCCGGCACTCTGAAGGAGGGGTGTAAATGTTGCAGTTTTATAACTGTAGTGTAAAGCACCCTTCTGGCAAGACAGTGATGGAGTGAATGATGATGAAAGTTTTTCTTTTTCGGGCCACCCTGCCTTGGTGGGAATCGGCCGATGTGTTAATAAAAAAAAAAAAAAATGGAAAACAGGAATAAATAAAGGGAATATAAATAGCGTGCTAAAAATATCTAGCCAAGACAGGACTCGAAGCAATGGTTTTAAATTGGAAAAATTCAGATTCAGGAAGGATATAGGAAAGCACTGGTTTGGTAATAGAGTTGTGGATGAGTGGAACAAACTCCCGAGTACCGTCATAGAAGCTAAGACGTTGTGTAGTTTTAAAAATAGGTTAGATAAATACATGAGTCGGTGTGGGTAGGTGTGAGTTGGACCTAACAAGCTTGTGCTAATAGGTCTGATGCCGTGCTCCTTAAGTGCATGTGATCTTATCTGATTAGGTGGGTCATTGGTTTAAGCCAGGAGGTAAATTGGACTTGCCTCGCATGGGCCAGTAGGCCTGCTGCAGTGTTCCTTCTTGTGTTCTTTCTCTGGCAAACACGTAGGTGTTTGTCCAGTCTGGTTGTTGAGACTACATGAGGATGATATAAAACCCCTTCCCTGTATCGAGCCCTGTGGGAAAGAGGAAGGGGTCATGACCCTCTTGCTCCTCCCCCCACTGTTAGAGGTAATTTCTCCACATAAGTCGCCAGATGTATACACATGACTAAGACATGTCTCAGCTTATCTTGTCAGGGCTGAGAGAGTATCCCAGACCGGTGCTTCTGGTGAACCACTCTGAATTACTCTGCTGAATTACCTGTTTATGCAGAACCGCCGTCACACACTGGTGTGTGTGATTATGTATACAGTATATATATAATATATATATGTATATAATATATATAATCTGTGTGTGATTATGTATATAATATATATATAATCACACACTTCCTGTCTTGCAAAAATTCCATCGAATACACAACAGTATTCCTAAACTTCTTGAACTGCTAATATAAGTGTACTTCAGAAAAAGCTGATTCGAAATACAACATAAAAGGGCTACAATATGAATTAAAGACTAACTTGATGCCTAACAGAATCACGGGGTGTAAAAATAAGAGTTGTATTGTTATTCGTTCCTATTTGGGTTTTTTTTTTGACTCGCTTTATAAGTTTCCAGGAAAATTTTGTACATAAATTGCCGTTGTTATGATTATTATTGATACCACTGTTGATCTTATTGGAGTTATCGATCTTTTAGATACTTTAGTTTTGTTTGTGTTGGAGTCTTTGAAGAAGTGAGTGGGGGTGTAAGAGGGCAGGGAGGAGAGTCTTTGAAGAAGTGAGTGGGGGTGTAAGAGGGCAGGGAGGAGAGTCTTTGAAGAAGTGAGTGGGGGTGTAAGAGGGCAGGGAGGAGAGTCTTTGAAGACGTGAGTGGGGGTGTAAGAGGGCAGGGAGGAGAGTCTTTGAAGAAGTGAGTGGGGGTGTAAGAGGGCAGGGAGGAGAGTCTTTGAAGAAGTGAGTGGGGGTGTAAGAGGGCAGGGAGGAGAGTCTTTGAAGAAGTGAGTGGGGGAGTAAGAGGGCAGGGAGGAGATTGTGCTGCTGGTGGGAAAGTGGAAGTTGAGTGACCTTTGGCGAGTTATTCAGTATCAGAAATACATTAACTTGCATCCAGATGGTGTAGGTGTTGGTGAAGGAAGGATGGGTGTGGTGGCGGGTGACTCAGCCCCTCTCTCTGGCCCCTTCTAGTCCTTTTTTCACCCCTTTTTTCCACGTTTTTCTTCCCCAACCTGTGCTCTATCCTTTCTACCTCTTCCTCTTTTTGCCCCCATCACTCTCTTCTCTATTTCTTCCGACGTTTAATTATAATTGGTATCAGCTTCACAATTATGTTTGATGGTAGAGCATTGAGCTCAAAATCGAGAAGCTCCGGGTTTGATCCAAAACTAGCCGAGATTCCCGGACTCGTCTTACGTTTGCTGTCCCTATTTGCTGAGAAGTAAATAGGTACTTAGGGAAGAGGATCTATGAACCGGGAGTTAGAAGAAAGCAATCATATTCACTGGGGCTTTCTTAGGTTATCCTATATTAATAATTTTTGGAGGGTTGAGAAAACAAAGAAAGTTTTTGCCTTCTACGTCATTTTCTTTGTTCTGACCTGTCTTTCTTGCCTTAATTTTACATGTTTTATCTTCTCTCCCCTCTTCTTCCTCTTCATCTATCCCCTTACATCCCCTTCACAGGGATCGTCTCCCCTCTTCACTTTTCCCCTTCCTCCCTATACAGCCCCTTCAGCCTACCCCCCTCCCTCCCATTCGCCCTTCCTCCATCAGGCACTGTTCCTCCCCTCCATCAGGCACTGTTTCTCTCCTCCAGGCATTGTTCCTCCCCTCCATCAGGTACTGTTCCTCCTCCATCAGGCACTGTTCCTCCTCCATCAGGCATGTTCCCTCCATCAGGCACTGTTCCTCCCTCCATCAGGCACTGTTCCCCTCCATCAGGCACTGTTCCTCCTCCATCAGGCACTGTTCCTCCCTCCATCAGGCACTGTTCCTCCCCTCCATCAGGCACTGTTCCTCCCCTCCATCAGGCACTGTTCCTCCCCTCCATCAGGCACTGTTCCTCCCCTCCATCAGGCACTGTTCCTCCCCTCCATCAGGCACTGTTCCTCCCCTCCATCAGGCACTGTCCTCCTCCATCAGGCACTGTTCCTCCCTCCATCAGGCACTGTTCCTCCCTCCATCAGGCACTGTTCCTCCCCTCCATCAGGCACTGTTCCTCCCCTCCATCAGGCACTGTTCCTCCCCTCCATCAGGCACTGTTCCTCCCCTCCATCAGGCACTGTTCCTCCCCTCCATCAGGCACTGTTCCTCCCCTCCATCTGGCACTGTTCCTCCCCTCCACCTGGCACTGTTCCTCCTACTTGACAATATCCTCCTCGCTCTACTGAAGTCTCTCAGCTCTGGCTGACACATTTTAACATGCTGTATGTCACCCATCCTGTCTGATGGAACATGACAAAGCTTCTTTCTTTTGTCGTATTGTTTAGCTAGCATAGATAATGTAGCAGCACATTTCTGATATATTCAATTTTACTAAATAAAAATACTGCCCTTTCCTCCCCCCCACACTCCATGACCGCCCCCCCCCAACCGGACCCCCCAGGGACTGCTTTCCACATTCATTAGTTATCATTTCCTTCATTACTCGCTCGTGTTGGAATAACTACACTGACCTTTATTCGTTTTGTTATTTTTAAATTTGGCTTCCTTAACTACATTTATTATGTTTGTGTGGGGGTTAGTGTGTGGGTGTGGGTGGGTGTTTGGGAGTGTTTTTTTTTAGGTGTGGAGAAGGGAAGTGTCGAGTGGGAGGGGAGAAGAATTGTGTGTGTGTGTGTGTGTATGTATGTATGTATGGAAGGACGGAAGGAAGGGGGTGAAGTTGGGAGTAAGGAACCTTCTTTGGCCAACAGAGCAACACACAAGAAGCGGAATTTCAAACTTGATATAAGTTCTGGACTCAGTCGTGTGTCGCTGCTCTGAAACTTACTTCGTCCTTAAGTTTCTGTCAGTTACTTTTTTGAAATTTTTAAATTTTCACGCACTTTAGATACTTTGTCGTGTTTTTTTCAATTATAATCTAAGAAACTGAAATGCACTTGTCTTTTATTTATACCATATTCTTATAATATATAAATTAATAAACTTTTAACATCTTATATATATATATATATATATATATATATATATATCGTGCCGATTAGGTAAAACTTGCGATTTTGGCTTAAATAGCAACGCTCACCTTGCCATATAAGACAAGTGAAAATTTGTGTATGCAATAATTTCGCCAAAATCATTCTGAACATAACGAAAAAAATATATTTCATTGTGTTTGTTTATTATTAAATTAATGTTAACATCTAAAATATATTTAGTTGGGTTAGGCTAAATTAAATTGCGCTTGTTGTAATAAGGTTAGGTAGGTTTTCAAAGTTTCTCTTGGTACAAAATTATAAATTCTTACATTAACATAAATGAAAAAAAAATATCTTTAAACGTATAAGAGAAAATTTTAGAAAGGACTTAATTTTAGATGAGTTCTTGCTAATTGACCAGTTTTACCTAATCGGCACGATATATAATATATATATATATATATATATATATATATATATATATATATATATATATATATATATATATATATATATATATATATACAGTGGACCCTCGGTTAACGAATACCCCGGAAATCGTGCAATTATGTAAGTATAATTTTGTAAGTTCTTGTAGAAGTGTATTTTTGGGGTCTGAAATAGACTAACCTACGTGAAATTTTTCCTTAAGGAAGTAAATTCGTTCGGTAATGGCACTTGAGCAGACTTCAGGAGTGAAGTTTTACGAAACTCGGGGTCCACTGATTATATATATATATATATATATATATATATATATAATATATATATATAATATATATATATATATATATATATATATATATATATATATATATATATATATATATATATATATATGCCAAACTGCGGCAGGCCAGGATTCGACCCACGACACATTGTCCCGCCTCAAGATGCCATGACACCATACCGACTGAGCCATCAATCCTATAAACAACATGAGCCTAGCGAACTAGGCTTGTTTCATGTTGCGAGGACACACTTGGCAGTGGTATGCTCAAGGATTAAGTTCAGCCTCCTCCTGTTTGTGTCGTGGGGTCGAATCCTGGCCTGCCGCAGTTTGGTAAATGATTCAAAACCACCTGTTTCGTGGTTTCATTGCTATATAGACTGCTTGTGGAGGCGGGTATTCAAACAGGAGGCTGAAATTAATCCTTGAGCATACCACTGCCACGAGAGTCCTCGCAACATTGAAACAAGCCTAGTTCGCTAGGCTCATGTTTTTTGTAGGATCGATTGCTCAGTTGGTAAGGTGACATGTACATTGTGTAGCTTCTTGAGGCGGGACTATGTGTCGTGGGTCGAATGCTGGCCTGCCGCAGTTTGGTAAATGATTCAAAACCACTTGTTAACTACACTGCACTAGCCAGGGGTCGAACCCATGCTGCTTTGGCCCGCCTAATGATGAGCGAAAACACATGACGCTTTAGACTACTACACCACACAATTGTGTGGTCTAGTGGTCTAAAGCATCATGTGTTTTCGCTATCATGAGGCGGACCAAAGCCGCCAGGGTTCGAATCCTTGGCTAGTCGCAGTGTTGTTATTGATCAATACCACTCGTTCGTGGGTACAATATTATTATTATTATTATTATTATTATTATTATATATATATATATATATATATATATATATATATATATATATATATATATATATATATATATATATATATATATATATATATATATATATTATTATATATAGAGAGAGATTGGGCAAAATGCTGAATATTCGTTCACTAATACTACTCTACGATAACTTCACTAATACTACTCTACGATAACTTCACTAATACTACTCTACGATAACTTCACTAATACTACTCTACGATAACTTCACAGGCGTTATAAAGCGCCTTCATTTATCGCTGGTTTAAAGTATTTAAAATTAAATCCCGTAAAACTGCAACAATGGTATGTCTTTAAATATGTTGAGGCAGGAAGAGAGGGTTAATGAGTCAGGGGATACCTTGCTCTGTCACACACTCCTCTATTTATTGTCGTTCTTTATGGAGTATGAAAATCATCTTGTATAAGTTGCTACGTAGGTAATACCTCTTGTTGGTATTAGTCTTGTTCCGTACTCACGTGTTTTAACATAATTTTGTTTTTGTTTTACTTCTAAGAATCTTCGGTCAAAGGCATCAAGTCACGATCTACTGCAACAGGATCAAATTGCTTATGAAGTCTCCGTATATTCCTTCCCTTCCTCATCACCCTCATTTACTAGTGTGTCGTCACTCTTACACGTCCCTTTCTATATGATGTCACCCCCTCACACGCGTCTTACTATAATGTGACGTCATAAAGGCTGACTTGCTTGGAACGAACACTGTGGTTCGACCTTGCCATGTTTGGGTAGGTTGTGGCAGGTTCTCCCACCTGCTGCTGCTTCACTTTGACTATATGATCAGCAAAACACTCGACATATCCAGTAAAATAATATTATGGTGTCATCTTAGTTGTCATATTCATTAAACGTAAACAATAAAACCTGGGGAGATAGGTGGTGTATGTGCGAAGAATTGTGTTTACACGGGTCAGGTCTCAGCTCCTGGCACCGCCATTTAATTTACCTCCAACTGGTCCATATAACTGGTACCTGACTTTTGGGTCCAGTCATGCCTAATCTTAAAGCAGCGTATGATATTTACTTCCATCACCGGCTCAATCAGCTCACTTCACTTTCCTCAAGTCTGAATAAACATTTCCAAACGTTCTCATGACACATCTGTGTTTTTAGGCTGTGTGTCCTTTCACAACTGTAACTCATATTGTAAATCGTACATTCCTATCCACTGTCGAGTACTCTTAAGAATCATGTATGGCTTTATATATCCCATGAATAGTTTTTTCAGAGTAGTTATGGTAGATTCAGTTCATTATAGCCTCTACAATCCTGGATGAGTCTTTAATTGTATGTGTGTGTACTCACCTAATTGTGGTGGCAGGGGTAGATTCATAGCTCCTGGTCCCGCCTCTTCATGGACTAAATAAAAACGTTGTGTGTGTGTGTATGTACTTACCTATTTGTGGTGGCAGGGGTAGATTCACAGCTCTTGGCCCTGCCTCTTCGCTGATCACTACTAGGTCCCTGCTCCATGTGTAGGTTTAGTGCTTCTTTTGATTATAATAATCTACCTTGTCAATTCCTCTCGGTATATGTCGTTAGCATGTCCTCCCTATCTCTCCTGCACTCCACTGTCGTCAGGTTGATTTCCCTTAACCTCTTCTCGTAGCATATACCTCTTAGCTCCGGGACTAGTCTTGTTGCAAACCTTTGCACTTCTTGACGTGCATGATCAAGTGTGGGTTTCATACTGGTGCTGCACACTCTAATATGTGCCTGACGTACACGATGTACAGAGTCTTGAACGATTCCTTACTCAGGTGTCGAAACGCTATTCTTAGGTTTGTCATGCGCCCATATGCTGCAGCACTTGGTGGGGTTAAACTCCAGGAGCCATTTGTTCGACCAGGTTTGTGACCTGTACAGTTCCCTTTGTAGTTCTATTTGATACCCATTCACTTGAATTATCCGCATTAGCTTCACGTCGTCTGCAAACAGGGACACCTCTGAATCTATCCCTTCCGTCATGTCATTCACATATACCAAAAACAGCACCGGCCCTAGGACTGACCCTTGTGGAATCCTGCTCATCACAGATGCCTATTCTGACACCTCGTTACGTACCATCACTTGTTGTTTCCTTCCTGACAGGTATTCTCTGTTCCATTGCAGCGCCTTTCCTGTTATGTGTGTGTTGGGAAGGGGGTAATATTATATATATATATATATATATATATATATATATATAACACAGATGTACCAACATAACCTCAAAATTCCTAGACTTTACCAAAGAACGTAACAAATAAGCAGTGTAATTCAGCAACAAAAGTATTAGTTTGCTATTAGTTTGCATGTGGTGGCGTCGGTGGCGGCTGTGGTAATTTAAGCTTCGTTATTGGACCAGTGTCGTCCTCTTGACCCATTTCTGTGAAAAATTCCCCAAGGAAGATGTGCTGAGTTTGATTTGTGGAGAGAAGAGAGAGGGCGGAAGCAAGAGGTAGGGAGAGAGAGAGAGAGAGAGAAAAGAATAATTTGTAAGATTTATCTGCTATCTTACGTGTATATGAGAAAGAAAAAATCCTAGCAAAGTGCAGAATATATAAGAGGCTTCCATTTCCCCTTCGGTAAAGGAGCGTAGTACCTGCCATCACTACCTGCTACGTCTAAATGTTTCCAATAATAAAATATGGGCAGACAGGTCGCATCTTTGTAAATGTTTAATATTGTAAATAAGCATATAATTATTACCTTCATCAGTATATAATTCATGTATTTTAGGGATGTTTTACCGAATGTTTACACAAGATATATACACCGAGAGGTGTATGTCTGTCAGGGTATACACACTGGGAGTTTACTTTAATCTCTATTTGAGGGATTAAAATATTCTTGGACGTTGAGAAGGTGACATGTAGCTTCAATGACCCTCGTGTAGTCGATAGACTTTAAATCTCGTTAAGCAGTCGACCAATTTTGTTTATGCGGCATCATGTGACTAGCACCATAGTCTAATTTCTCCAGGGAATATCCATGACTGTTGCTAGTAGAGAGTAACAAAGTTCAAGGGATCTCCTCCTCATGTCGCAGCACAGATACATACATCTCTGGATGCCAGCACCGGGGAAAACCCTGCTGAGTTTGTTGTATTGTGTGGCAACACTGCACCTCCATGGTATTGTGTGGCAACACTGCACCTCCATGGTACTGTGTGGCAACACTGCACCTCCATGGTATTGTGTGGCAACACTGCACCTCCATGGTATTGTGTGGCAACACTGCACCTCCATGGTACTGTGTGGCAACACTGCACCTCCATGGTACTGTGTGGCAACACTGCACCTCCATGGTATTGTGTGGCAGCACTGGACTCCAGTGGTATTGTGTGGCAGCACTGGACTCCAGTGGTATTAAAGGTATTGTGTGGCAGCGTTGGATTTGACACACAAATGACACCAGATACCTGAGCTGAGTTTTGAGTTGCGACTTGTTATGAATCATGAAGGTTGATATTCACTTTACTGGTCGAGGAATTTTTACACGCGCCTGGGGAATGTTGCAGCTGATGCAACTGTTTACCCTCAAGGTTTAGTCATAGTACAGTTACCCTAAATAGAAAGTAGCAGGATATATATATATATATATATATATGTATATATATATATATATATATATATATATATATATATATATATATATATATATATATATGTATGATCTATACAAATAAAATACATTGAACAGTTGAAAAATATCGAAAATATTTTCGGTTTAACTAGAGCCCCTCTTCAGACGAGGGTTGATAGTAGAAGTCATGTCATTGTATTCTGTGGAATCTTGATGATGTGTTTAAAAGCTGTCTCGTGGGAATGTCACAGCTGTCCACCACAAGAGAGAAGTCATCACAGCATACTGTTATTTAATGTGTAAAGAGGAAACGCTAACTGACTCGGCAAATTCCGAGTCAAGGTCGTTTACTGAGCATAGTTAGTAGGTGAGTAGTGTGGTGTAGTGTTTACTGAGCATAGTTAGTAGGTGAGTAGTGTGGTGTAGTGTTTACTGAGCATAGTTAGTAGGTGAGTAGTGTGGTGTAGTGTTTACTGAGCATGGTTAGTAGCTGAGTAGTGTGGTGTAGTGTTTACTGAGCATAGTTAGTAGCTGAGTAGTGTGAGTGAGTTTACTGAGCATAGTAGTTGAGTAGTGTGGTGTAATGCTTACTAGCATAGTAGCTAATAGTGTGGTGTAGTGTTTACTGAGCATTGTAGCTGAGTAGTGTTGTGTAATGTTTACTAAGCATAGTAGCTGAGTAGTCGGAATGTTTACTAGCATAGTAGCTGAGTAGTATGTGTTTACTAAGCATAGTCAGTAGCTGAGTAGTGTGGTGTAGTGTTTACTGAGCATGGTTAGTAGCTGAGTAGTGTGGTGTAGTGTTTACTGAGCATAGTTAGTAGCTGAGTAGTGTGGTGTAGTGTTTACTGAGCATAGTAGTTGAGTAGTGTGGTGTAATGTTTACTAAGCATAGTAGCTGAATAGTGTGGTGTAGTGTTTACTGAGCATTGTAGCTGAGTAGTGTGGTGTAATGTTTACTAAGCATAGTAGCTGAGTAGTGTCGTGTAATGTTTACTAAGCATAGTAGCTGAGTAGTATCGTGTAATGTTTACTAAGCATAGTCAGTAGCTGAGTAGTGTGGTGTAGTGTTTACTGAGCATAGCTGAGTAGTGTAGTGTAATGTTTACCGAGCATAGTCAGTAGCTGATTATTGTGGTGAAATGTTTACTGAGGGATAGTCAGTAGCTGAGTAGTGTAGTGTTTACTGAGGGATAGTCAGCTGTGACCTTTACACTGACTAGTGAATTGTAAAATAATATAAGCCAAAATTTAGCTGCTGGAACAATTCATAACTATGTCAGATGCTGGAGATAAAACTATAGACGACGTTTAAAGGCTCATCTTGGACATTTATCAAGGCGTGACTGGAGAATTGTCCAGGAGGAGCTGAAACCCTGTTTAAAGGGTTAGTTGTTTATTATCATCATGTCTAATCATATCATAACCAGTTGAGTTATTAAGGAACGTCCAGTTTCAAATTTCTTAGTTACTCTTAATATGCGTTCCAGCATTTGTGAAATGACATTTGACGTAAATACTCCAGCAAATAATCCATCTATGTAGTCATATCCAGGTCTACACTGCGATAGATCCTGTTAACGCCTGGCGGAGTCATTTACCTTTATTGAAGTCATAGTTTTTGTAAATGCCAAGAAAATGCGTAGCTGAAAGTTAATCAATGAACTATAATTAAAATAACGTATTTACTGCCTCCAGAAACCAAACTTATCCAATCATTCACTTTAAAAGACTCGTCTTGTCCATTATAATAAAGAAGAAAGGAAATGGTGATAAAATATCCATATACTGAGAAAAATGTTTGTCATCACTAGGTAAACTATATATGCTACAATAACTGTACATTTTCATGTTCTTAAGATCCCTCATGCACTCGATAAATTCTTTAACCATCACTGTCAAGAATTCTCATCTTGACACACAGAATGCTTTACAAACCAGAAGAAATCTTCGTTAACCTTGAAGTATCTTGAGACCACCAGTTCACTTTGTCTAGTTTGACCTTGAAAACCACGGTCACCAAGACCTACTTAAATTCCTTGACACAGTCGTCTTGACTTTAATGACCAGAAACTATAATCAGCTAACTACCTTAACAAAGAAGTCTGGAAACTTGGGTTCTTGCCAAGAACCACACAGCTATCTTAAGTGATTGTGTGGTTCTTGCTTGGCAGGAAAATCCATAGCCACCTTAAGTGTTTGGACTCTTTGGATGAGTCAGCGGCAGGAGCCGGGTGCTTGGCTCCTTGTGTTGCATAAGACTGAGACATGCAGCGAGGTGTACGACCCTGATGTCTATTTGCATAATCCGCTCACCCAGACCTAAATACGCGCCTCGCAATATGTTAACATTTCCGGATAAACGGGGGTTTCCAGTTTTGAGAGTATTGTGTCCGGTTGCATGAGTATGTCCGGCTCACTGAATGTGGTGTTCACATCTCTTATCTTGACAAGAATGTTTAGGAATAAGCGAGTATTCTGACAGGAGAATGTCCAGATAAGTGAATGACCGGCTGAGTGACTGCCCGGTTAAGTGAATGACAGGATTAGGGAGTGCTCGGTTAAGTAGTGTGTAGTACTTTGTAGGCAAATATTTATGATGTCGCAGCTGATGGCAGGTAGACTGCGTCATTTTTCGTAACGTGAAGCCGTTTGCGCCGTCTGTATAACTATCTAGTTAAACACATACTAAGTGTCCAGTTGGTCTTAGCATTGTTCTATCCTCTATCCCACTGTTAGGTTCCAGTGGGCCAGGATGACCTAGTGGGTGAGTAGGGGCAATTAGCATAGTAAGGTGACATGGGGAAACGAGTGAGGAGAGGGGAGTTCGAGGGCTAGGAGAAAAAATATGGGTTGTGGGAGAAGGAAGTGTAAACAGGACAGGTGAAAAAGGAATGAGAATGGGTGAAAGGGACATAAAAGTAAGGACAGAATAAAGTGAAAGGGATGGGAAAAGAAAACAAAGGGGCGGAGAGGAGTTGAAGGCAAGGTGAAGGGACGAGAAAAGAACTGAGAATTGCAAGTCTCATGTCCTCATTACCAGAGCAAGTTACCTTACACTGGTTGTGGGTAACTTGTCGTATAATAGGTGGTGTCACAGTGATTTTGGGAGAATCAGAAGAGTGGTTGCACTGGTTGGTGGAGTAGTTTGGAAAGGTATGTGAACACAAAAGAACAATGAGGGGAACAAAAAGAAAGCGTAGGGAACTAAAAGTTTGAGGTAAGATGGAAGGAGCATGTAGGAAGAGTGTATTTAAGTATTTAGGATTTGTCGACAGATGTCAGTGATAGATGAGGTGAATCATATAATTAGTGAAAGAAAAGAAAGCATCAAAGGTGTTATGGAATATGTGGAAAGAAATTTCTCAGTGAACAGCAGAAAAGGAATGTACCAAGAGAATAGTGGGAGTTGATGCCTTTATTATGGTGTGAAGCCAAGGTCTCTGTTACAGTATAAGGATCAATAGATAATATAAATAATGTGCAGAGATTAAAAAGTGAAGAAATTAGAAGGCGATGTGGTGATAGTATAAAATATATAATTCCGGGAGCGGAAGACGGAAAGCTAAGATGGTTTCGCCACCTAGATTTTGAGCAAGATATTCAAATTATCTACCCTAAATGTCAACACAATAAATTTTACACGATGCTTGAAGCCACCAAGGGATGCTTGAAGCCACCAAGGGATGCTTGAAGCCACCAAGGGATGCTTGAAGCCACCAAGGGATGCTTGAAGCCACCAAGGGATGCTTGAAGCCACCAAGGGATGCTTGAAGCCACCAAGGGATGCTTGAAGCCACCAAGGGATGCTTGAAGCCACCAAGGATGCTTGAAGCCACCAAGGGATGCTTGAAGCCACCAAGGGATGCTTGAAGCCACCAAGGGATGCTTGAAGCCACCAAGGGATGCTTGAAGCCACCAAGGGATGCTTGAAGCCACCAAGGGATGCTTGAAGCCACCAAGGGATGCTTGAAGCCACCAAGGGATGGTTTAAATAATCACAACACCGAGAAAAATATGCTGTTTCAGCGTGACTATGACATACCTCCAGTACGATGCATTAGAACCGTCATGCCAACTTTCCACCATGACTTTGTTCAATTACGTGATTCCAATGTGTTACAGCATGTCAGATGTGGAGTAGTTGGAACGTTTCATGTATGTAAGGCAACCAAAATCTGCCACATATGTAAAGCAACCAAAATCAGACAGGTGGAGGCAGTAACCACTGTCAGCGAGGAGGAGGCAGTAACTACACCAATCCAGGTGGATGCAGTAACCACTGTCAGCCAGGTAGATACAGCAACTGATACCAAAAGGGACAGAAGGTGGGAAAGTGCAGAGTAGTTTCTCTCTCTCCATAGGTCAGAAGCACATGTGTTGCATATTTAACTGCGCAGACGTGACCTGAATTGTCTCCACGCTAACAGGAATCTCAGTATTTCCTCCGTAGTCTCTCAGAGGCACCCACTAGAAGACCAGGGTGGTGCATGATCGTCCACTTCTGTTTTGATAGCGAAATGGGAAAATAATATTGAAGTTTTATTACTGTTGGGAATCCCATATTGAGGTTTCAGGGTTCGACTTGACTTGGGGAGGAAATACTATAATGTGGTCTTAGAATTGTAGCTTAACTTGTTAGGTATAGAGAGTATAGTAAGGCGTGTATAGATATAATCTGCATGAGGTTTAGGGAAATTATCTGCATATGATGGAAAATATCACAGACTATTTTATAACCTCATTTTTCATCTCGTCTTACCGTTTTACATATGGAAATATTTTCCACACTGGATGTTCCCGGGCTTGCAGAAGCAACAACCACACACTGGATGCTCCCAGGCTTGCAGAAGCAACAACCACACACTGGATGCTCCCAGGCTTGCAGAAGCAACAACCACACACTGGATGCTCCCAGGCTTGCAGAAGCTACAACCACACACTGGATGCTCCCAGGCTTGCAGAAGCAACAACCACACACTGGATGCTCCCAGGCTTGCAGAAGCAACAACCACACACTGGATGCTCCCAGGCTTGCAGAAGCAACAGCCACACACTGGATGCTCCCAGGCTTGCAGAAGCAACAACCACACACTGGATGCTCCCAGGCTTGCAGAAGCAACAACCACACACACTGGATGCTCCCAGGCTTGCAGAAGCTACAACCACACACTGGATGCTCCCAGGCTTGCAGAAGCTACAACCACACACTGGATGCTCCCAGGCTTTCAGAAGCAACAACCACACACTGGATGCTCCCAGGCTTGCAGAAGCAACAACCACACACTGGATGCTCCCAGGCTTGCAGAAGCTACAACCACACACTGGATGCTCCCAGGCTTGCAGAAGCTACAACCACACACTGGATGCTCCCAGGCTTGCAGAAGCTACAACCACACACTGGATGCTCCCAGGCTTGCAGAAGCAACAACCCCACACTGGATGCTCCCAGGCTTGCAGACGCAACAACCACACACTGGATGCTCCCAGGCTTGCAGAAGCAACAACCACACACTGGATGCTCCCAGGCTTGCAGAAGCTACAACCACACACTGGATGCTCCCAGGCTATAAGAATCCTAGGATCAGAAAGTAACATGATTTTTATTCTGAAGCCTGACTCGCATTAGTACGAATTATGGGCAACGGGATTAATCAGACTATCATGGATTCCCCGCTCACACTCGCTTGTTTTAATGACATACTCCAGATCAGCTGAGTCATGGCTTTATATTCACTGGGATGTCTAAACAAACCTCGGTACAAATTTAGTTTAACCTTTGAGTGAAGTTGTTGATATGCCTTTTAAGTGAAAATTTTCAACCTGTTTCCAGGTGATGCTACCTCCTCCTGTGCATCATGTGCCATAGTCCTAATTCTCCTGCATTTTTTTCAGACTTTGCCGAAATCAGTGGGATTTTATAATTACTGAGGCGCCTGCTGGGACCTCGCTGATTTTTTTTTTTTGGGGGGGGGATTAGTTTTATAAGTTGTGGACATAAGACTGATAATAGAGCAATGACTTCGGCAAATGAAACAAGCATCAGTGAAAGACCTGAGTAATAAGTCACAGTTTTAATACCTATGTTTCTACTTGTTTACAAAATATTGATTGGTTTAGCGCTTCTATTTGATTATAATAATAATAATAATACAAAATATTGAGATGATAGAAATTTTGTAGCGAAGAAAAGACCTGTATTGGGAAAAAGTAGTTAGGAGTAGTTTAGGTTGGATTTTTTTGTTTTTTTTTTATTTTCTGTATAGATTAAATTTCTCTTGTGGACATGAGAACCTGTAGAAGAGTTGGGATATCCACACTGCTTCAAAACACATGTGGGATTCCCTCATAAAAATCCCACTCACGAAGCTGCCAAGTAGCGGGCTTATCCCAAAATGATGTATTTTCCGATGCAGTGCCGTGAGTATGAACGCAAACTTGGAGCACGTCATGAAGGCAGTGGCGTGCAGGAACTAGCGTAACTTATGAGGAGTGTTGCGTATATCACTCGGGCTGCGCGTACTTTCTGCGCAGCACATTAAAAAAAATGTAACTTTTTTAAAAATATTGGTGTAACAGCAAGGAGAGGAGGGAGAGCTTGATCCCGGGGACAAAGACGCTTTAATTGGCTCTCTAACGAAGCTTGGACGCTGGTGAGGTGGGTGAGTGGGTCGGGGCAGTGCAGCTGGTGAGATGGGTGGGTCGGGGTAGTGTAGCTGGTGAGATGGGTGGGTCGGGGCAGTGCAGCTGGTGAGATGGGTGGGTCGGGGTAGTGTAGCTGGTGAGGTGGGTCGGGGCAGTGTAGCTGGTGAGGTGGGTCGTGGCAGTGTAGCTGGTGAGGTGGGTCGTGGCAGTGCAGCTGGTGAGGTGGGTCGGGGCAGTGCAGCTGGTGAGGTGGGTCGGGGTAGTGTAGCTGGTGAGGTGGGTCGGGGTAGTGTAGCTGGTGACGTGGGTCGGGGTAGTGTAGCTGGTGAGGTGGGTCGGGGCAGTGTAGCTGGTGAGGTGGGTCGGGCAGTGTAGCTGGTGAGGTGGGTCGGGCAGTGTAGCTGGTGAGGTGGGTCGGGGCAGTGTAGCTGGTGAGGTGGGTCGTGGCAGTGCAGCTGGTGAGGTGGGTCGGGGCAGTACAGCTGGTGAGGTGGATCGTGGCAGTGCAGCTGGTGAGGTGGGTCGGGGTAGTGTAGCTGGTGAGGTGGGTCGGGGTAGTGTAGCTGGTGAGGTGGGTCGAGGGAGTGAGCAGAGGTGGGAGGGTGGAGCTGGGAGGTGGGCGCAGTGCAGCTGGTGAGGTGGGTCGGGGCAGTGCAGCTGGTGAGGTGGGTCGCAGTGTGCTGGCAGGTGGGTCGGGCAGTGAGCTGAGGTGGGTCGGGGCAGTGCAGCAGGTAAGGTGGGTCGGGGCAGTGCAGCTGGTGAGGTGGGTCGGGGCAGTACAGCTGGTGAGGTGGGTCGTGGCAGTGCAGCTGGTGAGGTGGGTCGGGGCAGTACAGCTGGTGAGGTGGGTCGGGGCAGTGCAGCTGGTGAGGTGGGTCGGGGCAGTGACAGCTGGTGAGGTGGGTCGGGGCAGTGCAGCTGGTGAGGTGGGTCGGGGCAGTCAGCTGGTGAGGTGGGTCGGGCAGTGCAGCTGGTGAGGTGGGTCGGGGCAGTGCAGCTGGTGAGGTGGGTCGGGGCAGTCAGCTGGTGAGGTGGGTCGGGGGCAGTGCAGCTGGTGAGGTGGGTCGGGGCAGTGCAGCTGGTGAGGTGGGTCGGGCAGTGCAGCTGGTGAGGTGGGTCGGGCAGTGCAGCTGGTGAGGTGGGTCGGGGCAGTGCAGCTGGTGAGGTGGGTCGGGGCAGTGCAGCTGGTGAGGTGGGTCGGGGCAGTGCAGCTGGTGAGGTGGGTCGGGGCAGTGCAGCTGGTGAGGTGGGTCGGGGCAGTGCAGCTGGTGAGGTGGGTCGGGGCATTCAGCTGGTGAGGTGGGTCGGGGCAGTACAGCTGGTGAGGTGGGTCGGGGCAGTACAGCTGGTGAGGTGGGTCGGGGCAGTACAGCTGGTGAGGTGGGT
The DNA here is from genome assembly GCA_009830355.1 of Cherax destructor. Taxonomy (NCBI): domain Eukaryota; kingdom Metazoa; phylum Arthropoda; class Malacostraca; order Decapoda; family Parastacidae; genus Cherax; species Cherax destructor. The sequence goes on from WNWK01000138.1 coordinate 430,305, forward strand.
CGGGGCAGTCAGCTGGTGAGGTGGGTCGGGGCAGTGCAGCTGGTGAGGTGGGTCGGGCAGTGCAGCTGGTGAGGTGGGTCGGGGCAGTGCAGCTGGTGAGGTGGGTCGGGGCAGTGCAGCTGGTGAGGTGGGTCGGGGCAGTGCAGCTGGTGAGGTGGGTCGGGGCAGTGCAGCTGGTAAGGTGGGTCGGGGCAGTACAGCTGGTGCAGACTGTGTCAGATTTACACACTTCCATCTTATTCTATATTTAAACATATAATCTTAAGTTTCTTTGAAAACAAAATACAATTTTAGTACAAATTTTGTTAATGGAACATAAAACTTGCCCAGTAAAGCATCACAGTTCCCATATTGGCCTCTTGAAGGTCATCCCGACTACTGCTGCTCCATACGGTACTCTGCTACGCACAAGGTAACAAGTAGGTCAGCAGGTACTGTATTAAAACTATTTGAGGTGACAAATGTAGAGGACAAAGTATAACAGCTTCCATTAAGACATGAGTAAATCAGTTTCCAAATGGCTGAAAATTAAGCCTTCCAGTCAGCCACAAAATTAAAAAATCGTGTTAAACGAGGACAAATTTCGTATTTCTCACTGGAAGAAAAAAATGGAATCGAAACTGAAACAATACAAAACTCAATTAAGCTCTCAATAAAGTAGAAGAGGAATGTAAGGGACCATAAATGTAACCTTGTCGGAAGATGTTCTGAAGATGAGACGATTCTTCGTCAGTTTAAGATTGGGACTCCCCTTGGTCACCTGCTTGTTGGGACTCCCCTTGGTCACCTGCTTGTTGGGACTCCCCTTGGTCACCTGCTTGTTGGGACTCCCCTTGGTCACCTGCTTGTTGGGACTCCCCTTGGTCACCTGCTTGTTGGGACTCCCCTTGGTCACCTGCTTGTTGGGACTCCCCTTGGTCACCTGCTTGTTGGGACTCCCCTTGGTCACCTGCTTGTTGGGACTCCCCTTGGTCACCTGCTTGTTGGGACTCCCCTTGGTCACCTGCTTGTGGGACTCCGTACCTCTTACTCCCTTGGTCACCTGCTTGTTGGGACTCCCTTGGTCACCTGCTTGTTGGACTCCCTGTCACTGCGGGACTCCTTGGTCACCTGCTTGTTGGGACTCCCCTTGGTCACCTGCTTGTTGGGACTCCCCTTGGTCACCTGCTTGTTGGGACTCCTGCTTCACTTTGTGCCACTTACACCATTTCCCTGACTGTGTACTATGTCAAATACTGTGTTACAGACGCTTGTGTTTAGTTACATTGTTTATGCTAACTGGTGTCTGCATCCATCTCGGTAAACCTTAAGGAAAACTTTCAGTGTGGTTAACTTTTTTTTTTTTAAATCGGTGAGAATTTTCTAACTCATGAGTATGTGTATATATTGAGATTGTGGTAACCTGGAGAGTTTTAAACTGTGTTCATTTAAAACAAATTTGTTTAATTACGTGTTTATAAGCTTGTAAAGTGTTTTATATAACTCGTGCTGAGTAACTGACCAGTTTCACCTCTTCCTCAAATCCTATAGCCACAATCCCCTTAGGGGACGCGACTTTTTAAGAACTTTCCAAAAAATTACCTGGTAACATACTTTTTCTTTACTGGAAAAAGACCTTGATTCTGAACCTATGTGGCCGGAGTTTGTCTTTTATGAATGAATAAAGAGAGAAAATAGAATTAAATATAATTTTGAATTGTATCAACACAGTCTTTAATATCTAGTTAAATACCGCACGAAACATTTTGTAACCAGTGTAATTTTGATATTGTAAACTATTTAAAACAATGAAACGTGTGATAAAAAATATAAACAAATTAGAAAACATTCTTCATGGGAAATATGGTAACATCCTCAGGGAAAGTACTGCGTAAACATCCTTCATATGTAAACATTATTTACTTAATTAATTACAAACCTTATATGATTTAAGCCTCAGTTTTCTGAAGGAAAGTGATGTTAGTATTGTTTTCTGTCTTTGTTTTTATCCTGTTCTTTGATTTATTTTCTGTAATCTTCGTGTTATAATATATTTGATATCCTCTCTTGTGTTTCATCAGATGTCCTTTCCCTGTGTTATGAGACGTCCTCTCCCTGTGTTATGAGACGTCCTCTCCCTGTGTTATGAGACGTCGTCTCCCTGTGTTATGAGACGTCGTCTCCCTGTGTTATGAGACGTCGTCTCCCTGTGTTATGAGACGTCCTCTCCCTGTGTTATGAGATGTCCTCTCTGTGTTATGAGACATCCTCTCCCTGTGTTATGAGATGTCCTCTGTTATGAGACGTCCTTTCCCTGTGTTATGAGACGTCCTCTCCCTGTGTTATGAGACGTCCTCTCCCTGTGTTATGAGACGTCCTCTCCCTGTGTTATGAGACGTCGTCTCCCTGTGTTATGAGACGTCGTCTCCCTGTGTTATGAGACGTCCTCTCCCTGTGTTATGAGATGTCCTCTCTGTGTTATGAGACATCCTCTCCCTGTGTTATGAGATGTCCTCTGTTATGAGACGTCCTCTCCCTGTATTATGAGACGTCCTCTCCCTGTGTTATGAGACGTCCTCTCCCTGTATTATTAGACGTCCTCTCCCTGTGTTATGAGACGTCCTCTCCCTGTGTTATGAGACGTCCTCTCCCTGTGTTATGAGACGTCCTCTCCCTGTGTTATGAGACGTCCTCTCCCTGTGTTATGAGACGTCCTCTCCCTGTGTTTGTGCCACACTCATGTAAATATCAACGGAGACTCTACTAACAATTTCAAGTAAACAGTTGGTGGTGGTGGGGACATCTTAGGCGTCGGACAGTGAACGGACAGATGCTAAAGACGGTGAATCATGTGTTTACCTGGAGAGAGAGAATTCCAGGGGTCAACGCCCCTGCGGCCCGGCTCAGTAACTTCAGGTTGCACAGTCATTGACATGTTAAGTGGTGGGCCCAGTGTCTCCGCTTATTAAATTCTACAGTAAATCTTTACTTATTATTGCTATAAGGCTTAGTTCAGACGCCCCCAAAGTTATGTAGACTTTGGGAAACTTACTCGAAGGTCAATATAAGACTGAAACCAAACACTAATTTTTTCTAGCCTTTCCATTCGGGGTGTCTTGATGCTCGAAAAGGGCTCTTGCATTTCTTCATAAATATAATTTTTTTTTTTACAATATCGAAGTAGCATAATAAAATTAAAATTGTACAGTATCGAAGCATGATTTCATACGTAATTAAGTAACAATTTCTTAAGAGACTGAAGCTAATAGGGATTATACGATTTTTTTTACATTTAAAGTGTGTAATTTGAACGCATTTAAATCAAAGGACAACGAGTGTAACAAATGACTCCACTTGGAAGTGGCACTGCACTTGGAAGCGACACTACACTTGGAAGCGACACTACACTTGGAAGTGACACTCCACTTAGTGTTTGTGTTCCTTACTCTCAAGGCAGAAGCACCACCACCTGTGCGTCACATCAGTGGCACTTCCTGCCCCACCAGAGGGCTGCGCTCCAGAGCACAACATTCACTGTACATTATTAAGACTCGTGTGCAGTAGTTGAAGGATTCAGCATCTCCAAATTACCTCTCCACTTCCACTGCTTCCAGTATTAAAATCACGTTTGTGTTCGACTGAAGAAGCCTGTTCATCAGGCGAAATGTTTCGGCCCCCCCCAAAAAAAATGTTTTTTTTATATTTTTTTTTTATTCGTCAACATGTCGATATTGTACACCGTTAATAATATTTGCTGTATACCTTGAGGTGTAGGCTGCTTTGTTGCTTTATATATTTTATTTAAATAATCATGCTTATACATCACAAACGGATGGTATACTGTGAAAATAATATATCTCACAGCGCTACAACCAAGCCGAAATATTAGATGTGTGCACCAGACCTCCGCATAAACCATTCCCTATACAAGTTCAGTTAAAAGTGGCATCCCTAAGATGGTGATTCAAGGTGACAAGTCTGGTAATATGTTATCAAGAGGGAAGAATATCATCTGATCTAACACTTGATTCTACTTGTATTCTTAGATGACTTGTACTGATAAAACACTAATTACTCGTGTTTATGATTTATTTAGTTCAGACAATATTAACCTTACGATTACATCACCATTACCATGACACCATCACTCGTCCTCTCCCACTGTCCTCATCACCATGACATCATGACACTGTCTCCTCCCATTGTTATTAACATTGTAAAGTTGGATGTTGCGCGGGCCATGTTAACATGTTAACTCTTCGTACTTATGAGACGTAAAATGTCTGAGATTGAATGTTAACGGTGATGAAGATAATGTTTCTTTATTGTACACCTGAGATACTACGAAAGTTCTGAGGTATATATTTAATATTGTGGTTTTAAACTCAGTATTATTAATCTCTCTCTCTCTCTCTCTCTCTCTCTCTCTCTCTCTCTCTCTCTCTCTCTCCTCTCTCTCTTCCTTCTTCCCTCTCTCTCTTCTCTCCTTACACTTATCAGACAGGCTAAACATCCTTGTTTCCTTTCTTGACATTGCTCTGTTGCTGGGCTTTCTGGCACCTCACACTAATGCACTAGCGACTTGTGTATCTTTGCAGTGAGTTGGTGTTGCGAGCCCTTGTTGGCACGAACTAATTTGGCATCCTGGGAGCTGTTGCTGCAACGTGTAGTATATGGCAGCCTGTTCGGCTTTGGCACTGGTGCGTGTACGCACGTTGTGCAACAGTTGACGATGATGATGCCTGCGACGCGGAAGAGTTGTGTGTGCGACGCTCAGTTGATGCATGACGTGTTTTGCACTGGAAGAGTTTGTCGTCAGCTAGTGATACTGTTCAGAAGAGAGAGAGAGAGAGAGAGAGAGAGAGAGAGAGAGAGACAGAGATAGTAATAGTGATGGTGAGAGACAGTGAGATAGTGTTTTATGGGCTAATTGTCTGAAGCAGCAAAGTCTGTCATCACGAAGAGTTCGCCTGTTATTGACTATAATGGAACCAGCAACAGCGGCTCATATCTAATTCACTTGGGAACTGAAGACGAATGGTTCTGCTGTGATTCACTTTGATGACAGGAGCAGCAGTTCTGCTGTGATTCATCCTGATGACAGGAATAATAGTTCTGTGATTCACCTTGACAGTAATATTCTGCTGTGATTCACCATGGCAGGAGTAATAGTTCTGTGATTCACCTTGACAGGAGTAATAGTTCTGTGATTCACCTTGACAGGAGTAATAGTTCTGTGATTCACCTTGACAGGAGTAATAGTTCTGTGATTTACCTTGACAGGAGTAATAGTTCTGTGATTCACCTTGACAGGAGTAATAGTTCTGTGATTCACCTTGACAGGAGTAATAGTTCTGTGATTCACCTTGACAGGAGTAATAGTTCTGTGATTCACCTTGACAGGAGTAATAGTTCTGTGATTCACCTTGACAGGAGTAATAGTTCTGTGATTCACCTTGATAGTAGTATTCTGCTGTGATTCACCTTGACAGGAGTATAGTTCTGTGATTTACCTTGATGACAGGAGCAGCAGTTCTGCTATGATTCACCTGGATGATGTCACCGCATGCGGTTCACCTGCGGTTCACCTGATCACGTTGGGCTTCCGCTGTGCGGTGAGTTTCAACAAAGCTTCCGTCGAGACTCCGGTCGTTGCTGCCACACTTGAGCTGAGTAACTAACATTACCTGCTGAGAAATCTGGCGGCTGATAGTAGGTGAGACTCAGTGGGCGCGAGTGAGCAGGAAAGAGTGGGGTGTGAGTGAGTGGGGTGTGAGTGAGTGGGGTGTGAGTGAGTGGGGTGTGAGTGAGTGGGGTGTGAGTGAGTGGGGTGTGAGTGAGTGGGGTGTGAGTGAGTGGGGTGTGAGTGAGTGGGGTGTGAGTGAGTGGGGTGTGAGTGAGTGGGTTACTAGAAGGAGAGTTGGAGACTGAAGGAAGGGAAGGAGGGTAAGGGGAATCTGAGTTACATGTTAAGCCAAACCAATACACCTGCTTTGCCTCATGTGTTGTAACGTGGGAATATTGTCGTAATGTTTTCCTTCTTGATAACTTCACCGGACACTGAGTCGTTTTCCAGTAAGTGTCTTGTCTTCATATATGCCTCATCATTCTCCTTAATTTTCGTTATGTCTTTTTTGTTTTTTTGTTACGTGCTGACATTTAACTTTACATAATATGTTCTTGACCTACTGTTTGCAAGTTCATCACATAAATAATTACATACGATGGTTCATTGTTTTCGTCGGTTTTGTTTAATTTTTTAATATATAAACACATTAAATAGAGTATAAGGAAAGAAATATTGCTCAAGACACTGCCTTAACTATACATAGAAAGTTCTCCCAGATCCTGCCTTGTGTAACTTATTGGACCAAATTTGAATCATACTGTGTTTTCGTAGTTCCAGTCACTCTCTGGGCTTCAAAATCCTGGCTTCTTATCCAGTGGATTCTGTCGCTTTCATCCAGTCATAATTTTTCTGGATTCTGAACTTGCATCATATGTTCATTAATTCTTGCTCCCTTGTTCCAGTCTTACACAAGTTCACTCGTGGATTTAAAACTGGGAATTTCCAGTTTTAACATACTTACGTAATATGTTTAACGGGAACCACGCATTCATTAATGACGTAAGAAACTTAACAGGAAAGTAAAGATTGTACATTCCGAGCTGAGAATTCTAGCTTCTAAGGGGCTCCCATTAATATGTTGAACGCCAGAGTACGCACACCTGACAGAATGTGACGACAGGCTAGCTTCTGAGAACCACAATCCGGGTTCTTATAATCCTCCAGAAAAAGATAGATCAAAGGCCAACAAGACCGGTTTTTGGGCTGCTCTCGCACCGCCTGTGAGGCTGGCTGGATGCACCAGTTGCCACCCTTACTGTGTCCAGCATGTATAACACCTTCCAAGTGTTATTCACTCACTCTGTGACATGGGCTTAAATATACCCATTTGTTAATATTGTTGTGAAACAATATTAAGAAATGGGTGTGCTACTTTAAAAATGTAATCGTTTTAATCTGAGTTCCATAGTGTCCAATTTAACCTTCTGCGGTTACACAATGAGTCTGCAAAGCTTTAACATCCAAGTACGTGTCTTGAAGGTTCGCTTATATTTGACGAAGATAAACATGTCTTCAGGTACATAAAAATTATTATCCTATAATTTATTGTGAAGTTTAAACTATATCAGTCACGTGGCTTGGCTACTTCTTGCAGCACACACGAGTAAGATCAGGGTCACTTTGAGAACTGGTTTACTTTTTTCTGTTACTCAAGCATCAGGTTGTGCTACTGAGGAAGATGGTGGCACTCCAGTGTCTTGTATACAGAGCTGTGATCGCTGGATACCTCAAATTCCATCTGGTAACACAATGCGGATTATAATTCGATGTTTCAACATTTTTTTTTCCTGTAAGTATAAACTGTGTGTAGCGCTTGAGAGGAACGCCTCAACACAGTCTTCATGGAACTGGGACGCAAATGGAATTCTATTGTGAGATTATTAGAGGAATTGAGAAGGAACGTCCTGAATGAATTGCCTGTTGGAGTAGTTGTTGTTGAGAAGCTGACGTGTGTTACGTAATATTATTCAGTAATCTTCCAGACGAGTTCTGATTTTTTATTTATAGTATGTGGCACGCCTGAAATAGGCTTATCGAAAAACATCACAGTAGTAGAGAGTTCGGCTCAGTACCGATAGGTCTCGGGTTCATAATACGAATGGACAGGTCTCCTGACACTTATCGCAGCAACGGACAAGAAATGGTAGACAGACAAGAAAGAAAACTTTATTTATAGAGATACACTCCTCTTGTTGACTAAATTTAAACGAAACGTAGTGTAACTCTATAAATAAAGGTTTTTCTGTTTTCGTGAGACTTGTCAGATACTTGAATGTTAGCTGACAGTTGTAGTTTGCATACTGAAAGTATTGTTAAATATTTTACTCATACTTCAAAAACAAGATATATCGTCGAACTTTCACATTGACTTTTGTTTCTAAATCGCCCTTGTCAGCCTCTGCCGACCTACCTACTTACCTACTTCCTTCCAAGAAGCTAATCTGAAGAACTTCCAAGGATCACCTCTAATGTCTTCCACGTGTATATTTCAATCATATCTCCCATCATTTTATGCCTTTTATGATAATATAGGCTCAGGGCTTTTAATCTATTTTGGTAAGATTCCTTGTGCAGTGGATTAATATTGATCATCCGTCTTGTGTTTCCAGTGCACTTATGTCCAGCAGCAAGAGCCTGGTTGATCAGGCAAGCACCACGGCCCATGGCCGGGCTCCGAGAGTAGTCAAACTCTCGAAGTTCTTCAAAGGTATATCAAAGGTAATAAAGGTAGTCTGAACTGGTGTGTTAACACTGGCAGGTTGTGGAAACAGGTATACACAGAGTAAGACATTTAATAAGGAAACTTTATCGCCGTGAGTGGCTCCTTTAGTCTTAATGGCACTGAAGGTGCCACTCATGGCGAAACGTTTCTTTATTAAATGTCATAATCTTACCATATCTTGCCATTCTTGTTTGTAAATAATGATTAACGCGGACATGTATGTGACGACGACACACACAGTATTACAATATAAAAGACACAATGTGCAGGTTATGGCCTTTTATTAAGACTTGACTGGTGATACATCTTAATAAATGACCCAAGACCATATTTGTCTTGCATGTTTCTCTTCTATCATAGTGTTCCTTTTATCACAAGATTTCAGTCATCCAGGTCTTGCACATAATGGCATGGAATCTCGTCCCCAGCCACTTGCTTGTGGGTACTCGTCCCCAGCCACTTGCTTGTGGGTACCCGTCCCCAGCCACTTGCTTGTGAGTATTCGTCCCCAGCCACTTGCTTGTGGGTACTCGTCCCCAGCCACTTGCTTGTGGGTACTCGTCCCCAGCCACTTGCTTGTGGGTACTCGTCCCCAGCCACTTGCTTGTGGGTACTCGTCCCCAGCCACTTGCTTGTGAGTATTCGTCCCCAGCCACTTGCTTGTGAGTATTCGTCCCCATTCACTTGTTTGTGGGTACTCGTCCCCAGCCACTTGCTTGTGGGTACTCGTCCCCAGCCACTTGCTTGTGGGTACTCGTCCCCAGCCACTTGCTTGTGGGTACTCGTCCCCAGCCACTTGCTTGTGAGTATTCGTCCCCAGCCACTTGCTTGTGAGTATTCGTCCCCAGTCACTTGCTTGTGGGTACTCGTCCCCAGCCACTTGCTTGTGGGTACTCGTCCCCAGCCACTTGCTTGTGGGTACTCGTCCCCAGCCACTTGCTTGTGAGTACTCGTCCCCAGCCACTTGCCTGTGAGTATTCGTCCCCAGCCACTTGCTTGTGGGTACTCGTCCCCAGCCACTTGCTTGTGGGTACTCGTCCCCAGCCACTTGCTTGTGGGTACCCGTCCCCAGCCACTTGCTTGTGGGTACTCGTCCCCAGCCACTTGCTTGTGAGTATTCGTCCTCAGCCACTTGCTTGTGGGTACTCGTCCCCAGCCACTTGCTTGTGGGTACTCGTCCCCAGCCACTTGCTTGTGGGTACCCGTCCCCAGCCACTTGCTTGTCAGTACTCGTACCATTCTCTGTATGACTTTTGGAATGCAACATTCTGTCAGCGCTGGACACTACGCGAGTCCGGGTTATTATAATCACCGGCGTATCTGACCTTAAGAAAATTTGGGGAAGCTCATTTATTATTAAACATTTGATTTTTTTTTTTTTTTACTGAGAATTTTTTTTTTTTACTATTTCTTTTAATGAGTCTGTGAATGTAAAACTAAACTAAAAGTATGATTAAAATCCTCATTAACACTGAATCTCTCTTAATTCTCTTTGCCTTGGAGGTGGTGTCGTTCAAGTGCTCACGAGTCTGGGGATATTTTATTGCACCAAGAGCTGGATGCCAACTGCTTTGTTATTTGAAAACCTTCGTTCCAAGTGTACATACTACCGCTCGTCCATACTCAAAACTTGAGTACTTAATACTGAGAGTATGGTATATACCCAGTGAAGTATAGATTAAATAAATTATTCAGAACGTTGCATGTGTCCATTTATCAAAACTTTTATATACTGGGCATTCATTCTCAAGTCTTTATTCAGGGATTTTAATGTCTTCACTTTTCTCTATATTAACTTTTCGATACCAGGCGGATATCTCCAACCTCGTTATCTTATATTGCTTCCTGTAGCATACCTGGTGGCTGATGCTTGACCTATTGCCGAAATGTCAGCTTCGATTACTGGGCGGATGAAATCTTGGGCGGGGGTTCCTTACATGGGCGGCCGCCCTTCGAACGACGCCTCTGACATCGAAGTAGTTGTTGGGTGACTCAGCCATTCTTCAGTAAGTCTTAAGGGGCACGTAACTTCCCCCGTCTTCTAATAACATGTTCATTTTCCACTATAATCTACCTTGTCTATAATTACTATCGCATTTGCTTTGTCTGTTTCGTAAGGTGACGTCCAGGATATTTCCTTAATTCATGGTATAACTTAACAAATCTTTGAGGACAACTGTGTTACAACACAATTGTCCTCAAAGATTTGTTAAGTTATACCATGTTAGATTATGGTGGGAAAATGAACATGTTATTAGAAGACGGGGGAACTAACGTGCCTCTTAAATTGCCATGAACGACTCTACTGAGCCAAGCTTTCACAGCTTAAACTCTACTCGTAGATTACGGAACTGCTTGATTGTCCAGAAGCTCCGTTCATGAATATGGTTGGTTGGTATCCCTAAGTGTGCCTAACAGGTTTGCCCAGGACCCTTGACCGGTTTGCCCAAGACCCTTGACCAGGCATGACCCAGGATGAGTGCACTCCCACCCCGTCACTACTGGGGCTTTCCATGTTACCTCGTTAGAGAATGTCTTCAATACGACGCCCATAACTGAAATATTAATTTCGTTCTTTGTCTATAATACCCGCAGTCACATTGTAAGCTCTGCCAAGTTTATATTGAATATTTGTGAAGAATACAACACCTTTCCCAGTTTTCGCCCCACCTAAGCTAAGTCACTTTATCATGCTGACAGAGAATGAGTCACTTTCTCTGCTTTGTCTGGCTTTGAACCCCAGCATTCTCTTTTTTTTGGCCTAATTTTTGAGGAAATTTCTCTTTTCGTCAAAATTTGGTGGGACTGATGCCACCGCCGTTGATGCCACCGCCATTAACGCCTCTATTGTATGATCTGCTGGCTTATCTTTGATAATTTTCAAAATATGGTTTGGACTTTGAGTTTTATTTCACTCTACATTGTGGTTTAGTTATCTTTAATATGTTGGTACTTCAGTAACAATTGTTGTTAGTTGTGAATTGTTTTATTGCGGCAGTTTGATGTTGGCCATAATTTATTGATGTTAGTACAGTTGTCTGTAGTTTGCCAACTCTCTCTTTTTTCCTCTCTCTCTCTCTCTCTCTGATTCACAATATAAGCACGCATACAGGAGACTCAAGCCCACCCTGAATTTGATATACTGTTTAATATGGCAGGTTAAAAATAGCAAAATGAAAGGTTATGTACAAGTCCCGTGTGATGGAGGATGAACAAGCAGTCAGGAATGTACGTCTTGTGCAAGGTAGAGGAGGTGACAGGTACTCCCACCGCCCTCACAGGTGAGGAGAGGCAGTGACAAATATCTCAGGAAGACGAGGTCGCTCCCTCCAATACCATAACATAAAAGACATTGAAATAAGACTTTCAGACACTGGATATGGAGCAACGTTCCGCCAGGTAGGAAGCAAGATGGCAGGAAGCAAGATGGCAGGAAGCAAGATGGCAGGAAGCAAGATGGCAGGAAGCAAGATGGCAGGAAGCAAGATGGTAGGAAGCAAGATGGCAGGAAGCAAGATGGCAGGAAGCAAGATGGCAGGAAGCAAGATGGTAGGAAGCAAGATGGTAGGAAGCAAGATGGCAGGAAGCAAGATGGCAGGAAGCAAGATGGTAGGAAGCAAGATGGTAGGAAGCAAGATGGCAGGAAGCAAGATGGCAGGAAGCAAGATGGCAGGAAGCAAGATGGTAGGAAGCAAGATGGTAGGAAGCAAGATGGCAGGAAGCAAGATGGCAGGAAGCAAGATGGTAGGAAGCAAGATGGTAGGAAGCAAGATGGCAGGAAGCAAGATGGTAGGAAGCAAGATGGTAGGAAGCAAGATGGCAGGAAGCAAGATGGCAGGAAGCAAGATGGTAGGAAGCAAGATGGCAGGAAGCAAGATGGTAGGAAGCAAGATGGAGGAAGCAAGATGGCAGGAAGCAAGATGGTAGGAAGCAAGATGGTAGGAAGCAAGATGGAGGAAGCAAGATGGTAGGAAGCTAAGATGGTAGGAAGCAGATGGTAGGAAGCTAAGATGGTAGGAAGCAAGATGGTAGGAAGCAAGATGTGGAGCATGAGAAGCAAGATGGTAGGAAGCAAGATGCTAGCAAATGGTAGGAGCAAGATGGGTGATAGCAAGATGGAGGAAGCAAGATGTAGGAAGAAGATGGTAGAAGCAGATGGTAGGACATGTAGAGGATGGTAGGAGCGATGGTAGGATGAAGATGTGAAGCAAGTGAGGAAGCAAGATGTAGGAAGCAAGATGGTAGGAATGCAAGATGGTGAAGCAAGTGAGTGTGGTCCAGTGACTCTGGTGTCACTACATGGTTGTGGTGTACTCGTGCACTATACACTGCATCATTTTTAGTGGACAACTACCATTGTCGCGGGTGTGTCAGAGTAACATCTTTACTTACATATTTTAGAAAAGAAGTACTGAGACTTCTCAGCTCATGAGTGACCACTACCTAGGTAGTGGTTGTCTCAGCTCATGAGTGACCACTACCTAGGTAGTGGTTGTCTCAGCTCATGAGTGACCACTACCTAGGTAGTGGTTGTCTCAACGCATAAGTGACGTCAGTGATCACTGCCTTTTAGAGATAAGAAAAATACCTGCATTAATAAAAACTTTTGGTGGATGTATTAGTGCTACAGTGATGTAGTGGATGTATTAGTGCTACAGTGATGTAGTGGGTGTATTGGTGCTACAGTGATGTAGTGGGTGTATTGGTGCTACAGTGATGTAGTGGGTGTATTAGTGCTACAGTGATGTAGTGGGTGTATTGGTGCTACAGTGATGTAGTGGGTGTATTAGTGCTACAGTGATGTAGTGGGTGTATTAGTGCTACAGTGATGTAGTGGGTGTATTAGTGCTACAGTGATGTTGTGGGTGTATTAGTGCTACAGTGATGTAGTGGGTGTATTGGTGCTACAGTGATGTAGTGGGTGTATTGGTGCTACAGTGATGTAGTGGGTGTATTGGTGCTACAGTGATGTAGTGGGTGTATTGGTGCTACAGTGATGTAGTGGGTGTATTGGTGCTACAGTGATGTAGTGGGTGTATTGGTGCTACAGTGATGTAGTGGGTGTATTAGTGCTACAGTGATGTAGTGGGTGTATTAGTGCTACAGTGATGTAGTGGGTGTATTGGTGCTACAGTGATGTAGTGGGTGTATTAGTGCTACAGTGATGTAGTGGGTGTATTGGTGCTACAGTGAGGTAGTGGGTGTATTGGTGCTACAGTGAGGTAGTGGGTGTATTGGTGCTACAGTGAGGTAGTGGGTGTATTGGTGCTACAGTGAGGTAGTGGGTGTATTAGTGCTACAGTGATGTTGTGGGTGTATTAGTGCTACAGTGATGTAGTGGGTGTATTAGTGCTACAGTGATGTAGTGGGTGTATTAGTGCTACAGTGAGGTAGTGGGTGTATTAGTGCTACAGTGAGGTAGTGGGTGTATTAGTGCTACAGTGAGGTAGTGGGTGTATTAGTGCTACAGTGATGTAGTGGGTGTATTGGTGCTACAGTGAGGTAGTGGGTGTATTAGTGCTACAGTGATGTAGTGGGTGTATTGGTGCTACAGTGATGTAGTGGGTGTATTAGTGCTACAGTGATGTTGTGGGTGTATTAGTGCTACAGTGATGTTGTGGGTGTATTAGTGCTACAGTGATGTAGTGGGTGTATTAGTGCTACAGTGAGTGGATTAGGCTCAGTGAGTGTGTGATTAGTGCTACAGTGAGTGTAGTGGGTGTATTAGTGCTACAGTGAGGTAGTGGGTGTATTGGTGCTACAGTGACAGTGGTGAGGTAGTGCTACAGTGATGTAGTGGGTGTATTGTGCTACAGTGAGGTAGTGGGTGTATTAGTGCTACAGTGAGGTATGGGTGTATTAGTGCTACAGTGAGGTAGTGGGTGTATTGGTGCTACAGTGAGGTGAGTGGGTGTATTGTGCTACAGTGAGGTAGTGGGTGTATTAGTGCTACAGTGAGGTAGTGGGTGTATTGGTGCTACAGTGAGTAGTGGGTGTATTAGTGCTACTGTGATGTAGTGGGTGTATTAGTGCTACAGTGAGGTAGTGGGTGTATTAGTGCTACAGTGATGTAGTGGATGTATTAGTGCTACAGTGATGTAGTGGGTGTATTAGTGCTACAGTGAGGTAGTGGGTGTATTAGTGCTACAGTGATATGTGGGTGTATTGTGCTACAGTGAGGTAGTGGGTGTATTAGTGCTACAGTGAGGTAGTGGGTGTATTAGTGCTACAGTGATGTGTGGTGTATTAGTGCTACAGTGAGTAGTGGGTGTATTGTGCTACAGTGAGGTAGTGGGTGTATTAGTGCTACAGTGAGGTAGGGGTGTATTAGTGCTACAGTGAGGTGTGGGTGTATTGTGCTACAGTGATGGTAGTGGGTGCATTAGTGCTACAGTGAGGTAGTGGGTGTATTAGTGCTGGTGTAGGCAGTGAGTAGTGGGTGTATTAGTGCTACAGTGAGGTGTGGGTGTATTAGTGCTACAGTGAGGTAGTGGGTGTATTGGTGCTACAGTGAGGTAGTGGGTGTATTAGTGCTACAGTGAGTGTGGGTGTATTAGTGCTACAGTGAGTGTGGGTGTATTAGTGCTACAGTGAGGTAGTGGGTGTATTAGTGCTACAGTGAGGTAGTGGGTGTATTAGTGCTACAGTGAGGTAGTGGGTGTATTAGTGCTACAGTGAGGTAGTGGGTGTATTGGTGCTACAGTGAGGTAGTGGGTGTATTAGTGCTACAGTGAGGTTAGTGGGTGTATTGGTGCTACAGTGAGGTAGTGGGTGTATTAGTGCTACAGTGAGGTAGTGGGTGTATTGGTGCTACAGTGAGGTAGTGGGTGTATTAGTGCTACAGTGAGGTAGTGGGTGTATTAGTGCTACAGTGAGGTAGTGGGTGTATTAGTGCTACAGTGAGGTAGTGGGTGTATTGGTGCTACAGTGAGGTAGTGGATGTATTGGTGCTACAGTGAGGTAGTGGGTGAGTTTAAAGTATCATTAATATATCTATATTGATAGGTATCTTAACCTAACATATAAGAAAATATCAACTTTAAAAATAAATTAGGCTTTCTGCAGTGCTCATCAATTCTTATGTTTACCTGGAGTTTACCTGGAGAGGGTTTCGGGGGTCAACGCCCCCGCGGCCAGGTCTGAGACCAGGCCTCATGGTGGATCAGGGTCTGATCAACCAGGCTGTTACTGTCGGCCGCACGCAAACTGACGTACGAACCACAGCCCGGTTGATCAGGTACTGACTTTAGGTGCCTGTCCAGTGCCTTCTTGAAGACAGCCAGGGGTCTATTGGTAATCCCCATAATGTATGCTGGGAGGCAGTTGAACAGTCTTGGGCCCGGACACTTTTGGTGTTGTCTCTCAATGTACTCGTGGGGCCCCTGCTTTTCATCGGGAGAATGTTGCATCTCCTGCCGAGTCTTTTGCTTTCATAGGGAGTGATTTTCGTGTGCAGGTTTGGTACCAATCCCTCCAGGACCTTCCAAGTGTATATTATCATGTATCTCTCTCGCCTGCGTTCTAGGGAATACAGATCAAGGACCTTCAACCGTTCCCAGTAATTTAGGTGCTTTATCGTACTTATGTGTGCTGTGAAAGTTCTTTGTACACTCTCCAGGTCTGCATTGTCGCCAGCCTTGAAGGGGGCCGTTAGTATACAGCAGTATTCCAGCCTAGAGAGAACAAGTGATTTGAAGAGTGTCATCATGGGCTTGGCGTCCCTAGTTTTGAAGGTTCTCATTATCCATCCTATCATTATTAAAATATTATTGATAATATTTTCTTGTGTGTGAGCTTGTGCGAATGAACTTTACCTTTGAAAGTGGACTGGAAGTTTTGTTTTAGCTTGAAATAAGTGGACCGCGTGCATGTCATAGGACACTGAATGACCTTTTGGTCCTAGCGCTTTGTAAATTGTTAACACTTCCTGCTGGTTCTGGTTGGCTGGCTTCCTACCAGGTACATCATCCTCTCCCAACCCCATCCAGCTCGCTTTTCGCAATGGGTGAGTCCTCATCTTCCTGTGTGATTTGCCAGCTAATCCTTTTTGTGGTGGTTATTTATGGTGGTGGTAATGTGCGGAGATTGAGGATGCCTGGGAGTGCCGAGCCCAAGAGGCAGCTGCTGACGGATGAAGATCAAGAGCCTCAGTTACATACGCTGAAACCGTATTTTAAATTGCAGCGAAAGTTGTGTGTGCGTAATGTTTTCTTAACTCGTTTACACATCGTCATGTAAGAGCTCAGGCATTAGTGATGTCTCGTGCATAATTCTATGATCATTCACTTGGCAGTGGAGTTACCGCACATTATTTGATATCTGTTATAGCGAAGAACATAATGAGGGCGCTTAGTCTTATGGGACAATTAGATCATTTGGGGTAATTGAAATCAGAATGTATTTAATGTTTACGTTAAGTTTTTTTTCCTACAGTACTATTTTAGGTCGAAGTCCCAATATTTAGGACACACAAAGTCAACTCAGCATTCCCTTCAATCAGAATATACAGAAAAGACTCCAGCAAATAATCAGTATCACCTTTTATCCAATCAAACACAAAGTACAAGAATCTTCAGTTACGTCAGGGGCCGACCAGTTTCCCTGCAACGACTGTCAACAAAAATATATTAATCAGACAGGAAGGGATCAGCAAACACGAAGCACTAAATACAAAATTGACAGTTGTAGTTAAACACACACGAATGAACATCACACTATCAACTAGAGTGAAGCCACAATCATAAATAATACAGCCAGAAAAGAAGAATTTTAGAATCTTAACCCTTTGACTTCAATTCTAATTTTTATATTTCCCAGTGTTAATGATGGTAAGGTGGGATTTCAAAATAAACACTAAGATAACCTACTCAGGTACATTATTGTATTAACTATAAATACATCTTCTCGCCTCATTTCTGCATCAGTTGATAAGTATCTCAGAAGAAGATCTAATTATATAGTATCCTGTTTATATATATGTATATATATATATATATATATATATATATATATATATATATATATATATATATATATATATATATATATATATATATATATGTATATATATATATATATATGTATGTTTCAACGAGTATAAACGTACGTGCTGCTGTTAGCTTATTTGGTCATATTTACTTGAACGCAGAATGAAGGGTTTTCAGAAACTGACAGATGTGCGTGTGATGACAAGCATTCCTGGCTAATGATTGTGCCTGTGGGGGATACCTTTAATGTTTAATTCACTCTCCACCCTTCCCTTTCCCCTACCTTGCCTCTCTCTCTCTCCTCCTCCCTTTCCATCCTTCCCTTTCCCCTAACTTGCCTCTCCCTCACTTTCCACCCTTCGCTTTCTCCTACCTTCCCTCACTTTCCACCCTTCCTCCCCTCTCCCTCACTCTCCATCTTCCTTGTTCAAAATTTACGTCAACATTATACCTATATATCTATTCAACTGTGTTGTTTAACAATCGCGCTCCTCCATAAAACTTTCAGTTTCTCTCCATTTTTTCTACCCTCGTCCCTCACCTCCCCTTTATACCTCATTGAGTTGTTGACAGAAGTTTACGGTAAACTTATCACTGATTTCTGAAATCTGTTCTTTTTATTACTTTCTGCATATCAACAGATAATGACTCACGAAATCGTAATGACACGATTGCAAACAAACCACATACCACGGGTGGGTTCGAACCCGCGTCGAGAGTCTCAGAACTCCAGACCGTCGCGTAAGCCACTGGGCCAGTGGCTTACGCGACGGTCTGGAGTTCTGAGACTCTCTGACCGCGGGTTCGAACCCCACCCGTGGTATGTGGAACAGATAATGAGTTTGAATATTTTTTTTTTGGCTCGAAAATTCTTGGTCTTCGCTTCTTTATTTAACTTCCTTTATCTTCATTGGTCATATTTTGTTTTGAAGTTTCTACGTCAATCTAACATTGTTTAATTTTATGCTGCCTGACAATAAAGGAATACTTTCTTCCATGTCTCTCAGACCTATTTCCATTTTTAATTCCTATCTGTGGCTTGTTCCAGTTCCGTTCTGTATGAGTCTGTCAGTGTGAACATTATCTAGTCTTCTGAGTATGTTGTATGCTGCGTGAGTGTTCTGGTGTTGCGTGAGTGTTCTGGTGTTGCGTGAGTGTTCTGGTGTTGCGTGAGTGTTCTGGTGTTGCGTGAGTGTTCTGGTGTTGCGTGAGTGTTCTGGTGTTGCGTGAGTGTTCTGGTGTTGCGTGAGTGTTCTGGTGTTGCGTGAGTGTTCTGGTGTTGCGTGAGTGTTCTGGTGTTGCGTGAGTGTTCTGGTGTTGCGTGAGTGTTCTGGTGTCTGCAGAACCAGTGTTACGTGACACTGTGGCCGTTATTGGAAGTTCATCTGGAATGATCTCGTTATTATCAAGGCAGCTGTAATTTTCCCGTTTTGAACACTGGTCGACAGGAAGTTCATGCTTGTTCACAGTGTGTGGGATCCGAGATTATAAACTCCTTTAATGGTAAACAAGGTCTTTCGTTGTCCCACTGAAAGACTGATGTTTAATTGTGACATATTGCTGCTGCTTCCATACCTAGCGAAGTAGCAAGTCAGTACGGACAGATTGATTCAGAAAATAGGCGACACAAGGACAACCCGAATATGTTCCATAAAAGATGCAGGATATGGGGATTGCCGCCAGAAGGGGAGAAGGGAAATCCCATCCCAAAGTATTTGTTTCCATTGATTTGTCATCACTCGTCACCCGTGGAGTGTGACATCTAAGTCCTTCATTCACCCCCTGTCACCCACCGACGCCAGCCCAGTAATAAGAAATTATTTTTCTTTATTTCTTCCTACAGTGTGTTGATCGTTGAAGCGTACAGTAAGACGAATTGATAAAGAAACGCATCATCGATAATGGCAGAACTGGATAAGCTCTCCTCGGAAACTCTGCATTATTTTTGATGTTAAGGAACGGCAGTATATGCTTTGCAAACCGAAAATATTGAGACTGAGTCATTGTGATGTGTATGGACGCTTTAGGAAAAATATAGAACTTGTTTCCCATGGGAAGGCCCCGTTGCTCTGAAGGTTATGTAGTGTGTGTGTGTTGGGTGCATCGGCCGTGCACTCTGTTTTACTCACAAAGATGTGGTTTCGAGGGCAGTGTTTCGATCACTGCCCCACATCTTAACCTCCCCGTTATACTTGTCCTTCAAGATGTGTATAATGTTTGCTTCCACCACCACCTAGTCAGAGTCGTTGCACTTTCTGACCACAAGCAGACTGATAAAAACCTAGCGTCTCTATGCCTTATTAAGTCCTCTGAGTTTCCTTTCTCTAAGGACATCAGGTTCATTTCTTATACCCTCTCTTCATAGGTTGGCCTGGTCCTCTCAGCTCTGGGAGCAATCTCATTGCGAAACTTTGAACTGTCTGTATTTTCTTAAATGTTTGATGAGGTGTGGGGTTCAGGCAAGTGATAAATACTCTGATAGATCTAACCTATGTCTTGTATAGTCCTCAATGATTGTTTAAGGCTCACTGTTGATATTTTGTTAATAAACCTACGATACACTCGGTACTATCTTTTCCAAGGTCATCCTTGTTTAAAAACAAAAGTGTTGATGGTAACTGACAAAATACTGAAAGTAAAACTCGTGAGATGAAATTTTGTCAAACATTTAAATTTGTGGTTGTATTACAATAGTTGTTAAATGTCATGTAACGTTATCTGCGTTGTCTTAACCACACTGACAGTGAGGCTAATTAACTACAGTACACACATTAGCTTTTCCACGGCAGTGGAAAGTAGTTGGTGTGGATGAAGCAGCGTCACGATGATGGCCGTGACTTATCTTGGCTGTTGGTCCGCATCCTATAAGCCCTGGCTCACCTGTGCCCACATCAGCCTGCACGTTTGCGGTACCACATCACCGGTAAAACCGACCCAGGGTGGTGTCGGAATTTGGAGGCTTCCGCCATCGAGCCTTCAAGAATCCTGTGAGTGATCTAGACTGAGGGCGACCCTTCCCTTACACATGGCATCATTACTGTATCACTTCTACGTGAAGCATACACTGTCGTAATAATGTGTCACTTGCATGTCTTGACGGTTTATTTATGAAAGCTGGTGTTACGTATACTGGATCAGCTGCCACTATCAGGCAGCAATGTTAACAAACTGGTATTAGATACCGACAGAATGGGGAAAATGACACGTATGTGAACACTTAAGATAAAATTTTAACAGGAAATGTTTCGGTCCTGGGAACTTGTTCAGTCCAATAAGTGAACAAGGTCCCAGCACCGAAACGCACATTTCTCTTTTTCCTCATCAGGCAGAAAGTTAGTTAGATAGAGAGAGCGACCGACCGACCGACCTTGACCTCTTGTTCATTTACTTGTGCTTCCCTCCGAGAGATGGTGAAGATGTTATTAATGAAGAGTTTATATAGGCACTGAGTTTCGACAACGCCGGTGACCTCCACCATTAACACCAGTTTCTCCTCGTTCCAGTTTAATGTATTGTACTATTTCCTTGCTCCCATTCTTCACTTTATACTCCTTAAAATTACATGCCCACCTACTAGGCCTATAGAAAATGTTCCGTAGTAGCAGCAAAGAAGAACACGAGAAAACTGTGACAAAACAAAATCAAATTATACTATGGAGCAAAAGAGAGATGCAAGAAACCTGAGAGTAACAATGTAATAAGATGTTACGTTTGAATAATACAAATGTAACTACAAGAGGAAACAGTTTGAAGGGGGAAAAAACTATTTGATAATTCAGACCAGGAACAACTCGGAGAAATTACCGTATGTAAGGATAAGAAAAATATACAAGTGAAACTTTCCTTAAATTACTATTTCAGACTAAAAACAGAAAATTTAGAGTTTTTTACGTCAGATTAGTAAAGCATAGGAGGCTGTATATAGTAAAATTTCCAACAACAAAAAAGTGCAGTTCTTCAGGACAAGTCTTGGAGACGACAAAAAAACAAACATAATTTTGGGAAAGTTTATTAAAGAGTGTGTGAGGGACGCTGCGAGGACACGGTAACAAGCGAGTCACTGGGGCGCCACCCCACGCAGAAACTACACTGGCACCAACAGTTATATTGACTGCTTTTCTATTAGAATAGGAAATATATACTTTGAATCATTCAAGCGCTCACATATACTCCTATAGTTTTGGTTATGGTCCTCTACTCACAAGCGTTGACACTGTTCTTGGCCCCATGAATCTAATTATTCCTATTCTTAAGAGTGTATGGAGCCATCTTGAATCACTTCATAATTTAGATCGTTCCTCTTCCTAACAAAACTTAAATTCAAGCAATTTATTACATTCCTTAAACTACTTGACGTCTTTAAATGGTATCTACGTTCCTCTGTCCCGCATCTCCATTCTCATAGTTTTTGTCTCTCCTGTCGAGTCCTCTGCTAGCTTGTTCGTTGTAATTATATCTTGTGTGTGATAAATGGTTTAAAACCGACAAGTTGAACATTGAGACACTTATGCAACATACGGGAATCTTTATTGAGGAAACGTTTCGCCACACAGTGGCTTCATCAGTCCAATACAAAGCAGAAAGGTGTAAAGAGAGGAGTAGTTTGAGGTAATCAGTCCTGGAGTCAACTTGTTCAGTCCATCAATATTGTAGAAAGTACAAGATTGGACTGAACACATCGACTCCAGGCTGAGGGACTGATTACCTCAAACTCCTCTTCTTACACCTTTCTGCTTTGTATTGGACTGATGAAGCCACTGTGTGGCGAAACGTTTCTTTAATAAAGATTCCCAATGTTGCATAAGTGTCTCAATCTGTAATTATATCTTCTCTGAGTCTCATCTCTTCCAGCACTGTGAAGTTTACACCGAGAAATATTCCCAGGAATATTTCTCGCTGTAAATAACCAGCACCTGTGTGCTATAACTACACCTGTGTGCTATACACCTGTGTGTGCTATAAATGCACCTGTGTATGTTATAACTGCACCTGTGTATGCTATAACTGCACCTGTGTATGCTATAACTGCACCTGTGTATGCTATAACTGCACCTGTGTATGCTATAACTGCACCTGTGTATGCTATAACTGCACCTGTGTATGCTATAACCACCTGTGTATGCTATAACTACACCTGTGTGTGCACCATAACTAGTGTGCCATAACTACACCACCTGTATGTGTGTTCCATAACTACACAACCACCTGTATGTGTGTTCCATAACTACACAACCACCTGTATGTGTGTGCCATAACTACACAACCACCTGTATGTGTGTGCCATAACTACACAACCACCTGTATGTGTGTGCCATAACTACGCAACCACCTGTATGTGTGTGCCATAACTACGCAACCACCTGTATGTGTGTGCCATAACTACACAACCACCTCTGTGTGTATGCGCACGCGCGCCATTGCACCACCTGTGTGTATGTGCGTGTGTGCGTGCGCCGTAACTGCATCTGTTCTGTGGGACTCATTTTACTTTTGTCTCACACGAGCTTTTGTTTGGCCTTAATTTCAGGGTACTGTCAAGTGTTTACCTGATAGGCAAATAACTTAAAATTTGAAGCAAATCAGAGACATGGGCCAGGCAAAGATAACCCCTATAAACAACCACTTTTTATTAGGTATTTTTTTTTTTTTGCCTGGGGGGGACTACTGGTAGGAAAAACAAATGCACAGTGGTGTAGTTTATCTTTTATTATACAAATATTTTATAGGTCTTCATTTACCTGTAAACATTAGGTCATCTCTCATTACTTTTACACTGCTACCATTGCTATCTAAGGTTGTATACACAGAGAGGTATCTCTGTATATACTCTGAGAATTTACTTTAATCTCTCTTTTTAAGGATGAGTGTCATTTACTGGTATTCAACAGGTTACATATATAGTCTTAATGACCGTCGTGCAGTCGATTGGCTTCAAACCCAATTAACCTACCAATGTTACCCAACACTTAGCAACATATATTTATAATCATCCACAGATTACTTGACAGAGAAGTTGTTCAGACAGACATGCTTCCTCAAGGCACTTAGTAACATATAATGTCTACATTTAGTGACACTGCACAATATTACACGACTCATATTTTATATTATTTTTAATTAGTAATCTGAAAATATGTGGAAAAAGTAATACTGCTGCTAGAAACTACTATTTGCTTACTACTGTTACTACTTTCTTACCTAAACTTTTTTGACTTTGCTATTTTCGACTACAACTATTCGCTGTTGTGTAAACAAGAATTATAAGGGCAACGCTCGGCTTCAACTGATTCATTTCTGATTATACTATGTTCTCACCACACATGAACTTTAATCCCAAGTGATGCTGCTGCTGCTGTCCTGTAACCTATTGTGTTAATATTGTGTTAACTTCCTCACACCATGTTTAGTCCTCTTTGTGGTTATGTGAATTTCAGTTGTGTGTTTTGCCGTGTACATAGACGGTTTACCACCCAGGTAACACAAAGGTAGTAATATATTAACCATCATTCAAAAACTGTCTTGCCAGAAGAGTGCAGAATCACACTTCAAAAATACTCCGAATTGTAACATGCCCAGCCTTCCTTTAGAGTAGACCTAATAAAGTGGCCACTGCTGCAGGTCTACCACGGTGAAAAAAAATAGTGAAATTCCAAGCTCTTTCGTGTGTGTGTGTGAGAGAGAGAGAGAGAGAGAGAGAGAGAGAGAGAGAGAGAGAGAGAGATGTGATTTTCCGGTGGTGTTCATTCACCAGACGTGAATGAACGCCTCTTTAGTGTGTACTAAAGAAAGTGCTTGTCGAATGTCAAGTTATTGTGTTCCGTTGAGGGAGGGGGGGGGGAAATGCCAAGGGACAGTATCATTGCCAAATGAGAGGGAAGACAGTGCCAAGTAACGCTGGCTGTGCCAGGTGAGATGAGGTGTTAGGTGAGGGAGACCAGTAGTGCCAGTTGACACTAGCTGTGCGGAGTGGTGATAACAGAGCTGACGTATGTAGTGCCGCTAAGTGCTGCCAGACCAGCTCCTTAGTTACAAGAATTAGTTGTTGAAAATGGTATAAAATTCCGATAAGATGAAGATTAAGACACATGTTCAACAGTTGGGTATCTTTATTGTTGATTTTTTTTCGCCTACACAGTAGGCTTCTTCAGTCAAATAAAAAGGCAGCAGTAGAAATGAAATAAAGATGATGTAATCAGTCCATCAACCTTGGAGAAAAAAGTATTTGAGGTGGTCAGTCCCTCAGCCTCTAGAAGAGTTCAGCTCAATGGAACTGAGGGACTGACCACCTCAAATACTTTTTTTCTCGAAGGTTGATGGACTGATTACATCATTTTTATTTCATTTCTGCTGCTGCCTTTGTATTTGACTGAAGAAGCCTACTGTGTAGGCGAAACGTTTCATCAATAAATATACCCAACTGTTGCACATGTGTTTTAATCTGCAAGAATGATTTGGCAACGAGAGGGCGAGACGTGTCGAGTGTTGTTGTGTTGGTGTTAGAGGCAGTCTGGACTACCTGTGATGGAGCCACAACCATACTAGTCCACCCAAGGGATCTTGACCCAAGGTATTGAAACTGTCCTCCTCTTGGATCGAGCGTGAAGATCCCTCCCATTTCTCCTGACGCTGTGTGACCCCCAACAGGTCTAGCGCGATCTCCGTGTATGTCCTAATATCAAGGAGACTTGGAGAACAAGGTGGTGTTCAGCCTCACCTCTAATATCTTTCTGTATGAACTGGATAACATAAGTGACGTAACGGGGGCTTGACGATGTCAGACATAACATGGACTTCACCCCCTCACTGTAGTGTAACACGACCCTCGTTACGTCAACGTCGTCACAGGGGTTGCACGAGGTCACAGGGGTTTCACGACGTTATATCAGGATTTCACGGAAGGTTGACATCAAAGTGACATCAAATGGGCTCCATTATACGTCAATATCGGAAGAGGGACTGCACAACACAAGATGTGTGTTCCTTGACGTTGCGTGGTGTTGCAGGTGCTCGACGTAGTCACATGGTGACGGATGAGGGGGGGGGAGTCCACCGAACACAATACATGACCTAACACCCATCACTAGCACTTCTCTCATCAGTGAGGAATGTGTTATGTGGATGACGTGTGGACCAGTGTGCTGAGAGTGGACCATTGAGCCAGGTATGGACTAGTGGGCGGGGTGTAGACAGGTAGGCGTGGTGTGGACCAGTGGGCGTGGTGTGGACCAGTGGGCGGGCCAGGGTAGGTGTGGACCAGTGGGCGGGCCAGGGTGGGTGCCATGGACCAGTGGGCGGGCCAGGGTAGGTGTGGACCAGTGGGCGGGCCAGGGTGGGTGCCATGGACCAGTGGGCGGGCCAGGGTGGGTGTGGACCAGTGAGCAGGCCAGGGTGGGTGCCATGGACCAGTGGGCGGGCCAGGGTGGGTGCCCGGCCTCAGCACATCGCTCTCCACAAATGTGGTTAGGTTTATAATTTTTAAGTAATGTTGTGAGGCAGTGCAGTGATGTAATTACAGTGAGCATTACCCTAAGTCAACAAGCTTCTGCCTCACCCTTGTATACTCACTAAACCACCAGTTTTTAACCACCACTCCGGTTTATAAACCACAAGCCATTAATCACATCCATACATAAACCACTAAACATCAACCACCGCATCCGCATATAAACCATCAACCATCTCATCCGTATATAATGTCTGTCATTTAATTTGCTTCAATAAATGTGACATAAATACTAATCAATGCAAGGTGATAAACCACATGGACAGAAATATAAATCCCAGATAAGAGAGATATGTATATTTCGTCCTTGGAGACCGTCTTCAGCAGAGGAGTATGTGTAAAGTTAAAACATACGGTTACCTCTTACTTGTGGTTTATATTTGATTTATTTTTACTTCCAGAGCTAAAATAGTTCTCGCAGTTCTGTGCATCAGCATTTCTAATAATAAATTTAAATAGGTTAAATAAGCTGATAAAAGGATTTTGAACCTAATTTTTAGGTTCATGACTAGCGAAACTTAGACATTTTTTTTTTTTACGAAAATGCTTTTCGAGTATATAATTATTGCTCAGATTTGTGCCAAAGGATGAGTTCTTTTTTTTTTGTAATGAGACAAATCGTCAGGCCCTTCTAGTGATCGGATCTGTTGTATACAGTGGATGAGGTCGTTGGCCGCTTGCTGTGGCAGTGTTGACCACGGCTATACCTGTGTCACGCTGTGTCTCGCTGTGTCACGCTGTGTCACGCCAATCTTGCACTTACTTTTTGAGGTGCAACTCTGTTAATCTACTGGGTGACCCAAAAGTCTGAACACACTCTTCTGGGCTTTTAAAATCTTTCTGAGGGTTTGTCGAGGAATACTCAGTTCCAAGGATGTCTTGTGTGTCCAGACCCAAGGTCTGGACACACACACCTTGGGTCTAGACACACAAGACATCCTTGGAACTGGGTATTCCTCTACAAGCCCTCAGAAGGATTTTAAAAGCACAGAAGTGTGTATAAAGACTTTTGGGTCACCCTGTGCACTCTTTTGAGAGTATTCTTCTGTTTGTGTACATAGAGTGCGTGCAAGTAGTCTGAACAAGCATCGCAGTGTATTCTTCCTAGGAAAGAACTTAATAAAGAGTCTTGTCAGTGCTTCGAAGCAGAGAATAACAAAAAACAAATCTCTGGAACAAACATTACTGATTGAAAAATCAACTTGAGTTCCCGAAAGAAAAAAATAATTTTAATTTTTTTCATGTACAGCCAGGAAGGCGCCTATCAGATTTTCACTTACATTTTACACTTTCTCTAGTACCAGATTAAAAAATATACCCAAACATAGACATATGGAAATATATATATTGCAGAACTGTCATGGGTGGAAAAGTATGGAGCCTTATATGAGGAGAACAAGAGCATGAACTAGGGTTAATGTTTACTCTGGGGTGGGGACGCCACCTTCCCCGAACCAACGACTAAGATTCCCTGGAAAGGGGAGGAGACTGTAGACGGGACCACCTCGTGAAATTTAATTTGCAGAAAGGCTGGAGAACGAGTAGTGTTTCTCTGTGGTTGTTTGTTGTGAGCTGCGTGCTCCCCTACGTCACACACTAACTTAATTTTCCAGACTTTTTATATAGCAGGTCCGGGAGGTGTTTCCGTGTAGAGGTAAGAAGTGCCAGCCAAGCGTGGCACTGCCAGCTACACCCCTCCGTGGCACTGCCAGCTACACCCCTCCGTGGCACTGCCAGCTACACCCCTCCGTGGCACTGCCAGCTACACCCCTCCGTGGCACTGCCAGCTACACCCTCCGTGGCACTGCCAGCTACACCCCTCCGTGGCACTGCCAGTACACCCTCCGTGGCACTGCCAGCTACACCCTCCGTGGCACTGCCAGCTACACCCTCCGTGGCACTGCCAGATACACCCTCCGTGGCACTGCCAGCTACACCCTCCGTGGCACTGCCAGCCACCTCCGTGGCACTGCCAGCTCCCTCCGTGGCACTGCCAGCTACACCCCTCCGTGGCACTGCCAGCTACACCCCTCCGTGGCACTGCCAGCTACACCCCTCCGTGGCACTGCCAGCTACACCCCTCCGTGGCACTGCCAGCTACACCCCTCCGTGGCACTGCCAGCTACACCCCTCCGTGGCACTGCCAGCTGCATCCTTCCTTGGAACTGCATGTTCTACCCCTCCGTGACCATGTCAGCCGCACTAATCCTTGGTACCGCCAGTTACGCATGTCCACTTCAAACCAGCCAACGCCAAGTACTAAGTATGACAACTTTTGTCCAAAGAAATAGAAAACGTAAGAATAATTTTTTTAGAAATGACAGCCAGCTTAATGGACAGAACCATTTTTAATAGACAAGAAATATTTTTTAATGAGCGAAGTAATCATATTCAAGTTATGTGATGTGATTCGTTCATAGTCACGAATTAAATCACATAACTTGACACATCACATGACTGCACATCAGTTTTCATGGCACTATTGTATATTAACTTTGCAGGAAAAACTGTGTTTCAGAAGAAGGGATGTGAAGGTCACTTGCTTGAGCGTACATTAAATATATCGCTTGAGATGTGGGTTTTAACATACACGAAATCTCTTGGTCCAGTTTAAAAAAATGGTTATGATTATGACCTTAATTTTTAGAGGGGTGGACCGGTGAGCCAGCGGAAGGCCTCGGTTAGATGACCAAAAGCTCCAGCTGTGGGTTATCATATGGCTAAGACCCGCGTCAGGAAACACTTGTCCTGTTTCCTGACAAACCTTACCTAACATAACTAATTTTAATCTGAGACGATTGTTCAATAATGAAAATTAATACTAAAAATCTTGAAATAATAGTAATAAAAATGATAATTTATACGAGCAACGCCATGATGACACAAGCAACGCCATGATGACACAAGCAACGCCATGATGACACAAGCAACGCCATGATGACACAAGCAACGCCATGATGACACAAGCAACGCCATGATGACACAAACAACGCCATGAGGACACAAGCAACGCCATGATGACACAACGCCATGATGACACAAGCAACGCCATGATGACACAAACAACGCCATGATGACACAAGCAACGCCATGATGACACAAACAACGCCATGATGACACAAACAACGTCACTGATGCACAAACAACGCCATGATGACACGCAACGTCGATGACACAACAACGTCATGATGACACAAACAACGCCATGATGACACAAGCAACGCCATGATGACACAAACAACGCCATGATGACACAAGCAACGCCATGATGACACAAACAACGCCATGATGACACAAGCAACGTCATGATGACACAAACAACGTCATGAGGACACAAACAACGCCATGATGACACAAGCAACGCCATGATGACACAAACAACGCCATGATGACACAAACCGGGATACACTGCTGCAATCTGCTATTTTTCGCAAGATATATTAATTAGTCACTATTTTTTTTCATTATCACTACACTCACCATCAACACCATGAGCGTTACATTTACCATTACTGACACAGTAATCGTTACCATCAATCATCACCCACTAGTTATCAGCAGCTAGTCTAAAATTATCGTAATAATATGATTAGGCTTCTGAATTTGTACAGGTAGTAAGTGTTGAATGGCAAATATAGGTAACATGTAAGACTATGGTTCACGTTCGTACTAATGAGGTTTGTTAGTAAAAGAAAAGTGCGTCATTAAATTAATAGAAGTTTCTTATGAAAAATAAACAGTGTGGTGTTATAACGCACCTATCGGCATTTGTTTTAAGGGCAGTTATAATCACATAAATAATTAACCATCAACTCCATAGTAGTATATGTGAGACGACATGCGCACAGGTGGTTCACAAAGACTCTAGAATGTACTTAGTTTGTAATTAAGTGGACTGAGCTGGACGAGGAAGTGGTCGAGGTGAACTCCATTTATAGTTCAGGAGTAGATAAGACATTATTAATGCCAGTCGGTAGATTATGCTAGGGTATGGAAGGAGGCTGAAACACAGCTGGGAAATAATATTACATTGAACGCCAAAACATGTCCTAAAATAAATCACAGCAACAAGAGATGAAAGATGACTATAAAGGTTCATAAGATAAAGCTAAAGAAAGATTAATGAACACTCATGGATGATGCAGAGTAGTATGCAAAGAACTTAACAGAAGATTCATGGAAGTTTTCGCAGAATAATATGGATACCTACCTAAACTTAGAGGAGTCAGGTTACCAGCAGCAACTTTAAGCATAACAAAGGGAGACGTAATGAAAATACTAAATACTTTGTGGCACAGTCACTAAACGGGGCAGATGTAAGAGCTGGAAAAAAGTCACAGTAATCATTGTATATAAGTAGGAGACAAAGAGTACCAGAGCATCCCATGGGCCATATCCGGCTAGCTATTATGTCTAGCAATTTAGTGAAATTTATTATGTCTTCAGTTTAAAAAAAAATACATTTTATTTGATTATGTTAATCAGGAGCGGGTGTTGGGCAGTCATAGAAGCAAGACCTGACAATGCTGGAACGCACTTAATTGACCAGATTCGGTCTGTGTTTTAGCTATTTTCAAGACGGACCCATTTCTTTCGTCCCTCCCTCCGTTAATCCAGGGGTGACTGCATGTCAGCGCCACCTATGCTCTAGCGTTCGTACTTTCAGGAGCTCACTCTAGTTTTTTCTTTTATTAGTAGCCCAAGAGAATATGGGTCACTCCACATATCCCACCTGGCACTTGTAAGTTTCTGATTTTGTGTGAGTTTCTCACTAATATGAAAATTTATTGAATAAATGTCTGCTCAATGATTTATTGTTCTCACAATTAACTGACATGAAACTTGTCTTACAAACTTATGGAAATTTATATTACTAAAATTAAATAAGAATGACAGGGTTAGGTAGACTGCATCCTCTGGTACTTCACGAAATCATTGTTTATTTCACCTAAGACTAATTAAAACTTGAATATGCAGGGATAAAAGACAAAAGTGTGTCAGTGGGTCAAAAGTACGTGAAAGATAATGGGTAGAGTAACAAAAGGGAATGAGACACATGAAGAGTGTAGTCAGTGGGCTTCCAAAAGGATCAGTGCCAGGACTGCCACTGATGTATGTAAATGACCTACTGGGAAAGAATCTTCCATCTCTGCTGATGTAAAACTGATGAAGGATGAGAAAGGTCGAGGCTGCAGACACAGTTGAACTAGGAGCTTCTGAAGTTTAAACAGATGCAAGGTCATGCGGACTGGAGAAGGTAACACTTAAATCAATTCATTTTATGAAGTCAGAAGATACAAATATAAGTAAAAGAAAAGGATATGGCAGCATGACACCAGACATGTAACCGGAAGTGCACATAAAACATTAAGCTTAGGCAACCCACCATGCAGTGTGTGGTCCAAGCTTATAATTATTATAATTTATGAGAAATGGTAAACTCGTTTGAGCCATTGAACCCCAGAAATGGTTGGGGTTCAATCCTCCAAATTGAAGCTCTAATGTCCACAGGTTTGCAAAAAAACAAGTCACATAAATGAGAGGAATGTTGTATGAGGAGAGATTGAAAGAACAGAAGCTGACGACTTTGTGCAGAGAATATCTAGGGAAGAAATTATGACCTTAAAAAAAGTTTAAGGGGAATTGATAGGCAACCGACGATGACAGTTACTGATATGAAGCCGGAAACAAGAATGAATGGATGGAAGGCCGGAGATTGTGTATAAACGTCTATGAACACAAAGACCTTAAGTGAACATCACACTGCGCATATCACTAGAGTAGCACATCAACAGTAGAACTAAAGGAGTCTGCGCAAAGCTAGCGTATCCAGGGAACAGCCTTGAGGATTATCAATAAAGAATCTCTAAAGCTTTGTACCCAGCATATGACAGGTTCATCTTACAATACGCAGACCTAGCGTGCAGCCTTTACCTGTGCGCGTGACCCACAGGAGGAGAGAGAAAGGGAGAAGACGGGGAGGGTGGGAGATGACGGAGGGTTATGTAGTGGGACTACACAGTGGCATAACTGTGCATTTGAACAGTCATGTAAATACAGAGTTGCGGTGGTTTATGGGGAGGAGCGAGCAAAGGGCCAGAGAGGAGTAATCTGGATAGTAGCAGAACCAGCAAATTGTGTGACGCTCATATTTGTGATTACTAGACAACGCCCCTCACCCCTGACGCTTGTGGTAGAGTTGGGGTAGTGGGGGTGTAGTAGGTGATGTAGTTGATGGGTGGTGGGAAAGGGGGATGATGGGTAGTGAGGGGTACATGAGCAGTGAAGGTGAGTTTTAAAGGGGAGGGGGGGGTGATGGGGTATTAGGTGTAGGTGTGGTAGTTGCTGAAGCTGGTAATAAGGGTGTAAAAGTGGTCATTTGAGTTGTGAAATGATGGAATGTGCAAGTAGAAAGACGAGGGAGATGGGATGCGGGGTAGGAATTTGGGTGGAGTCGAGTCCTGGCATAAGGGAGGGAGAGGTGGATGCATTTGCCTATTTGTAGTTACAGTGGTCGAGTCTTGGCTCGTGTGTGGTGGGTTAGGTGTTTAAGAAAGCGCTGGAATAATAGGAGTGATGGAGGGTGAGGCTTGGGGGTAGGAGGAATGAAGTGATAGACTTCGGGTGAGAAGAATGAAGGGAGAAGATTGGGATAGGAGGGGTGGAGAAAGAGAATAATATATGGAGCTACTAGCTAGGTGGGAGGACATCACACTGTCTCTTCCGTGTATTAGAAATGACAAAATTATATTGACTGTGAACAGCGCGAGACCCTAAGTGTTAGACCCTGGGTGTAAGGTCCAAGGTGTGTGAGATCCTGGGTGTGGGTGAGATCCTGGGTGTGGGTGAGATCCTGGGTGTGGGTGAGATCCTGGGTGTGGGTGAGATCCTGGGTGTGGGTGAAGTCTGGGTGTGGGTGAGTCCTGGGTGTGGGTGAGTCCTGGGTGTGGGTGAGGTCCTGGGTGTGGGTGAGGTCCTGGGTGTGGGTGAGGTCCTGGGTGTGGGTGAGGTCCTGTGTGTGTGTGAGGTCCTGTGTGTGTGTGAGGTCCTGTGTGTGTGTGAGGTCCTGTGTGTGGTGAGGTCCTGTGTGTGGTGAGGTCCTGTGTGTGTGGTGAGGTCCTGGGGTGTGGTGAGGTCCTGGGGTGGGTGAGGTCCTGGTGTGGGTGAGGTCCTGGGTGTGGGTGAGGTCCTGGTGTGGGTGAGGTCCTGGGTGTGGTGAGGTCCTGGGTGTGGGTGAGGTCCTGGGTGTGGGTGAGGTCCTGGGTGTGGGTGAGGTCCTGGGTGTGGGTGAGGTCCTGGGTGTGGGTGAGGTCCTGGGTGTGGGTGAGGTCCTGGGTGTGGGTGAGGTCCTGGGTGTGGGTGAGGTCCTGGGTGTGGGTGAGGTCCTGGGTGTGGGTGAGGTCCTGGGTGTGGGTGAGGTCCTGGGTGTGGGTGAGGTCCTGGGTGTGGGTGAGGTCCTGGGTGTGGGTGAGGTCCTGGGTGTGGGTGAGGTCCTGGGTGTGGGTGAGGTCCTGGGTGTGGGTGAGGTCCTGGGTGTGGGTGAGGTCCTGGGTGTGGGTGAGGTCCTGGGTGTGGGTGAGGTCCTGGGTGTGGGTGAGGTCCTGGGTGTGGGTGAGGTCCTGGGTGTGGGTGAGGTCCTGGGTGTGGGTGAGGTCCTGGGTGTGGGTGAGGTCCTGGGTGTGGGTGAGGTCCTGGGTGTGGGTGAGGTCCTGGGTGTGGGTGAGGTCCTGGTGGGTGGGTCCTGGGTGTGAGGTCCTGGGTGTGGGTGGGAGTCCTGGGTGTGGGTGAGGTCCTGGGTGTGGGTGAGGTCCTGGGTGTGGGTGAGGTCCTGGGTGTGGGTGAGGTCCTGGGTGTGGGTGAGGTCCTGGGTGTGGGTGAGGTCCTGGGTGTGGGTGAGGTCCTGGGTGGGTGAGGTCCTGGGTGTGGGTGAGGTCCTGGGTGTGGGTGAGGTCCTGGGTGTGGGTGAGGTCCTGGGTGTGGGTGAGGTCCTGGGTGTGGGTGGCTGGGAGGTCCTGGGTGTGGGTGAGGTCCTGGGTGTGGGTGAGGTCCTGGGTGTGGGTGAGGTCCTGGGTGTGGGTGAGGTCCTGGGTGTGGGTGAGGTCCTGGGTGTGGGTGAGGTCCTGGGTGTGGGTGAGGTCCTGGGTGTGGGTGAGGTCCTGGGTGTGGGTGAGGTCCTGGGTGTGGGTGAGGTCCTGGGTGTGGGTGAGGTCCTGGGTGTGGGTGAGGTCCTGGGTGTGGGTGAGGTCCTGGGTGTGGGTGAGGTCCTGGGTGTGGGTGAGGTCCTGGGTGTGGGTGAGGTCCTGGGTGTGGGTGAGGTCCTGGGTGTGGGTGAGGTCCTGGGTGTGGGTGAGGTTATTAGCATAAAATTATCTTTTCGGTTTCCTCGTTGATATTACTGTGATATTTTCCTCTGTTTTTCTTTCTTCGTAACTTAATGTGTACAGCAGAAGGCTCGAACCTCTAGCCTCAGACCTTAATTTCACTTGAGTGCGTGCTTCATTAGCACCGTTAATATCAGTCTCATGTTGTTTCTTACATGTGATTCCACTCAGCTTTTGTAAATACAAGCACTGTTTGGCCGCCTGTTGTTTGTGTAACCTCGAACTTTTAATCATGATTGAAATTATATATTTTTTTTTTTGCTAGTTTTTCTAAAAACATAAATTTATTTACCGGGACGCCACTGACAGGTGCGCTACAGCTGGTTCATTTAGTCAGGGAGGTACTCTGTTGTTGACTCCTTCATCTTCGTTTTCGTAGTTGTCTCTTCAGTCATTCTACTTTCTAGTCACTTTGAGGTTGAAGAAGTATTGCCTATATCTCTGTTGTTCCTCTGTGTCTTAAACTCAGCCCTACTTGTTTCATGACATTTTCCTCAATTGCAGTGAATGTTGTTGATATACTTTGTTCGTATTTATATGCCACTAATTGTGAACTGCAATTGAGGAAGTGACTAATGCTAAATAGCTGGAAAATTTGTCATATAAGCTTCCTGAGGGGGACGTTTTTGCTTGTGTGTGTGCATAAGTACGTACTCACCTGCTTGTAATCACCTAGCTGTGGTTGCGGGGGTCGACTGTCAGATCCTAGCCCCGCCTGTCAGTTACTAATCAACGGTCACTGCAAATTTCTAGCCTTCAGGATCTAAATTAAAATGTATATAATCTGCTTCAACTACTTCCTTAACCAGGTCGTTTTAATTACCACCCGCAGGGTTCAAGAAGTATACTTTACATCCCTCTTCCTACAACTTCTATGTTCACTCGCACGCCATCTCAGTGCAACAGTCCAGCTCTTTCTATTCTATAGTCCACTTAGTGCTTTGTACGTTTGATTATGTATTTTTCTCCTTCCCTGGCTCTCTTTTTTTAAGTACTGTAAAATTTAATTCCTTTAGCGAATCTCTGGACTTTCTCTAGTTTTTAGAGGTGTACGGTGGTGGAGTGAATGTTAGAACAGGTTGGTAAGTCAGACATGTGCAACGGTTAGGTATCTTTATTAAGAAACGTTTCGCCTACTCGGTAGGCTTCTTCAGACGAGTACAGAAGATGTAGATGAATGGTTCAGAGAACCGACAAGTTATAAATTAGACACATATGCAACACTTGGGTATCTTTATTGAGGAAACGTTTCGCCACACAGTGGCTTCATCAGTCCAATACAAAGTACAAAGGTGTAAGGAGAGGAGGAGTTTGAGGTTATCAGTCCCTCGGCCTGGAGTCGATGTGTTCAGTCCATCAATCTTGTTAGAAGTGTAGCACAAGGCCGTAGAGGTGGCTTATATGCTGTAATCAGGTGAGGTGAAGCAGGAGGAGGCGGGGTCATAGTAGTACTATCCACTATTCTAAGTAGGTCTTCGTCCAAAGGTTGGACAAGTGTAGAAGAATTCGTTTGTATCAAGATCCCAAGCTGTTGCTGTGTCAGACAGGATGTAGATGAATGGTTCAGAGAACCGACAAGTTATAAAGTAGAGATGCGAAGACGATGTAATTCGTCCATCACCCTTGAAGACGCAGTTTAGAGGTGGTCAGTCCCTCAGCCTGGAGAAGAGTTTTGTTCCATAGTCTGAAACAAAGTGAAGTTGAAACGACAATATGGAGACTTATATACTGTCAGAAGGTGAGGTGTAGGTCACTAGTAGAAGAAAGAAGGTAATCATTAAGAGGTCAGGTTCATCTCAAATCCATCCCTTCTCACTTGAAAAAGTTGTCCAAGTTGTTTTCCGCTCTGTACCAAGATACCGTTCTGTTTCAGTATCTGACAGACACTGCAACAGAAGGCAACAGTAGGCGAAACTTTTCAGAGTAAAGATACCTAACTGTTGCATATGTGTCTTACTGTTGCATATGTGTCTTACACGCATATACAGCCAGGGTTATTACACTGATGTGGACTGCCAGTGATATGTTTGGTATTTATGCCTACCCATAGGTCTTTTTTCTTGTTTGAGGTTTGTAGCCTCTCCCTGTATTCTGTTCAAGGTCTTTTTTTTTTTCTCCTTACCCCGATTTTCATAATGTTGCACCGGCTGGGGACGACGACCAATAGCCACTTATCCAACTCGTAAAATCTGCTTCTCCGATATTTATTCTCCTCGTCAGTAAAGAAGGATACTCAGAACTATATTTTGTTTGAAATTCAATTCAATTCAAGATTTATTTCTCTGTAAAAAAATTACAATGTGTGTTTTACATTTAAAGATAATAATTACAAAGATGGCCCCTAGCATGCCTGGGCATGCTAGGCATTTCGGGCAGACTTAATACTAGTTCTTAATCTATATTACAAATTACATATGAGTACAAATTTCAAATGATTAAATAGATTTACAATAGTGAGGTAGTTCAGAATGTTTAGATTGTAAAAAAATTAGTAATAAGAATGGTTTTGTCTTGGCATGTCACACAGTTTCTATTAAAGCTCCAATATTGGAGTACGTATATCAAGAACAGAACCGTCTCTAAGAAGATTCTTGTAAGACACCAAAGTGTGTGCATATGTGCATAAGTTGCTCTTTGCGAGCCCCTGAGCCTAGTAGAGTTGACAGGAAAATATGAGAGGCAGTGTTTCTCTTCTGTACTTAAGGTTGTCACTTCATGGCACCCAGTTTTTCCCCTTTACGCTTGATTATCTTAATTTCACGTCGTCTTTGTGGGGTTTGAGGAGTTTGTGGTCTATGGGTAAAGGCCTCTCTTTCCCGGAAGTGTGTCGCACTGGGCTGGCTGCTTACCTGACTAAAACCCAGTATTCCTTTTTAGCATGTATGGTAGGGATATTTTTTTCCTTTTGTCTAAATTTGCTGTGACTTGTAACAAATATATTGAAATGAATTAGGGATATAGTTTTAGGAATGTTAAATAATTGACTTATGATATTTTACTTGCCTTATGGTGATGATTTCTGCAATAAAATACAATAAATAATAGTAAGTGGGTCAGGGTCGTAAGTTGGTCAGGCTCGTAAGTTGGTCAGGCTCGTAAGTTGGTCAGGCTCGTAAGTTGGTCAGGCTCGTAAGTTGGTCAGGCTCGTAAGTTGGTCAGGCTCGTAAGTTGGTCAGGCTCGTAAGTTGGTCAGGCTCGTAAGTTGGTCAGGCTCGTAAGTTGGTCAGGCTCGTAAGTTGGTCAGGCTCGTAAGTTGGTCAGGCTCGTAAGTTGGTCAGGCTCGTAAGTTGGTTAGGCTCGTAACTTGGTCAGGTTGCCCCTTCCGTTTTTTTTCTGTTTCATATTGTATTGGTTCTCTGATCCCACGTTTTAAACATGAAATCACCTGTTTATAATTATCTGTTTAATCTTTCGAGGAGACCGAGGTGTTTAAAGCTGAAAATGCATAATCTCATCAAACTGTGGACATGTGTAAGGGGTGTGGGTGTAACTCTGGTTTAATATTAACAAATGTTTAAGGTTAAGCAAATCTGTCATTATCGTTACTAAAAAACGGACTAATTTTTTTGTAACATGTCGCTGCAGAAAAAAAAAACTAGATGGCTCAGATTATCGTGGATGAACATCAAGACGGGTTTGTGGAACTTCTTGGATCTTAAAGAGGGCTCGTAGGAGTGTAAAAAGTCGTCTCCTATCCTCGCACAATCTTTCCAAAGTTTACAAGTGATACTATTGGTAACCACGTGCTGGAAACTCGTTAAGTGTAGTGGGGTGATAGATTAAACATGTTAAAAAAGTGAAAATTTCAAGGATATATTGTTTAGTAATATTAAGAAGTTAACAGTCTCTGTTAACTAACTTCACGATAACATATCTCTTGTTTACAATATAAATTTTAATAAATTTTATCGTGGAATAATTTATCTCTTTGACCCGTGGGATAGAGAGATATAGAGACCAGATTGTTACATTGTCTTTACAGGCGAGAAGTGTTAATACCCTTGCCATACGAGCAGAGAAAAGGTGGTTCGATACCGCATTACCCTTTCTTTCTCGTTTTATTAACGCTGCACCACCGATGTTAAACGCATTCGAATCAGAACTCTTTTTATGCCCTAAAAGTGTTATAGCCCCACTGTTGCCACATATCACCATTTCCAGAATTGTCAATATCACGTGTGTCAGGCTACATTTGTTTATGTTACATTATAACCGTGTTAAACTTGTTGAATCACTCTGTGTACTGGCTGCTGCGTTCACTTTTAAGCGTAATATAATCTCTCAAGTTTCACTGCACTGAACTTCAGCATCGAATTTTGTAGGTAACGCCAGTAGTCACAGGACCAACTGGAAGCTTCGTGGAATAAGGAATGCTTAATAAATTAAGAAAACTATGAATAGAGGTCCTCTGCTCCGTCTAATTATAGAGGCTGTAGAGCAAAGACTTGGGAGGAGCTTTGCTGGTAAGCAGTTCCTGGAAAATCCTTTTTTAATAGTGGTATATTATTAGTGATGTTATGACACTTGTAAAGCCTTGTGGCCGAGTTGTGACTCACAACTTATGAATATCTAACTTTAAACCCCAAATTTCTTCGAAATTTTCCAAAAATTATTTTTCGTAAAATAATAAAGCATAATTGTAACAAAGGCCACTGACTCGATCTAATATAGATAAAATCAGACAGAACGTTACTGAAAGATTTAAGTGCATACTCTTTACGAGCAGTAATGCCAAATTAAATTTTAAAATAGCGGTAGATTATTGCTTAAATGCGCTAAAAACGCTCTATATTTGCTTAGTTTGGGGGCTAAGAAACATTATAATAATCTTTATTTATACAAGTACATGTACAATGTATACAGACCTAATTGACATCAGTGACATACTATATAGAAAGCCCCTTGTTAAGCAGACCATTTCGGGATAATTTGGTCAATTTTGTCCCCAGGATGCGACCCACACTAGTCTGCTAACACTCAGGTACTCATTTTATTGATAGGTGAACAGGGACAGCAGGTGTCTTAAGGAAACACACGTTCGAATGTTTCCACCCGTACCGAGGATCGAACCCCGGACCTCAGAGTATGAGTTGAGTGCGGTAGCAACCGAACTACTGGACATAGTATGTATTGGTTTCACTCAACAGTATACAGGCGATTGTTCTAGATCTGGTAAATCCCAGTACCCGTCTTTCCCTCAGCATGTGAAGCTGTTTCTTGTGATTGTTGAGGAGGAGGCTGATGTACCTTGCCTTCTCAGTCCGTATTTAATAGTCAAAACAGCTCTCTAACTCTTGATACTCAACTTCAGATTTTAATTTTGCATACACTCCATTGTTGACACCGGTCATAACAGAAGTATTATCAGTGCCTGGAGGAATAAGTTCTTTTTTGTAATTTAAGGGACACGTCAGTTCCCCTGTCTTCTAATAATGTTATTTTTACCCTATAATCTACCTTGTCCATAATTACTATCGCATTTGTTTTGTCTGCTTTCGTAAGTTTGCACAGGTGTGAGCAAATCTCAGACCTGTGCAAACTTTCTCAGACCTGTCCAACACAGTTGTCCTCAAAGATTTGTTAAGTTATACCATAAATTAAGGAAAGATCCTGGACTTCACCTTACGAAAGCAAACAAAACAAATACGATAGTAATTATAAATATGATATTAGGAGACAGGGAAACTTACGCGCCTCTTAAGTTCATTACTTTTAAAGTATTCATTTAAAGCCAGGCATATTGCATCAGCATTGCAGTCACACAGTTCAACTAGGTCTAAATAAGTAACCACAATTTGTTTCTTCAATCTGAAAGAATAAGCGATGTAAGACGAACAGAGGGAAATACGTCTTTGTTCATTGCTGAACATTATTCGTTACGAGTCGTTGATCATTTAAGTGAATTTTTCAAAGAACATTTTGCAGACAATTTAGGAGGACAAAAATGTAGTGCAATTGTTTACAATGTACTGACATTATATTTTAGTGATGACTTGAAAGCTGATATTATAAATAGTAAATTCAACTTATGAATGGATGAAAGGAATGATATTTCTGTAACTAAACTATTAGGAATAGCTATTAACTATTATTCAGCTTTCAAGTCATCATTAAAATATGATGTCAGTACATTGTAAATAACTCAGTACCTTCTTGTCCTGAGCTTAAGGCTCGTATAACCAAAACTGTCTGCAAAATGTTCTTTGTAAAGTCCACTTAAGTGATCAACTTCTTGTACTTGTTTAGCAACAAACAAAGACATATTTTCTAAGGTAAATGCGCTACGAAGAAAGGCTAAGGGAAATCGGCCTGACGACACTGGAAGACAGGAGGGTTAGGGGAGACATGATAACGCCATACAAAATAGTGATACGTCGCATATCCGGCCTGCCATTATCCGAACCTCGCCAATATCCGAACAGGCCCTGGGAAGGTCAGAATTCTAAAATTATTACCGAAACATCCGAACAGCCGTTCGGATGTTTTCTGCCGCCTCAAAAACTGGAAAAAGTCCCGAAAGAAAAGTGATGGCGAAGCCATCTTGGTACTCTATCAGTGCGTGATGAAGTGGTACCTACAACAACGTGGTACTGGTACCTACAACAACGTGGTAGTAATACCTACAACAATGTGGTAGTGGTATCGTGGCGCCCAACTTAAAATGGCTGCAGAAATCCGGGAGGCTGTTATTCGAGCCCAGACTGTCTGGTCCCACCGCCAGACAACGTTGGGCTCGTTTTTTTAACCTATAACGCCGTCGATATGACGGTACGGATGCACATTTTTCTCTCTCACGTATCCGGAAACTCCGTGTTTCCGAATCGGTCTCGGCCCATATAGTTCGGATATGAGAGGTATCACTGTACTGCGAGGAATTGACAAGGTGGACAGAGACAGGATGTTCCAGAGATGGGACACAGACACAAGGGGTCAAAATTGGAAGTTGAAGACTCCGATGAGTCAGAGGGATGTTAGGAAGTATTTCTTCAGTCATAGAGTTGTCAGGAAGTGGAATAGCCTAGAAAGTGACGTAGTGGAGGCAGAAACCATACATAGTTTTAAGACGAGGTTTGATAAAGCTCATGGAGCAGGGAGAGAGGACCTAATAGCGATCAGTGAAGAGGCGGGGCCAGGAGCTGACTCCACTCCTGCAACCACAAATAGGTGAGTACACACACGAGCCACAGCGACATTAGGAAGTACTTATCAATGTTTGAATGGTGAGTACGTACTCACCTAGTTGTGGTTGCAGCTCCTGGCCCCGCCTCTTCACTGGCCGCTACCGGGTCACTCTCCCTGTGTGATGCACTCTGTGTACAGGTCTCGGGAACAAATACCATACACGGATTCAGAAAAAAACAAGATCGTGTCCTGAAGGCTACAAATTATAAAGTAGTCTTCGTAGTATCAAAGGGATTTTTAAATGATATATGGAGGAAAACTAATATTGTACAGGAGCTCTGTTAAGGTTTTTCTCTATCAAGCTTCTTCCTGGAAGACAAAGCTGCCTTCACTGGGTTTTTTTTATAAGTTGCTTAACTTATCTGTCGAGATAAGATGGTGGAAGGGGGAAGGGGGTGGGGCAGTCTGGGGAGGGCTGATGGGCAGAGAATGGACGGAAGGGGGGTGGGGGAAAAGGCAGGCAAGGAATGTGGTAGAAACATTGGTAAGGTCAGTGGGGCAGAGAGGGCATCAATACAACTTGCAGTAGGTATGGCAGGTTCACACTGGGAGAGACTTAGTGTAAACTGAGAGAGGGAAAGAGAGAGAGAGGAGATAGTTAGGTGATACGGGGGAAGGGGGGTAGAGGTGAGAGAGAGGATAAGGTAAAGATAGGTTAGCGAGTCTGGGAATTCTTGAGATTGCTAAGGTAATCCCTTGGTTGAGATAAAGAACATTACGTTCATATGTTACTCCCACAGTAGTCTGCTTCACACAACACTTAACTGCTGACACCACCACCACCACAGGGGACTTTGTAAGTGTTGGTGGAGGTAGGTAGAAGGTAGTCTCTACAACTATATTGCTAACTTAATATATATATATATATATATATATATATATATATATATAATAATAATATATATATAATATATATATATATATATATATATATATATATATATATATATATATATATATAATAAGTGTGTGTGCTTGTACACTCACCTTTCTAGTACTGGGTAGGACCCTAGTTTTCCCCCAGAACAGCCTGAATTCTTTGTGGCATGGATTCAACAAGGTGCTGGAAACATTTCTTAAGAGATCCTGGTCCATGTTGACATGATAGCATCACACAGTTGCTACAGATTTGTCGGCTACACATTCATGCTACAAATCTACCGTTCTACCATATGCCAAAGATTTACACCTAATTCAGACACTTCCATCTGCATGTCAGCAGAAATCCCGGTTCATCAGACCTGGCGACCTTTTTCCAATCTTCAGCTGTCCAGTTTTGGTGAGCCTGTGCCAACTATAGCCTCAATTTCTTGTTCTTAACTGACGGGAGCGGAACCCAGCGTGTGCGTTCAGAGATGCTCTTCTGCATACCACTGTTGTAACGTGTTGTTATTTGAATTACTGTCAGCTTCCTGTCAGCTTGAAGCAGTCGGGCTATTCTCCTCTGATCTCTCATTATCAAGGTGATTTTTCACGTCATTCTCTGTAAACTCAAGTGATTGTTGTGCGTGATAATTCCAAGAAATCAGTTTGAGATATTCAAACCACCCCGTCTGGCACCAACGATCATTCCATGGTCAAAGTTACTTCGATCACATTTCTTTCCCATTCTGATGTTCGGTCTAAACAACAACTGAACCTCTTGACCATGTTTACATGCCATTAGGCTTCCAACAGCGCAGTACTAGTACTAGTTTGTGCTCCACCTGTGCCTTTTCTTTAATTCAGAGAGCGTTTTGTGTATAAATTGGTATAATGTACCGACAGTGTGAGGACACAATAAGCGGGTTGATAAAGTCCTGGCGGACGAAACGTCTACTAAAATACCATAAACCGTACATTGAGTCATAATCACTGGACAAATTCTCCATTCAGTAATTTCTTTATCTGTGTGAGTTGAGGATGTGACACTATGTACACTTACCATTGCATCCTTTCCTTCATGAGCCTGTTACAGTGACCTTCATGCAGAGTGACCTGTCTACACCTACGAAGTGTTTAAAAACGTTAAATAATGCCTAATATTCTTTCAAAAGTCAAGAATTGACAAAAACAATTTTTAGAAGAAGATACATAGAGTTCCTGGTTAATGTTTTCAATAAATAGTCTTCTCTTTAGAGACGGAAACATATTTTGAGGAGCCAAAGACGGAATAAATAACGGCATCAAAGAAATGATGAGAACCAGATGCCAGGACCCGCATTAAGAGAATTGTAGGATTTACAGAGCGCTGCACCACAAACATTATACTGTGCACATACTTATTAAGACTAACATGCATTCAATAAGTCTTTTAAAAATATGCAGATAAAGTGAATTTAACAACATCATTATCCTATAAAAATGATTAC
Organism: Cherax destructor; assembly: GCA_009830355.1. Classification (NCBI taxonomy): domain Eukaryota; kingdom Metazoa; phylum Arthropoda; class Malacostraca; order Decapoda; family Parastacidae; genus Cherax; species Cherax destructor. The sequence continues at coordinate 474,039 of WNWK01000138.1, forward strand.
ATAAAGCACTAGGTCTCTAAAGTATCACCGAGGTCTCAGTAGACACTTCTGGGATTATAAATCTCATACCCAGTGCTAAAACGTGTATTCCAGGTCAGTGGAATGTTGCAGGAGGAGTAAAATTAACAGTTGTCCGTGGTCGAGGCGGATGTGTCTAGGCTTCAGTAGTATAACATACCTAGAGTCTATCTGGAGGGTATTCCGGGGGTCAACGCCTCCGCGGCCCGGTCCACGACCAGGCCTCCCGGTGGATCAGGTATCTGTCCAGCTCCCTCTTGAAGACTACCAGGGGTCTATTGGAAATGCCCTTATGGCTGGTGGGAGGCTGTTGAACAGTCTTGGGCCTCGGACCAACAATATTGTTCACCGTATTAGGACAGTGCCAAACCTAGTAATCAGCTGGTATAAAGAAAAAAGTGCCAATTATGGCTCTCAGCTAGTTTAACTAAAATTTGTCAACCACAAGGTTCAACTGATATAACTAGATCAGTGCCAACCATGGCAATCATTAGTGTAAAGGCATCCATTTTATGGCAGTCACAGTTGTCACTAATGGGAGCAGTGACAGCCATGAAATTTAACTTTAATATAGGAAACCGTAGACAGTGTGAGGTTCGTTTATCTAGTGTACAGAGGAGAGTGCCACTGTTCACCTGAGTGCCACCCAGGGAACAGTGCCACCCAGGAAATATGATCTGGAAAATAAGCAGGGCCCCACAAGGAAGGGCGGAGCTGCACATTCCGGGTTTCTTCAATTTTCTTTGTTACTCAAAACGTTGTTAGGTTACTTACATGTCAAGTTTCTTTGTGTGTGTGTGTACTCACCTATATGTAGTTGCAGGGGTCGACTCATAGTTCCTGGCAGTGTATGTGTGTGTGTGTGTTTGTATGTATGTGTGCACTCGCCCATTTGTTGGTGTCCCATCTCTGGAACATCCTGTACGTATCCACCTTGTCACTTCTTCTCAGTATTTTATATGTCGTTATCATGTTGTCCCCATCCTTCCTGTCCTCTTGTGTCGTCAGGTTGATATCCTTTAATATCTCCTCGTAAGACACACCCCTCAGCTCCGGGACTAGTCTTGTTGCAAACCTTTACAATTTCTCTAATTTCTTGACGTACTTGACCAGGTGTGGGTTCCATATTGGTGCTGTATAATCCAGTATGGGTCTGACATACACGGTGTACAGTGTCTTGAATGACTCCTTACTCAGGTGTCAAAACGCTATTCTAAGGTTTGCCAGGCACTCATATGCTGCAACAGTTAATTGGTTGATGTGCGCCTCAGATGTGCTCGATATGTTACTGACCTGAAGATCCTTTTGCTTGAGTGGGATTTGCAGCCTTTGGCCTCCCTAACGTGTACTCCGTCTGCCGTCTTCTTTGCTTTTCCCCAATCTTCATGACTTTGCTCTTAAACTCCAGGAGTCAGTTGTTGGACTAGGCTTGCAGCCTGTCCTGATCCCTTTGTAGTCCTACCTGATTCTCATCCGTTTGAATTATCCTCATTAGATTCACATCGTCTGCAAACAGGGACACCTCTGAATATATCCCTTCCGTCTTGTTATTCACATAAACCAGAAACAGCACCTGTCCTAGGACTGACCCCAGTGGAACCCCGCTCGTCACAGGCGCCCACTCTGACACCTCATCACGTATCATCACTTGTTTCCTTCCTGTGTGTATACTCGCCTGTTTGTGGTTGCAGAGGTCGAGTAACATCTCCTGGCCCTATATATATATATATATATATATATATATATATATATATATATATATATATATATATATTGTGTGTGTGTTTTATAGCAACTTTTTCTCCAATCCGAGGGTGAATTTTCTTCCAATTTTTCATTCGTGCATTTCTGCCCGAATTAACATGGAATTAAAATTTACCATTTATTCTCGGTTTTGTTAGGTTTGGTTATTCTAGGTTAACGTATATTAACCTAAATTTACGTTTAACTGGGAATAGAGAAATTACAAAACTACCCAAATGGATGACAGGAAGATGACGGGTTGGATAATGAGAACTTTCAAAGCAAGGTAAATGTCAAAGGTGACACTTTTCAAATCGCTTTTGCCCTCTCATTTGGAATATTGTTCAGCGTTGACGGCCTCGTTCAGGGCAGGAGAGATATCAGAGCTGGATCAGATATAGAGATCGTTTACGGCCCACATAGAACCAATAAAGCATTTATATTACTGGGAGGTCCTTAAAATCTTAAATTTGCACTCGCTGGAGCGGAGGAGAGAGAGATACATGATAATATATATCTGAAAAGTACTTTAAGGCTTTGTCCCAAAGCTGCACAGTGCCATAACATACTGGAGTGAGAACTATGTCAGGAAGTGCAAAATATACCCAGGGAACAATAAGGGAACACTGTATCAACGTCCGTGGCCCTAGACTAATACACATCTTACCAGAAGATATCAGCAACACTTCTGGGATAAGTGTAAAAGTCCTCAACTGGAAACTGGACAAGCATCTTCACCGCCAGATCAGTCAGACTGTGATGTATATGTGGGTCAGCCGGCCACCAGCAGCAACAGTCTGGTTGACCAATCAAGCACCAGACAAGCCTGGACCAAGACCGGGCTCTGGGAGAAGAAAAACTCTCGGAACTCGTCTAAGGTATCAAAAGTAGGACCAACTCTCACTCAGCTGTTGGGGGGGAGTTTCTTTTGTTCATCTACGTCTGTTGCTAAAGAGAGTTCTCGTTCTCCTGACGCCACGTTCAGTATGACGTAACCTTCATCTGAGGAGGTGTAGCTACTGAAGAGGACTTCAGTTGTGGTCGAAATATACTAACCAACTTTATTATGTTTGTATGTGTGTTATTATCACTGACTGGTGTTCATTATATATTTTTAATATGTTCCTAGTTGTCAGAGAGTGAGGAATGGGAGGTAATCAAGTTTGATCCAAGGGAAGGCTAGCTCAGATTCCTTTGGATCAAGATCCTTTCTATAGCATTAAAGCACCACCTTCCTTTAAAGGGAAGACATAAGGTTTAAGTTATCGTGTCATTTCCTTTTGCCTTCATCTTGTGTACATTTTAGAATTGTGTGTACCTGTCCCAGTCCCGTGTGTACATGCAGGGGCCCCGTATGTACATCATGCCACACCCTGTATGTATATCATGCCAGGCACCCGTGTGTACATCATGACATTTTCCGTGTTTACATCATGTCAGGTTCTGTGTTACATCATGTCAGGTTCTGTGTTACATCATGTCAAGTTCTGTGTTACATCATGTCAGGTTCTGTGTTACATCATGTCAGGTTCTGTGTTACATCATGTCAGGTTCTGTGTTACATCATGTCAGGTTCTGTGTTACATCATGTCAGGTTCTGTGTTACATCATGTCAGGTTCTGTGTTACATCATGTCAGGTTCTGTGTTACATCATGTCAGGTTCTGTGTTACATCATGTCAGGTTCTGTGTTACATCATGTCAGGTTCCGTGTGGACGTATTGTCACGTGTGGACGGTTCGGGTTCAGGTAGGTTCGCCAGGACGGTTCCTGACCCGGGTTTTCTCCATACTGTGACCCGGCATGTGTGGACGCCCTGACAGATCCCCGACAAATGCTCCTTTCTGATGTTACTTTACGAAATGTTTACATTTTTCTTTCGTCGCATTAGTTCTCATGTCCCTTACAAATGTGCAGGGTGTCCCATGAGTATAGAAGAATAGTGTCAGTGGCTAGGACGTCATGGGGTCTCGCTGGATTTTTATCAGTGGTCTCTTGGAAGCGGTGGTTTACGCACCTCACTGACGCCATTCAGTGCGAGTTCGTTCACTGGATATCTCAATAACATTCAAGTATTAATAATAATGGTAGACACACTGAACACGTTCTATGGATAAAGGTTTTGTTATTGACTTTTTTTTTCATTATTTCCCCTCTGGTTCCAAACTTGTGGGACTCCCTCTACTAAATTACTTTCTTCTCTTGATATAGAGAAAACGTATAAAATAAATAATGCCAATTATTTAAATAGTGTGATTTTTTTAACATAGAGAGATATTCAGCAATTTAATGAAAGAATGACAAATAATGAAGGATAGGGCAATAGTCACTCTACTAAGTCATCTAATGTAATCACCAAGCAATGGCTCCAGGTGATACTGTCACCAAGCAATGACTCCAGGTGATACTGTCACCAAGCAATGACTCCAGGTGATACTGTCACCAAGCAATGACTCCAGGTGATACTGTCACCAAGCAATGACTCCAGGTGATACTGTCACCAAGCAATGACTCCAGGTGATACTATCACCAAGCAATGACTCCAGGTGATACTGTCACCAAGCAATGACTCCAGGTGATACTGTCACCAAGCAATGACTCCAGGTGATACTGTCACCAAGCAATGACTCCAGGTGATACCGATGTCGAGTGCGTATGGTTTTTGTTTAGCTTTCCACTTTAATGTATAGCAGAATTACGACTCGCTAAAATATTTACTCTCGTTTTTTGTACGACAGTGTTAGTGTGTGACGCCAAGCGGTGTGTGCCGACATAATGGCAGAACTTTGCAGTGCGAGGGTTGTTTCCGGTGGCTATAGGAGCGTTGTTGATGATGTGACGTCAGTGTACAACATCCCGAGGGAAGGAAGCGTTGTTTATGATGTGACGTCAACGTAGAACATCCCGAGGGTAAGGGAAGGAAGCGTCGTTGATGTGACGTCAATGTTCATCCAAGGAGGAAGGAAGTGTTGTTGATGTAAAGTCTTTGTCCAACATTCTGGGAAGGTAAGAATTATTGTTAATCTGACATTAACGTCCAGCATCTCGGAGGAGGATAAAAGGATAGCTGAGACGAATGGCGAGAGGCCAAGACGCTGATCTCTGTTATATTGACAAATAGATTCATTGCGGTGGGAGCTACTGAGTACAGGAGAGAAGGAAATGAGATACACGAGATGTCTAAAAGTGGGAGATGGGAGGGAGGTGTCAGTAAATGGTTGACATAGAAGAAGGGGTACTGACAAATGGGGTAGACATATGATAGGCACATAAGGGTAATTTTTTTTTTTTATGTGACTTGGTATACGAGTGTGGTAGCCGAGCAAAACTGTGTTCGGCTACCATAAAGATGGTGCAGAAATATGAGTCGGCAGGAGTAGCAAAGTGGTTGGCAGAGCAGCGGCGGCGGGGGTAGAGACGGGGGCGGCGGCGACGGGGGCAGTGGCGGCGACGGGGGCGGGATAACCTAGGATAACCCAGGATAACCCAGGATAACCTAGGATAACCCAGGATAACCTAGGATAACCCAGGATAACCTAGGATAACCTAGGTCTTCAATGCAGGTCTCAATTTTCTTAATACTCAAATGGCGTCTCTTGATATCTCTCTCTCTCTTCCTTCTGCTAATATTTTCCCACTATATGTTATCGAGGATTCTCTTCGTCCACTTCAGGCAATTTGTTTCTTTATATAATGGCCTTCGCTACCGACGCAGAGAATCCTCGATAACATATAGTGGGAAATATTAGCAGAAGGAAGAGAGAGAGAGATATCAAGAGACGCCATTTGAGTATTAAGAAAATTGAGACCTGCATTGAAGACCAGAAACATGGAGAGCGAAACTTTTAGAAGCGGTAGCTTTCCCGAGTCAACATTTGAAGGAAATTGGCACAGAATGGCTTGCAAATACGTATGCGATGAGCCACAAAAGGTGTAGAGAACATAAGAAACAGAGGAGCACTGTTGTACATCTACTCACCTGCGCTACACGATTCCTACTCAAACTCAACCACTCCCACGTTTACAGAGGTACGACGGAAGTGGATATTGGTAAGTGTTCCACCAATTCAGCAACACAACGATGGGTGAAGCTGTTTTTGTTAATGAAAATTTTATTTGCGTGCGCCAGAGGGTGGGTGGTTTATGGGTTGTGGGATGTGGAAGGGTACGGAGGTGGGGAATATAGTCGTTTACACTACGAGTGGGGGTGTCCAGTCATGAGAGAGAGAATGGGCGCTGAGGGCGGTCGGGTAGGCGAAAAGCAAGCAGCAATCAAGAGCAAGAGCGAGAATTCTTATTATTAGTATGAATGTTGGTTTAATGCTCTAGAGTCTACGAGTCTAGACCTTTGGCCCAGAGGAAGATTGGTTGGATGTTGTTATTATTGATGCTTGTCTACACATCGAGAGGCGTTTGATGAGAGTTGTGATTTATCTCTCGGGCCCGACTCTTAATCCTCTCTTGAGTAGTATGTAGTTAAAAAAAAGAGTATGTAGGTGTTCTTGTGTGGGTGTGAGTGGGTGGGCGGATATGTATATTTGTTTACTCTGCGATAAGTGAGTGTGTCCACACACGATACGTGAACATAAGCAGGTGCGTATGCAAATGAATGTACGCTTGACCTCCCCAAGACATCTGGTAGTCTGCAGGTGTCTTCACGTGTCTCATGTAGCAGTGGTGCCTGGCTCTTGCAAGTGCCAAGTACTCAGAATTTTAGAAGTGGATGAGTGAGTTGTGTTGGCCAACCATCGTCAGTAGTGTGCGCCAACCTCTCTTGCAGTTGTATTGACCAATCTGCTGACGTTACAGAATAATAGCAATATATTGGTAAACTATCAGTTATAAAAAGTCGGTGATGATAATCTTTGAGGGTCTTGGTTTCTCTGAAATATTGCTGTATATTAACAGCCCCTTTAATGAAGGCTAAACTGCAGATCTGGAGAATGTACAGAGAAGATTTACTCTCCGTATATATCCAGTCAAGAACCTAAATTATTACTGAGAACGCCTGAAGTCTAGTTAAGAACGTGAAAGTCGAAGAGTTTGTGGGAAAAGCAGTTGTGTAAGGTGGAGATGGGGTCAGTGTGCATGTTGCATGGGGTCAGTGTACATGTTGCATTGGTTGCTTCGTCGTCATCATCGTCATTAGCAATAATCTCCATCACGAGTAATGAGGTACATGGTATTCATTATCATCGTCACTATGTTCTGTTATTTATCATGATGAACCGCTGAGTTCTCCCTGGCGACGCCACAAGTCTGCATCGTGACAGTAGCCCAGGCAGCAGCGGCTCCTTACATCGTGGAAAAATGAGAAGTATATACATTCTGGCTTTTTTCTAAGCTGTGTGGCTCTTACAGAGGTTGATAAAAATGCGAGTGGAACACACAGTAAGGTGTGTGAGGTCACGCTGGGTAATGCGTCAATTGTTCACCCCAGAGACACTGTTCAACTGCTGCCTTATACAACCTTTCTGACACACAACAACTTTTACTACTTCCTCTTTCGTTTCCTTTTTTACCCTCTTCCTCCTTCCTCATCTTTACTTCATCTTTCTATTACCTCCTCATTTCTTCTCTTTGTCCCTTTCCTTTCTTTTTCCTCCTATTTTTTCTTCACCTTCATCATACTGCTTTCTCTCGTTACTTCCTTCTCTTCCACCTGCATCACCGTCGCTGGTGACTGTGAGGATGGATGGGAAAGTGGATGAGTGGATAGTGGTACTATGGGAACAGGTTGATGGATGGATGCCATGTATGGGTTTCTTTTCAATAACATAATTTGCAAATCAGTTCGTAAATTGCAATTTGGCCCTCTTCCTCTCCCTAGGTTATACAATTAAAAAAATTATGCATTTTTTACATTCTTTTATTTTGCACCAAAATTTACCCATCAGTCTAAGTTAACCAAGCTCAAATTTATGTAATACAGTATTGTTAAATTAACATAACTTGCCTAATAATTTTCATGACTATAATTGTTTAAATTTGGGGAAGAGGCAATTCTTCAGGTAGCTGGAATTCTTTTTAGATCATTAGCTATTTAATTAATCTTCAAGATTTCTTCATCTATAAACTCTGGGCTGCAAATAAAAGTTTTTACTGTTAAGTTTGAACAAAATTACTCGCTGCCTCTTCTAGATGTTTTAATTATTAAGGGAAACTATGATTTTAAATTTAAAAAAATATAGAAAACCAACAAATAACTGTTCTTATGTGCACTATTATTCTTCACAACATGAGAGAGTTAAACTTTCTGTATTCTCATCAGTATTTTTGAAAGTTTTTAGTATTTGCAGCCCAGAGTTCATAGATGAAGAAATTTTGAAGATTTATGAAATAACTAATGATCTAAAATACCCAAAACAATTGATAAATCATTTAAAATTGCTAGAAATACTTTTTACAATTAAAAAAAGGACAACCAACCTTATTCAACTAAAAATATGTTGGTTCTCCCTTACCATGAAAACTTTCTTGATATAACCTTCTCTACTTAAGAATTTTAATAACAAAGTTGTATTTAAAATTCTTGATACAGTAAAAAGCTTTTGATAGAAAATTCCCCAAAAAATGCTGACGGCTGTGTCTACAATATTCCCTGTAAAGAAAATTGATAGTTTATTACAGTCTAACTGGTAAAAGTCTTGAACTAAGATCACAACACCATAAATATAGCATTAGAAGTGGACAAGATTCTAATGCTCTGTTTATTCATGTGAGAGATTTTAACCATCCAATTGATTTTCAAAATGCCGAGACACATCAAGCAGGTTCATGGTCGAGAGAAATACAATAGAATCAAGTTTCATAAAAAAATGTAAATTAATATGAATATTGCTTTAGGATTATACAAATTGGATTCATTTATAATTAATAAACTTTGGGAAGAATTTGAGACACATTAGACAAGTTAAAATCTTAAAGTTTGGGTAGAATATAAACTTTGATAGGTCCTTGACTACCTGTGTGCATCATCATAAAAAGGTCTGGTGTTGTAGGTTGACTGCGAGGTGTAATCTCGTTCTTATATGTCTTTCTGTTGATCTTTTTATTTTTACAGTTCCTTGAGAATGTAAGAAATCACAAAAGCGCTTGGAATTAAACTATTTTTTCACAGTGGTTGATCTGAATATAATGTTTTGCTGATTAAGCCGAATCGTTGAGTTTGGCTTATTCTTCCGAATTAGCAGAATCAATATGTTTTTGCGATGAATTAGTGGAAATCAATCTGAACATAACGAAAAAAATATATATAATTGATTTTAAGTAATAATTAATGAATTTAAATTTACCTATGTTATAGAATTTAGCTAAAAAGAAAAGTTACATCAGTATAAGCTAGGTTAGGTGAGGTTTCTAAGTTAGGTTTGATCCAAAATAAAAAATCTTTATATCATTACCAGTGGAAAAAAAGTGATTATTATTTTGTCAAGGATTTTTTTTAAAGTTTATTATATATATATATATATATATATATATATATATATATATATATATATATATATATAAAATTATATTCATGCAGATTATATGGAATATATGTAGATTAAGTTTAATGATAGTTCGGGTGTGTAAAAGGTCTTGTATTCACCCTGATGTTGTATTTACCATGAGAAGCCTCACCTCCAGCCATGGCATTAACGATTGAAATAATGTGTTGTCCTACTTAGGCTGGGGGTTGTGTTACATCTCCTGATCCCGTCTCATATTTTTTTTCGTCTGGGCTTGGGAATGACTGAATCTTAGCAACTTTCCAGCAGTTCTGAGTAATGTGACTCGTCATATGTTATAGTGGCAGGACAATAATATTAATATCCCATTGTATCCATGATTTAAATTCTGTTATTCTTTTTTTTTTCAGCCCCACCATTACTGTGCGTTGAAGTGTGAGTACGCAGCGATCACTTGCTCTTGTGAGTTCTTTACACTTGTCTTCCTGTATATCTCATTCTGGGTGAATATCATATCTAGTCTTGCAAGTTCATCTCTCCTTGTTATTGTGAGTTCTTTTGCATGTTGGCTCTAGAATTTCTTGTCATTCCATAAACTTTGCTCTAAACATCTGCTGTACAATTTTAGTTTATTTAAAAATTTTAGATATGCCAGCATTGTGTGGTATTCTCATCAGTAATTACGTCTGCATGGTTATAAATCAAAAGCTTCTCTGTTTAACGTACCCATCACAGAAGATGGTTTTCCATACATAGATTTGGGGAATCTGTTAACCTGTACTGTAAACTTTGGATGAATAAAGCAGTTATCAAGTATTTCAGAAAAAGATTAAATATTTGCAAATATTTGCACATTTAATTCCAGCAGCTCAGGAGTTTCTAAGACCCTTTGAGGGCCTTCGTTTCTATCATTCGTATCTCCATAAATTAAATCAAATATGATTAGACTACCTTATTAGAGCTCTGTTTAAGGGTCTTCTTTTCATGTCTATGCTACCTTTGTGTCAAGCAGACAACCTTTTATGTGGTTACCTATTTTAAGTTTCAAGAGTAGCTATGCTGGTGGTGTCCCGTCCTCACTGCTTAGTTGCTTAAATAATTTGTTTAATATTTCCATTGGTTGTATCACATAGCACCTTCTCACTCCACTATCTTACAAGTGTGGCGCTCTTGTTCTTCCTGTTGATTATTTTTTTCGTATCGTTTTAGAATCTTCAAGTAATCACATTTTTTTTATTTATCTTCTACAGTGTTAATCTGAGAGCATTTTCAGCGTTTTATTTCTGTTTTATTTCTTCGTAGTTCATGTGTCTGCTGCCAACTTTCTCCACAAACTTGTTATTCTTTTTAATGTCCTTTCTAATTTCTCTGCTTAATTAAAAGAACGGACAGAGGGTAAAGGAGGAAAGGTTGCTGGTGAAACGCTCTCAATCCAAGGAATTCGAGCAACCTTCCGCTTTTTCAAACCAGATCTGATTACCCACACTCTCTCATTCCATAGTCTGTGACCTTGATTACCCACACTCTCTCATTCCATAGTCTGTGACCTTGATTACCCACACTCTCTCATTCCATAGTCTGTGTGTTACCTTGATTACCCACACTCTCATTCCATAGTCTCTGTGACCTTGATTACCCACACTCTCTCATTCCATAGTCTGTGACCTTGATTACCCACACTCATTCCATAGTCTGTGTGACCTTGATTACCCACACTCTCTCATTCCATAGTCTGTGACCTTGATTACCCACACTCTCATTTTATAGTCTGTGTGTGACCTTGATTACCCACACTCTCTCATTCCATAGTCTGTGACCTTGATTACCCACACTCATTCCATAGTCTGTGTGCCCTTGATTACCCACACTCATTCCATAGTCTGTGTGACCTTGATTACCCACACTCATTCCATAGTCTGTGACCTTGATTACCCACACTCATTCCATAGTCTGTGTGACCTTGATTTCCCACACTCATTCCATAGTCTGTGACCTTGATTACCCACACTCATTCCATTGTCTGTGACCTTGATTACACACTCATTTCATAGTCTGTGACCTTGATTACCCACACTCACTCCATAGTCTGTGTGACCTTGATTTCCCACACTCATTCCATAGTCTGTGACCTTGATTACCCACACTCATTCCATTGTCTGTGACCTTGATTACACACTCATTTCATAGTCTGTGACCTTGATTACCCACACTCACTCCATAGTCTGTGTGACCTTGATTACCCACACTCATTGCATAGTCTGTGACCTTGATTACCCACACTCTCATTCCATAGTCTGTGTGACCTTGACGGCTTTTGTGTTTCCACTTGAATATAATAATAATAATAATAATAATAATAATAATAATATAATCTCGAGAGATATAGCGAATAGTCGACAGAATAATTAAATTGGACACAAATGAAAAGCCTTTTGTACAGGCTGTTATACACTTGATTCTCTAATTCTTTTTTTCCACGGCTAATGTCAAATTTCTTTCGTTTATTTTTATTTTACACTATTTTCCCTTTCATTATCTTTAGAATTCTTCCAACCCTTTATATTTTTCATAGATATTTTTTATATTTTATTTTAATTAGCTAAATAAATTGATCTTTCCTCATCTGACTGACTGTGTTTGTGTGTGTGTAGTTGTTGTTACTAGCTCTCAGAGGCATTTGTCGATAGAGACTTGGCCTGCTGTGTGTAGGTGTGTAAGCGTGTGTGTGTGCGTGTCCCTTATCCCATTTCCCTGTTAAATGTGATAAAACACCTTTAATTGTATATTATCCTTACAAGATATAATTGAATGACAGAGTTTTGCTTTTCCTTCTGTTTATAAAGAAAAACGATGAAGCAAATGTGGAGAGCCGAGGCACTTCCCCTCATCGGGTTAATACATAGTAAACAGATCCTGGGGTTACCTCACACCTTGCGTCGGGCTGCCAACACGGAGGCAACTGTCCCTGGCACTCTGGCACCACTTTCAGTGAACATGAACACATCTGTGTGCCCCTCGTTACATCAGTAGGTCATTGCCTTCTTAAATAGCGTAGTATAGATCGTCTTTTGCAACGGGTGAATCAGCAAAATAAGCACAGAAACGCATTCAAGAGGAGATTGTGACTTTAAGTTACTTAATAGATTGGTGGCACGTGTGTGGTGATGCAACACCATAACATGAAGCGTGGAGGTTGCGCCAGGCAGCGTAACACTCGCAGTTGTCAGTTATGGATTGTGAGTTCTGGTGTAAGTGTTATCATTCTACTACAGCAGGTAATAATTTGTAGCCAGTACTTACCCTGAACCTCATCACCTCTACCCCTTCTCACCTCCTTCGCCTATTTCTTCTTTCTTCCCTTTACTCCTTGCTCATTATTTCATCCCTTCCTCTGTCAGCTCATGGCCTCCATCTCTCCTGCTGCACATTACCTCTACAACTTCCCTCACTACCTTACCTCCGCCATCTGTAGCCTACCTCATGCTTTGTCATTACTCCCTACAACCAAATCATGTTTCTTCGTCGCTCTTACGTCTCTCAACATTTTAAATACTTTTTATTCATTATTGTTCTCTTCCTCCTTTTCCTTATAGTACTCCTGTTGCTTACTGCCTCCTTCCTAACCACCTCCCTCTTCCTACATCCCTCCCTCTTCCCTTCGACATAACTCCTTATCTAAAATTCAGCAGTATCATTTTATCATGAACTTGTTTCTTCACAGTGTGAGAGGAGAACATTCTTAGCTATGGTTCATTTATGCTTTTCTTTTAGGGAAGAGTCAGTCCGCCCTACGTCAACAACCAGAAGACACACTCATGTCTGGAATTTTACCTGTCAAAGTATCCACGATGACCATCTCGCTCATCAAACCAGTGACTTTGTTTTTCTCTCTGTGAAGATGATATCCTCTAAGAGGCTTTATGCAAAATTTTAATATATATATATATATATATATATATATATATATATATATATATATATATATATATATATATATATATATATATAGTGTGTGTGTGTGTGTCATGGCGAATAGTAAGACTTGCGATATTGGCTTAAATAGCAACGCTCTTCTTGCCGAATAAGGCAAGCGAAAATTTGTGTATGCAATAATTTCGCAAAAATCATTCTGAACCTAACGAAAAAAATATATTTCAATGTGTTTGTTTATTATTAAGTTATTGTAAACTTATCTAAAATATATTTAGTTGGATTAGGCTAAATTAAATTGAGCTTGTTATGATAAGGTTAGGTAAGTTTTCTAAGGTTCTTTTGGTACAAAATTATTAATTTTTGCATTAATATATATTAAAAAATATATATTTAAACGTATAAGAGAAAATTTTAGAAGGACTTATTTTAAACGAGTTCTTGCTAATTGACCAGTTTTACCTATTCGGCACAACATTATATATAATAGGTAAAACTGGTCAATTAGCAAGAACTCGTTTAAAATTAAGTCCTTTCTAAAATTTTCTCTTATACGTTTATATATATATATATATATATATATATATATATATATATATATATATATATATATATATATATATATATATAAATATATATTATTTCCACTTATGTTAATGTAAAATTTTATAATTTTGTACCAAAAGAACCTTAGAAAACTTATCTAACCTTATTATAATAAGCGCAATTTAATTTAGCCTAATCCAACTAAATATATTTTAGATAGTTTACAAAAACTTAATAATAAACAAACACAATGAAATATATTTTTTCGTTAGGTTCAGAATGATTTTTGCGAAATTACTGCATACACAAATTCTCGCTTGCCTTATTCGGCAAGAAGAGCGTTGCTATTTAAGCCAATATCGCAAGTTTTACCTATTCGCCATGACACACACACACACACACACACACACACACACACACATATATATATATATATATATATATATATATATATATATATATATATATATATATATATATATATAAATATAAGGGTAAATAAATAAATAAATGCATCAGGTCTGAGAGGTGGCGCCATATTCATAAGAGGTGGCATGAGGATGCTGTCAGGCGTAGAGAGTTATATTACACCTGAGATCAGGTGACTTTAGGAGAGGTATTGGCCGAGTGTCAGGTCTTGATCCAAAATTGTTTGTGACAGGTTTTGCCAGATATTCTATCAGTAACTTGATTGGCTTTAGATTCTAAATACCACTGTCTGTTTGTGTCATACTTCTGGTATAGTAAGTAAGTTGTTTTCCTGTTTGTGAGATGTGGTGTGTATTACGCACGCATTCCGTGTGTCATCTACTCGCCATGTGTATTACTCACGCATTCCGTATGTCATCTACTCGCCATGTGTATTACTCACGCATTCCGTGTGTCATCTACTCGCCATGTGTATTACTTCACGCATTCCGTATGTCATCTACTCGCCATGTGTATTACGCACGCATTCCGTATGTCATCTACTCGCCATGTGTATTACGCACGCATTCCGTATGTCATCTACTCGCCATGTGTATTTATTCCAGTAAATAGATGTCCAGATCTCTGTCAGTTTCACCTATGTATACAGAGGCTCGCATCCCCACATGATGTACCTGTTTTTCTTTTTTAAAAGTAGCCAACCTAGCAACCAATGGAAATATAAACACATAAGCAGTATAATGTGATCCTTTATTGACAACGTTTCGCCCACGCAGTGGGCTTTATCTAGTCACAAACATCTGTTTGTAACTCGATAAAGTCCACTTCCTGGGCGAAACTTTGTCAATAAAGTATCACATTATACTGCTTATGTGTTTATTTTTCCATTGTGTCGGTATTTTATACCATTTATTTCCAACCTAGCAACCAGCCTAGCAACCAGACGAGCAACCTAGCAACCAGACGAGCAACCTAGCAACCAGACGAGCAACCTAGCAACCAGACGAGCAACCTAGCTTGTATCCAAAAGAAGGAAGGTAATATAAGGTAACTCCTGCTGTCCAACTTATCTTGGGGTCACTATATTAGTGGGTGTTGCTTAGTAAAATTGAAATAAAGTTTGTTTCATGGTCTTGCTTCTGTCGCTAGTCTGGTGCCATGTATTCGTAAGCGTATACTATAGTTTTGAAATATCAACAAACTGTTGCCACAATAAATTTGCATTATTTCTAAATGCATAAAGTCTTATATATTGAAGTTGAAAATCTATTCCCTCCCTAATCTCATTTTCCTCATATAGTATAACTTTTTGTTGCCCCTCTCGGGTGATAAATATATATTCCTAAAAAACTAAATTTCCTAAAAAACTAAATTTGTCAGCTCCCAAGTAATGGTAATTGCTCCAGTAACTGCTGAACCTTTAATAGAATACTGAAGGATATCCCCCATTACCCTGTTGAAGTCTCCCATCTCAGGTTAACAGATTTCAACACTGTGTAAACCGTCATCCATGAGGGAATACCTTAATACCTGCTTCACCTGCTTAACTTGTAAGCAGATCTACACACTTGAATCTGTTTAAATGTGCCACTGGAAACACTGGTATAAATAGAATAAGAGTGTGTCTTTATTTTGGCAAACCAGATTTGTATAATGCTTACGTAACGATTTGTGGAACACACATCTTTACCTACTGAGGCATGTGGGTGGATGAGTGTCTTCAACGTGCACTAATTCTCTGCTAAATATCCGCCAAGGAAATATATATATATATATATATATATATATATATATATATAAGGTTCTTTTGGTACAAAATTATTAATTTTTACATTAACATAAATGGAAAAAATATATCTTTAAACGTATAAGAGAAAATTTTAGAAAGGACTTATTTTTAAATGAGTTCTTGCTAATTGACCTATTTTACTTTTTTATATATATCGTGCCTAATAGGTAAAATTGGTCAATTAGCAAGAACTCATTTAAAATTAAGTCTTTCTAAAATTTTCTCTTATACGTTTAAAGATATATTTTTTCCATTTATGTTAATGTAAAAATTAATAATTTTTGTACCAAAGACCCTTAGAACACTTACCTAACTTTATCATAACAAGCGCAATTTAATTTAGCCTAATCCATCTATATATATATATATATATATATAATTGTGTGTGCAATAATTATCCAGAGAGCTGAGGAAGGGGGGGTTGAGGTGATTTTAACATTTTGAGAAGATGGAGAAAAATGGGATGACGTATAGGGTGCATAAATGTGTAGTGGAGGGAAGGCGGGGTAGGGGTCCTCCTAGGAAAGGTTGGATGGAAGGAGTAAAGGAGGTTTTGTTTGCGAAGGGTTTGGACATCTCACTGGAGTGTTAGAAGTGGAGGCAAGTGTTTTTTATGACTTGATGTGTTTTTGGTGTGAGAGCAAGGTAATATGAAGATATTCAGGGAAACCGGTTAGCTGGGGGTGAAGAGTACAGCGCCTACACCCTGAAGGAGGGGCGAGAATATTTCAGTTTGGAGGGGCATCGAAAGTGTAGTAGCGGGGCGCCTCTGGCAAGACAGTGATGGAGTCACTGATGGTGGAAGTGTTTTTTTTTTTTTTTTAAGGTCACCCTTCCTCAATGGAGGACGGCCGGTGTGTGTGCGCGCACGCACGTATATATATATATATGTCGTGCCGAATAGGTAAAACTGGTCATTTAGCAAAAATTCATTTAAAATTAAGTCCTTTCTAAAATTTTCTCTTATACGTTTAAAGATGTATTTTTTCGTTTATGTTAACGTAAAAATTAATAATTTTGTTCCAAAAGAACCTTAGAAAACTTACCTAACCTTATAACAAGCGCAGTTTAATTTAGCCTAATCCAACTAAATATGTATATTTTAGATAGGTTTACAATAACTTAATAAACAAACACAATGAAATATATTTTTTTTCGTTAGGTTCAGAATGATTTTTGAGAAATTATTGCAAACATAAATTTTCGCTTGCCTTATTCGGCAAGAAGAGAGTTGCTATTTAAGCCAAAATAGCAAGTTTTACCTATTCGGCACGAGATACATATATGAGCTCGGTGACTCTCTCCATCTTAAGTAATGTGTGTTCGTCGTGTGCGTGTGTGTCTGAGGCTCTGCTACCAAGGATACCGTCCAACTTGTGTTATGTGTAGCAAGTGTTTGGAGGTTCACCACTTTATGATGATTAACAAGAGGCTGGGGTTCACCATAATGAGTTTTCTCAACATGTGATGGTGGGTCACTCCTGTAGTTCTACGATATATAACCTGGGTATAATAGCTCTTTTTCTTCTGATTTAGAAACCATAACTATAGTCTACTCGTATGTAATAGCAATATATCGTTAAATGAAAGTGACGTAATTTAATCTGCGTCTAAGACTCGTTAATCAGACGAGACTCTTCCCCTGGCGGCAGGAAAGTGAAACGTAACATGGAAGAAGAAAATAAAGACAACGACGACAGAAAAAGAATGTGAAGTTCAAGATATAAATAGTGAAATTAAAACGGATATGAACGACTCTGTAATGAGATGTGAATTAAGTGTAGAAGATACAGAAATGAAGGCAAACTGGTCAGGAAACTAGAGGAAGAGGCTAAAAAGATTGCGAGGATATGAAGAAGAGGAATGTGATAATATTGGGAGGGTAGTGGGCGAGAAGACGAGTTCGCAGAAAAGAAGTAATAAAAAGGCGGAAAAAAAGGACTATTGACGAAAGGACAAGATGAAATTGAGAAAGTAGAACCGATGATGTGAACGGGAGAGAGAAATTAGTGTGCAATATACTAGGAAGACCCGTATGATGGAAGTTGAAAAAGGAAGTAACTATAGGATATTGTGAAGGACTAAGGAGGGTGGGTAACGGCAGAGAGAGGTCCTCCTGACTGTTGTGGTAGCCATATTCTGCAGAGACTTGGTCCTCTGCCAACTCTCACTGCTTTCCTTTCTTCCTTAACTCTCTAAGCTAGCCAGTCAACCCTTCACAAGATATATACGCGGAGGCATGTGTATATCTGTCTGTATACACTGTATACACTGGGTGTACTTTAATTACTGGGTGTGAATGTTGTCATGCAGCTGATAGGTTTATACACAATAAACTAAGTATCTCACCTTTAAAGATCTGTTTGCTATGCACAGGCGTTTGTCAACTTTGTTAGTCGAACTGTTAGAAGAATTAAGTTTTATAAATGTCTGTAGTGTTCACAGTAGTAACCACACCATCTCTACTCATGGACATTCATGTGTGAATACACGCCCAAGAGCAAGGGCTCAACACCAGCATACTCAGCTAGGCAGTTACAGGTGCACATTAAATCGCACAAACCAGCAGACCTACACACTATCGCAAATTTAAAAATATGTATGCATATTTAAAAAAAAAAAACGAACACAGCTCTACTCGTGTGAGTAACTCAGGAAAGGGCACCATTGTTAGAACACTGGCCTGCCAGTGTTCTAACAGATGTATCATATTGGCCTAACAATGTTGCGAGAATGGACTTAAGGGAGACATAACATACTGGACACTTAGAAGAGTTAATAGTGGTAGCTAGGGATACTGTGTTTGAGAGGCGGGAAACGTGTACATGAGGACACAGTTGAAAGTTAAAGACGTAAGTTAGTCACAGGGATTTCAGGAAGTATTTCTTCAGTCTCAGATTGGCCAGAAAATGGAATGACCTAGAGGAAGCAGTGGTGGAGGCAGATTCCATACACAACTGTAAGTGTTGGTATAACAGGGCTCCTGGCAGGGAATAGATGGCCCTGGAATTGACCCATCCAGTGAACGAACACACACACACACAGAGGGGGCGGGGATGGGCACAGCGACGCCAGGTGACGTATGATTCTAACAACTCCGCGGCCTCCACTCCTTCCTACCCACTACGTCCAGCTCTCAATTCCGCCTAACTCAACCTTCGACGGTAAAGCTTCCCGGAATATGGGAGGCGAGAGGCTGCCTGACCCAGCTGTTGTTGCCTGGCCCAGCTGTTGTTGCCTGGCCCAGTTGCTAGTGCTGTTGCTGCATAGACTAGCTGCGTCTGCCGCCTAGTTCATTTGATGCTTCTCTTGTCTGCGTGCTTCTTCTTTGGTCCAGCTACTGCTCTTGCTACTACTACAGTCTACTACTACTACTACAGTCTACTACTACAGTCTACTTGTTCTCCCTGGTCTAACGTCCTCGTCTCATACCTGCTATAGCTTCTGCTACTACAAACCTCGTTGCTAATTCACCCGCCACTTCTGAACGTATTTTGTATCTCTCAGTGTTAATTACTGGAAAAGCTGTTCACCTACCTCTCCATACCTTGCCTCTACAACATCAGTAAAAAAACTTTTATGAAGTTTGTCTTAAATTAAAAAGAAAACCATCAATGACCAGCTTTACTGATTCCTGCTCTAAGTGTTGTTATACTTACTCTTGAAACTGTGTATGAAATGTACCTCTACCACTTCCTAATCAAGTTCATTCTGTTCCCCAGTCACTCTAGCCTCAAGTAGTAGTTCCTAACGACCCTGTAGACGCTAGTGTTTTTTAAAGTTTCCACCTCTTACTGTGCCCCTAGTACGCTTATTTCAACCAGTACGTCACTATTTCCATCTTCCATTCCTCGAGTAACCTATACGTCATTATCATTTTTTTTTCTAGTCCTCTATTCGAAAGTCGTTAGGTTCAGTTCCTTTAGTCTGTGTAGCTGCATAGCTGTAACGTCTAGCCCTTTTCGAGATCCTGAACACGCTTCTTCAGGTTGGACTGACTGCATGCCACTGATACAGTGTGTGTCCTCACCTCACCTAGTTGTGGTTGCAGGGGTCGAGTTACAGCTCCTGGCCCCGCCTCTTCACTGGTCGCTACTAGGTCACTCCCTGCTTCATCAGCTGTGTGTGTGTGTACGCGTGCGTGTGAGCGTGTGCAGGTCCGTGCTTGCGTGTTTGGGTATGCACGTGTGCTTGCATGCATGTCGATTTTGAGAAAGAGTGAAATAGTGGTAAATGATTTCTTAAGATCTTTGGTAAAAGTACGAAATTACCTAAATACCATTAATATACGTATAGAATTACTATTTATATTTCCTCTGATAAAGAGGACCAGGATTTAGCAATCCTCTTTATCAGAGGAAATATAAATGGCAATTCTGTATGTACATTAATGGTATTTAGGTAATTTCGTACTTTTACCAAAGATCTTAAGAAATCATTTACCACTATTTTATTCTCTCAAAAATCGACATTATCTGTGATGCTAAGTGACCAAGGTAATTACCAGTTGGTAATACTTGCCAGGTAACATAAGGAATCACCTGTTGGCAACACTATACAGTGAGTAACACTTGTTCTTCAGTTTATTGCAATAAACTTTGCACGACACATTCTGGCAAGCAATGAACCAAACGTAATAGACATTTGAAATGCCTACAAGGAGACCATACTAACAAATGTAAGATGTTGTTGAAATTCTTTAATTTGTGAGTTTGATTACCATTTCTTGAGCATTGTTTCCACTGAGTCAACCCAGAGTGACGCCAGCGAGCGACTTCACTCTCTACTTATGTTACACTGTGTGAATATGTCATCTTCTGTTTTCCAAGACCATCAAGATTTCGCTTGTTACTTTTGCACTTATTTACGAATGTTTCAGTATGAGTATGGTATTACTAAGCACCTCTAATACTAGATTGCAGATCGATTCAAGAAAGGTAGCCCCCGTATCACGTAAGACTAACCTTCTTGACCTCAATATACGCAAAAAGGTATACTCCAGGGCAGTCATAGAAGTGTAATACAGCAAAACAAAAATATGTAGAAGTCTGCGTATGTATACGTATGTGTATATATATATATATATATATATATATATATATATATATATATATATATATATATATATATATATATATGACGTGCATATGAAGACGTGTGTGAGTGAACGTACAAGTCTCTGCATGTATGCAGGGGAGTATGTATCATTGCATTCACGTACACTTGTCCGTATGAATGCGTGTGCGTACGGATGTGTGTGTATAATAAATATATTGAATTCAGATTAATATTTGTTACAGGTTCCAGATACAAAAATATTTTCTGTCAAATGTCAGAGTCAAAGTCAGACAGAATCAGAGTCATCTAAGTTTACGGGACATCATCCATGTTATTGAATTCATCAGCGTCTATTTGGAAGCCGATCAGAAGAGGCATTGAGCGGATATCAGAAGAGGCATTGAGCGGATATCAGAAGAGGCATTGAGCGGATATCGGAAGAGGCATTGAGCGGATATCGGAAGAGGCATTGAACGGATATCGGAAGAATCATTGAGCGGATATCGGAAGAGGCATTGAGCGGATATCGGAAGAGGCATTGAGCGGATATCAGAAGAGGCATTGAGCGGATATCGGAAGAGGCATTGAACGGATATCGGAAGAGGCATTGAGCGGATATCAGTGACTGTTTACTAACACCACGTGCAACAAGCATCACAGCGCCAGAAGGTTGAAGGTCATCAGGAGAGTCATTCTCCAGTGGTCACACACATTACATCACTTCCAAGGTTTTAACATTTTTATTACATTTACAAATTTGCGTCTACATAAAAACAGAACAGAACAGAAGGAACTCACAGGTAAGGACTGAGATGTATCAGCCATTAAATACTGAAGTCCTTCAAAACACGCCTACTGAATTATATTTAAGGTGTTTTAACTAGGTGAAAAAATCATACTGTTTTACACACAATCTTGTTATAGTGATAACTACAGACCCAGTAACAATCAAAACCGTCTTCTAATTAAGACACATTATGTTGAAGGTTTGAAGTGGATCAGAAGTGTCTTAAGTTATAACACAAAGGCAAAATTTGACTTAGAGGCTGAGTGGCATCCACATGCATGGCACATCCATGGAAAGGTGGCTGGAGTTAGTGTGACATCGCAACTAGGATGGCTAGTGGACATACCTACTGGAGGCTGGAGGTGTGACTATCGCTACTGGACGGTGGCTGGAGGTGTGACTATCGCTACTGGACGGTGGCTGGAGGTGTGACTATCGCTACTGGACGGTGGCTGGAGGTGTGACTATCGCTATGGACGGTGGCTGGAGGTGTGACTATCGCTAGGACGGTGGCTGGAGGTGTGACTATCGCTACTGGACGGTGGCTGGAGGTGTGACTATCGCTACTGGACGGTGGCTGGAGGTGTGACTATCGCTATAGGACGGTGGCTGGAGGTGTGACTATCGCTACTGGACGGTGGCTGGAGGTGTGACTATCGCTATAGGACGGTGGCTGGAGGTGTGACTATCGCTACTGGACGGTGGCTGGAGGTGTGACTATCGCTACTGGACGGTGGCTGGAGGTGTGACTATCGCTATTGGACGGTGGCTGGAGGTGTGACTATCGCTACTGGACGGTGGCTGGAGGTGTGACTATCGCTACTGGACGGTGGCTGGAGGTGTGACTATCGCTATAGGACGGTGGCTGGAGGTGTGACTATCGCTACTGGACGGTGGCTGGAGGTGTGACTATAGGGGGCTAGCTTGGACGGTGGCTGGAGGTGTGACTATCGGTACTGGACCGGTTGGCTGGAGGTAGGTGTGACTATCGCTACTGGACGGTGGCTGGAGGTGTGACTGCTCGTGCTTATCCCAAAAGTCATATCTCCTATCAAAGAAAAGTACAAGAGAAAAAGACGTGTACGATGTCACTTGTGTTAATCCGTACCTCACAACCCTGATAACGTCTCCGATTATTCGGAAATAACGAATGAGCCGTTGTTGCGCACCCCAAGGTAGCTTATGTTCAGATATGGCTTCACGAACCAGCGAAGCCTCAAGTTACTCAATGGAAAGTGACTTAGGAGGTGCGATACTCAGATGCGTGTAAAAGGTAGCTTGCGCTGAAGTTGCGCTACAGTTCTGGGTCCTGTCGAGAGAGAGGCGATCCCTCTGCCTGAACAACCTATGAGAACCTACAAACAACGAATTATACTTGTATTTCAGAGCATAAGAGTCATCATATAAAACCAGAAAAAAATGTTGCCTTGTTTCAAAACGAAAACAATTAGTCACATCTTCCATTTGGGAAAAAAACTGTCATTATACACAAATCAGATTGTCCTTACAAAAGCAAAACAATAGAGTCGGAATTTGTAGATATAATACGTAACATCAGTTAGTCTAATGGACAATAGAAATCGGATATAATATTGAAATAGTTTGGAGAAAACATATTTTAAGAACAAGGATTGAAAAATAATCCCATCAGGCAAGGCAGTTCAACTACCTGCTCAATTTCTCCAGCCTGAGATACCCGACCCCTCTGTATATTAACTCATAATAGTCGTCTCCACCATGGGACTTCCTTTGACATCTAGAGTTTTCATGCGACCTTCCCTTCTCTCTCTGTCTAGCTGTATATTATGCTTCCCTCTCATATTTGTATATCTGCTGAAAAGGACCCCAATTTTAGATCGAAAATTACATACAAAATTATATATATATATATTATATATATATATATATATATATATATATATATATATATATATATATATATATATATATATATATATATATATATATATATATATATATATAATTGGAGTGTATAGAATGGATCTTAAGATATGTATTTATTATTCGTTCTCTTGGAATTTTTTTCTTATATTTTCCATGGAAACTGTCCGTGTTGGCTTCATTCGGCGGGACGCGCCACCTTCCACGAATATCCTCACAGTCTTTGGAAGAGAACAAGTGGATGAATTTAAATTGTTTGTTTGGCCGGGCGGGCCTCTCAGGCCGCCACTATTATCCTCCCATCAGCACCACAGTGATAGTGCACAGAGGTAGGCGTGTACTAGTGTACGGGGGTGGACGCATGCTAGTATATGGGGATGAATGCGGGCTTCTGTAAGGGGGTGCGGCATAAGGGTAGCAGGGCACGGAGGTTAGACGTGCTGGCTTACGGTGATAACACATGTCTGTGTGCCGCCACACGGGGATAAACGCGTTGTGCTGTACGAGGTTAGATAAAAAAAAATCAACATAATTATTACACTGCATTGTGTGGATTCCGTTTACCCAACAATGGACTGCTTCCAGCAGGTCTGGAGTGTTCTTAAGATTGAAGCAGTATTTTTTATCTGGATGCGACCCACAAGAGTTGACTAACGCCAAGGTTCTTGTATTTATTGCTGGGTGGCAGGGAAAGCCAGGGTGTAAGGAAGCTTTCTTGTGTATTTTCCCGGCTTGGGGATCAAACAAGTTATTTTTCGATTATGATCGAGCGGTGTCACGACTGAAGTTCAAGTCTCCCCTGGGAAGACAACACGGGCTGATGTATAGGTGAATGGGAGATTAGGAACACAATTATTAATCAAACTTGGGTACACCAGCAGTGTGATGTTACCTTATTCTGTTTGATAGACGCATTTGGGGAATGTAGTCAAAGCTATGCTTCCCTTTCATATTCCATCATACAGGATTCGTTATATGCATGAGGTAATAAAATAATATCAGCCTGAACTGGGGAAACTTCAAAAGGGCATTGATGGTATAGTTAAACATTCCACTGTAAGTTCAGTAGCTACTGCAGCTTGAAGATTCATTACAACAGAGCTGGGGTTAAATGTTACTTGGTAATTACTATCTCCCAGAATCGCCTCTCTCACACAATGAAAGGAATTTATAAAGGTATCGTGGAGAAAGGGAAAATAGGGCAACTTTTGGGTGGTGAGGAAAGTCGAAAAAGGGCGCTGAACTTGTGAAGTTGGAAGGAAGACAAAGAAGGCGTCAGGGTGGATGAGGAGGGGGGGAAGGAGAGGCAGTAGTGGATAAGGAGGAGAAAAGAGGTGAGGTAAGAAAGGATTGTGGTGAAGAACTGGTGTCATCTGCAGACTTGTCTACGTTTAAAAAAACTGGATCTGCGATTTAAGTTGATTCTTAATTGAAACTGGCAACACTTGCATTATCATCGTACAGTAAAGGAGACAACACTGGTATTATTACCATCAGTAAAGGAGACAACACTGGTATTATTACCATCAGTAAAGGAGACAACACTGGTATTATTACCATCAGTAAAGGAGACAACACTGGCATTATTACCATCAGTAAAGGAGACAACACTGGTATCACCATCAGTAAAGGAGACAACACTGGTATTATTACCATCAGTAAAGGAGACAACACTGGTATTATTACCATCAGTAAAGGAGACAACACTGGTATTATTACCATCAGTAAAGGAGACAACACTGGTATTATCACCATCAGTAAAGGAGACAACACTGGTATTATCACCATCAGTAAAGGAGACAACACTGGTATTATTACCATCAGTAAAGGAGACAACACTTGTATTATCACCATCACCGGATACCTCAAAAGACTTCCGCACCCTAAAACACAACTGGCCAAGTTTGCAGTAGAAACAAAGGGACTCTGAAGCAGCCGCAATAATCTAAGCTGTCGTAGTAACGCAGGAAGCCGTCAAACTGCTGTGCTAGCCGGCACCCTTCACCCGTTTTATGGTGTAACACCCTAAAAGCCTACTTACCAGTGAACGCAATTGGGAGAACATCGTTTTCAATTACTTGTTTATATGTTTGTCAGCGGCGCAGTCTCAGTCAAGCGTCCAGGAGGACCTTATCAAGTTCCGTCTTGAAGACTGGCTTTAATGATAATACTCCTTATATGTGAAGGATATTGAAGTCTTGGATTCATTTTGCTAATTGTTATATTTTAATTTAATTTACTTATTGCGCCTCTGCTTTTCACTGGGGGTGTTATGCACCGTCTGACGTACCTCCCGTTCTCGTAAAAAGTAACTTCAGCGTGCAGTGCAGCTCAAGTATGCTCAGTGCATATTCCCCTAAGGATAAAGAAGAGAAGTAAACTGGCGAAGGCAAAGAATCATTGAACTATTCAAGGGGGCTAAATTTTCTGAAATACGGAAGGAAGCACTGACTAGGGAAGTAGAAAATATTGAACCTAAGTTAAATGATTCACACAGGATCCAGGAGAGACAGAAGGAGCTAAAATTAATTAATGAAATTAAAAGAAATTCAAAATATTTCTTTTCATATGCCAAAAACAAGGCAAACAAGATGGGACTTACACAGACGACAGCAATACTGAAGACTCAGTATGACTGTGTTTAGCGAGCCATTAATCAGACTAAAGAGCGACAATCCGAATTAATTTTTCACGAACTAGCCTCAAAACCCTTCCAGTGTATGCCAAGTTTCTGACAACCCTAACTCTACTAGACTTTGAAAAAAGCCATTGACAACATTACCATGCAGTCTGCCTCAGGCCCAGACTCGTGGAATTGCGTGTTCATTAAGAACTACAAGAAACCACTTTTCCCCTGCCTTAAGGAGTCTGGCCACGGTTGTCATCTCACAGTTGCTAAAAACAACGCATATAGCCCCACTCTTTAAAGGTGGCAGCAAAGTAATAGCAAAGAACTATAAACCGATAGCTCGAATGTTCCATATAAAAATCTTTGATGGGGTTCTAACAAGCATGATCGCCAACCACACGCATTCCCAACTGCACAACCCAGGGCAACATCGGTTTAGATCAGGTCACTCTTGTATCTCGCAACTACTTGACAGCTATGATGGTGTTGGATGCAGATGTAGTATACACAGACTTTGCAAAAGCCTTCGACAAATGCAATCATGGTGAAATAGCGTTCGTACAAAATGTGCGCTGAAGGAATAACTGGAAAAGTGGGCAGATCTTTACCTTTCTAACCAACAGAACACAAAGAGTAATGGTAAACATAGTTAAGTCGGAGGCTGCCAAAGTGAAAAGATCTGACCCACAAAGAACAGTTCTCGCCCCTTTCATGTTCCTCATCCTCATATCAGACTTAGACAGAGATGTAAACCATAGCACAGTGTCTTCGTTTGTAGACGATACTAGAATCTACATGAGTATCATCCACTGAGGACACGATAAATCTCCAAACGGATATAAACCAAGTTTTCCAATGGGCCTCAGAAAACAATATGATGTTCAGTGAGGACAAATTTCATTTACTAAATTATGGAAAACTTGAGGAAATAACAATAGAACGAAAAACTAATGTGAACGACTTGGGAGTTTTGTCAGAGGATCTCACCTTCAAGGATCACAACAGTGTCACTATCACATCTGCAGGAAGATGATAGGATGGATAATGAAAACTGGGAACTTTCAAAATAAGGGATGACATGCCAGTGATTCTTTTTAAGTCAGTTGTTCTCTCTAGGCCTGTACACTAATAGCTCTATTCAAGGCAGGTGAAATCACGTCTCTAGAGTTGAGTTAAACACTTTAATTAATGGGAACGTTTGAAGTTTCTTGACCTGTACTCCCTGTAACGCAGGCGAAAAATATACATCATAATCTACACGTGGAAAATCCTAGAGGGACTGGCCCCAAATCTGCAAACACAAATCACTAGGCAGACGGTGTAACATATTCCCAATGAATAGCAGAGTGCCGTGAGTATACTAAGAGAAAACACAATAAATGTCCGGAGCCCAAGACTCTTCCACAGCCTCCTACCATGCATAAGGACAGATACCTAAAGTCAGTGCGCGATAAGCCACACTACTTAATAAGTTGGATTGCATGCGGCCAGCAGTAACAGCCTGGTTGATCAGATCCTGATCCACCCGGAGGCCTGGTCAAGGACTGGGCCGCGGGGGCGTTGACTCCCGAACGACCTAGAGATGGACACTGATGGTGCGTACATCCTCTCGCCTCTCACGATCCCACTAACATTCCAAAGAAATTTAGATTTCTTTTTATTATGAATTTATAATGGAAAGGAAGATAAACATAATGGTTTGGGGAATTTTGATTTTATCAGTTTTAGGCTTTAATATGTTTAGCATCAATACCCTATTAAATATGTTATATCTTAGCTTTCATCAATTCGGTTTGAATCCTATACACTACAATATACCTGTATACTATTATAAAGCTTATTGTAAATGCTAAAGAGTAAGTTAAATAAGGGTATATACGCTAAGATATAACCTCTCGTTGTATATACACTGATAACCTCTCGTTGTATATACACTGATAACCTCTCGTTGTATATACACTGATAACCTCTCGTATATACAGTGACTATAGCGAGTTTGGTTCAGGTTGTTACTCGCTGTTGCTTCAGTGCTCAGAGGATGCAATTATCCACGCGGGGGCTACACTGCTCAGTATAAAATATATAAATAAGTGCAAACACTTATTCTTTCATTATTGCAAACATCTTAAAAACGGTTTAGGATAATCACTTAACAGTTTAAGTTTTTATAGTAAAATGAGTCTCATCTTTCACTGAGATCTTGTTTGATGAGTTGACCCATCAAGGAGGTTACTTGGCCCCTGTGAGGGGCTCTTGATCTAGGGAATTGGATCTGTGCTCCAGTTCCCTGAATTGAGCTTTAATACCTCCCCCCCCCCCCAGGCGCTGTCACTTCATATCACACTCACTTCATATCACCACACTCACTTCATATCACCACACTCACTTCATATCACCACACTCACTTCATATCACCACACTCACTTCCAGTAAGTAAGTTAGTTTATTCAGGTATACACAAATACAGTTACATAGATTATCATACATAGCAGCATATGTGTAGAGAACCCAGGATAACCCAAAAAAGTTGTAGTGGTTTATTTCCACTGGGGTCCTTTAAATCACATTCACTTCTACACCACACTCATTACTGTACCACCACACCCACTTTTCAGCCATACTTACATCACTATACCCACTAATCCACCACAGTCCTTACTTTCCGGTGCAAGATATAATGTATTGTGTCTTCATCGCTATATTTACATGGCTTCCGTCCCCTTGTTCATGTCCGGAGCACTCAGTCAAGACGTCAGTGTTGTTGGTGCCTAGATGGCGTTGTTATTGGTGGTGGTGCCTAGATGGCGTTGTTGTTGTGGGTGCCTAGATGGCGTTGTTGTTGTGGGTGCCTAGATGGCGTTGTTGTTGTTATTGGTGCCTAGATGGCGTTGTTATTGGTGGTGGTGCTGAGATTGCGTTGTTGTCTAGATGGCGTTGTTGCTGTTGCCTAGATTGCGTTGTTGTTGGTGGTGCCTAGATAACGTTGTTGTTGGTGCCTAGATGACGTTGTTGTTGTTGGTGCCTGGATGACGTTGTTGTTGTTGGTGCCTAGATGACGTTGTTATTGTTGGTGCCTAGATGACGTTGTTGTTGTTGGTGCCTAGATGACGTTGTTGTTGTTGGTGCCTAGATGGCGTTGTTGTTGGTGCCTAGATGACGTTGTTGTTGTTAGTGCCTACATGACGTTGTTGTTGTTGGTGCCTAGATGACGTTGTTGTTGTTGGTGCCTAGATGGCATTGTTGTTGTTGGTGATCTTGAATGCATTATAGTATGATATATCACATAGTTATAAGCCAACGTTGGGATATTACAACAAGAAAAATGATCTATCGATCTGTATTCATGTGATCTACGGATTGGAAAATATTTACAAGAGATGAGTACACCAGATCTGTCGCTGGCCTGTTCTCTTGCTCGACTAGACTGACGCTCATGAGAGGGGTCTGACACGCTTAGGTCGCAGGAAGGCTAGGACGTGATCCGTTAAGTGTCCTAAGGCTGTATCATTAGTATTGAATGTCTAGACAGTGCACAGATACCTAGATATCCTAGAACAGGTATTAGGTGCTGATGACGTTTTTGTTGAGGATGAGAGGTGAGTGCCTAAGGATGAGTGTTTTCCATGAAGGCGAGAATTGGTTGTCTTAACAATCACGGTACTTTGGAGATTGACGTTGGCGTCTTTGCTTTCAAAGATGGTAGAGGGTGCCTGAGCAGATGACGTTGTTGTTGGTCAGATGACGTCTGTTGGGCTAGATGGCGTTGTTGTTGGTGCCTAGATGACGTTGTTGGTTTGGTGCCTAGATGACGTTGTTGTTGTTGGTGCCTAGATGACGTTGTTGTTGTTGGTGCCTAGATGACGTTGTTGTTGTTGGTGCCTAGATGACGTTGTTGTTGTTGGTGCCTAGATAACGTTGTTGTTGTTGGTGCCTAGATGACGTTGTTGTTGTTGGTGCCTAGATGGCGTTGTTATTGGTGCCTAGATGGCGTTGTTGTTGGTGCCTAGATGACGTTGTTGTTGTTGGTGCCTAGATGTTGTTGTTGGTGCCTAGATGTTGTTGTTGGTGCCTAGATGCTGTTGTTGGTACCTAGATGTTGCTGTTGTTGGTGCCTAGATGATGATGATGATGTTGGTGCCTAGATGGTGTTGTTGTTGGTGCCTAGATGGCGTTGGTGTTGTTGCTGGTGCCTAGATGGCGTTGGTGTTGTTGTTGGTGCCTAATGCGTTGGTGTTGGTGACTAGATGGCGTTGTTGTTGTTGGTGCCTAGATGACGTTGTTGTTGGTGCCTAAATGGAGTTGATGGTGCCGAGATGGCGTTGGTATTGTTGTTGGTGCTTAGATGACGTTGGTGTTGCATTTAGTGCCTAGATGGCGTTGGTGATTTTGCTTGTGCCTAGATAGCGTTGATTATTAAGTAAGAGACATCTGCAACAATTAGGTACTTTATTCGGAAGACTCACAAGGTGGGCAGACCTCACAAAAATCGCAAGGTAAGCAGGAGGTTGTGAGGACCTCACCAGGAGGTCAGGAGGTTGTCAAAACTTGCAGGGTGGGCAGGAGGGTGTAAAAACATCATAGGGTAATCAGGAGGGTTTCAAAGCCTCACAGGTTGAGTAGTAGGCTCACAGGATAAACAGGGGATTGTCAAAATTCACAGGGTGGGGAGGAGGTTGTCATGACTCACAGGGTGGGGAGGAGGTTCTTAAAATTCACAGGGTGGGGAGGAGGTTGTCAAGATTCAAAGGATGGGGAGGAGGAGAGCAGTCTGGTATATACCTGAGCTATAACACTGACTATCTATACCATGTGAACTTAATTTGATTCACAAGTTTCTAGATTTGGAAGTAAATGCATATTGTATGTACTTGTATTTGTACATGCATACTCTGTGTACTTGTATATTAATACTGCATGTACTACCAAGACTGAAAATGAGTTTCATGTCTCATTGATGATATTTGAGTACATCTTGGAAGGCGGTTTGTTCATATCATTTGTTCTTGGCATATTATGTCACGGTTCATCTATTCTAAGGTTATGTCACGGTTCATCTATTCTAAGGTTATGTCACGGTTCATCTATTCTAAGGTTATGTCACGGTTCATCTATCCTGCCAGGGTTCATTCATGGGGTATTAGGCCAAGATTGATCTCTGGATTGTTATGCAACGGTTCATCGCAGGGTTGTTATGCAACGGTTCATCGCAGGGTTGTTATGCAACGGTTCATCTTAGGGTTGTTATGCAGCGGTTCATCTCAGGGTTATGCAACCGTTCATCTTAGGGTTGTTATGCAACGGTTCATCTTAGGGTTGTTATGCAACGGTTCATCTTAGGGTTGTTATGCAACGGTTCATCTTAGGGTTGTTATGCAACGGTTCATCTCAGGGTTATTATGCAGCGGTTCATCTCAGGGTTATTATGCATCGGTTCGTCTCAATAAATCAGGAGAGAGGATGTCTTACGAGGTTCACAAGGTGTGAACTTCACGTCATACAAGCGTAGTTTCGTTGTCAGTTAATATATATACTTACGATAATTTTCGCTGTATAAACATCTAGTAATATTGTAACCTTGAATCAATTCAAATTCACCATATGAAATATAGAATTAGATTTAGTTATATTGGAGAAGAGCGATGTTGTTAGTGATGAGAAATTTATACCGATTTTTAGGGTTTCGGTTATTAAAGCCGCCGCCTCCATTCCTTCTCCCAGGTTTCCCCCATCCACCGAAAAATAATTTCTGTTAATATAAATCGCTAAGCCTTTATGGCCTCATGGGGTCAATAAGCGCAAGTGCTGGAGGCTCAATCCTCCGGAAGAAAGTAGTGTCTAAGTGCAGGTGTTTAGTGTGAAAAGGTTCGACCTTGACGAGTTTCAAGTCTCTCATGCAAGACATAACAAGGTGTCGCGTCTCCAGTGTAAATAGTAAGGTCTCAGCTTCTGTGAATTTCGGCCACCTTTCCTGGAAGAGGGAGACTTGTGCCAAGTTATGAGTAACGGAGAAACAGTTAAGTGAGTTGCGGTGGCCGAGCTAAAGGTGATAATCCCCTGGTACCGTTTATGTGTGTGTGTGTGTGTGTGTGTGTGTGTTTTAACAGTTATCAAATGCAATTGTCGATAGACACTTGGCTTGTGTGTTGTGAGCTCTTTTGTGTGTGTACTCGCCTAATTGTACTCACCTAATTGTGGTTGCAGGGGTCGACTCACAGCTCCTGGCCCCGCCTCTTCACTGGTCGCTACTAGGTCCACTCCCTCCCTGCTCCGTGAGCTTTATCATACCTCTTCTTAAAGCTATGTATGGATCCTGGAGGATGACAAAGTTGATCCCATGTATCAGAAATCTTCCCTATGAGGATAGACTGAGGGCCCTGAATCTGCACTCTCTAGAAAGGCGTAGAATTAGGGGGGAATATGATTGAGGTGTATAAATGGAAAACAGTAATGAATAAATGGGATGTAAATAGCATGCTAAAAATATCTTAGCATAGACAGGACTCACAGCAATGGTTTTAAGTTGGAAAAATTCAGATTCAGGAAGGATATAGGAAAGCATTGGTTTGGTAATAGAGTTGTGGATGAGTGGAACAAACTCCCGAGTACCGTCATAGAAGCTAAGACCCCCTCTCTCTCTCCCACTCCTTCACCCCTACTCTATCTCCCTCTCCTCCACCCCACTCTCTCCCTCTCCTCCACACCCACTCTCTCCCTCTCCAACCCCACTCTCCCTCTCCACCCCTACTCTCCTTCTCTTCCACCCCTATTCTCTCCCTCACTCCTCCACCTCCACTCTCTCTCCTTCTCCTCCACCCCCACTCTCGTTCTCCTCCACCCCACACTCTCCTTCTCCTCCACCCCCACACTCTCCTTCTCCTCCACCCCCACTCTCCCTCTCCTCCACCCCACTCTCTCTCCCTCTCCTCTTTCACCCCCACTCTCCTCTCCTCCTTCACCCCCACTCTCTCCCTCTCCTCCTTCACCCCACTCCCTCTCCACCCTCACTCTCTCCCTCTCCTTCACCCTCACTCTCTCCCTCTCCTTCACTCCCACTCTGACTCTCTCCCTCTTCTTCAACCTCACTCTCTCCCTCTCCTTCACCCCCACTCTCTCCCTCTCCTTCACCCTCACTATTCCTCTCCTTCACCCCACTCTCTCCCCTCCTTCATCCTCACTCTCCCTCTCCTTCACCCTCACTCTCCCTCTCCTTCACCCTCACTCTCCCTCTCCTTCACCCTCACTCTCTCCCTCTTCTCCTTCACCCTCACTCTCTCCCTCTCCTTCACCCTCACTCTCCCTCTCCTTCACCCTCACTCTCCCTCTCCTTCACCCTCACTCTCCCTCTCCTTCACCCTCACTCTCCCTCTCCTTCACCCTCACTCTCCCTCTCCTTCACCCTCACTCTCTCTTCTACTCCACCCTCACTCTCTCCCTCTTCTCCTTCACCTCTCCCTCTTCTCCTTCACCTCTCCCTCTTCTCCTTCACCTCTCCCTCTTCTCCTTCACCTCTCCCTCTTCTCCTTCACCTCTCCCTCTTCTCCTTCACCCTCACTCTCTCCCTCTCCTTCACCCTCCCTTCCTACACTCCCTACACTCCCTCCTTCAACCTCCCTTCCTACACCCCCTCCACCCTCCCTTCCTACACCCCCTTCCTACACTCCTTCACCCCCTTCCTACACTCCCTCCTTCACCCTCCCTACAGTCCATCCTTCACCTTATACTCCCTCCTTCACCCTATACTCCCTCCTTCACCCTCCCTTCCTACACTTCCTCCTTCACTCTCCCTTCCTACACCCTTTTCTTCACCCTCCCTTTATATACCCCCTCTCACGCTCTCTTCCTACACTTCCTCCCTACACCCTTTCCTTCACCCTCCTTTCAGTCTCCCTTCCTACACCCTCCCTTCCTACACCCCCTCCTTCACCCTCCCTTCCTACACTCCTTCACCCCTCCTCCACCCTCCCTTCTTACACCGTTTCCTTTACCCTCCCTACACTCCCTCCTTCACCCCCATTTTACACTCCTTCCATCACTCTCACTTTCTACACTCCCTCCATCACCCTCCCTTCCTACACTCCCTTCTTCACCCTTCCTACACTTCCTTCACCCTCCCTTCCTAAACTCCTTCACCCTCCCTACACCCCTCCTTCATCCGTACACCCCTCTTTCATTCTCCCTACACTCTTTCCTTCACCCTCCCTTCCTACATCTTTTCCTTCACCCTCCCTTCCTACATCTTTTCCTTCACCCTCCCTTCCTATACTCTCTCCACCCTCCCTTCTTACAGTCCACCCTCGCTTCCTACACTCCCTCCTTCACCCTCCCTTTCTGCACCCCACAATCATCATAGTTTTTCATCGTCCATGGTCCGGACCTTGATTAATTTCCTCTCTTCAGTCATTCAATTTTCATTTTCTTCCTTCATTTTTTCATTTTCTTCAGCCTTGTTTCTTACTGCATTATACCTCTATATTCCTATTTTTCCTTTACTTTCCCTTCTTCAGTTCATCTACCATCCCTCCTACACTGGCGCAGACGTGAGGTGTACCAGCTGGAGGTGATCAGTTCTTCAGCGTCAGTCTCGGTGTCTATTTCATTCATCCGTGACCTGCGACAACACAAGCAACTTCAGTACACTTCCCTCGCCGCCACAACATCAATCCAGAAACCAACAGCAGCAGGAGTGGCCAATTTCAGGCGTGTTAATTCGTTCCTTTAAACATCACGACCTCATTTCCAGCCGCACTGTCGACATGACTACAGCCTCTTCATGCTCTCACTGTACTTCGTTACTCCCTCCTCATGCTCTCACTGTACTTCGTTACTCCCTCATCCTCTCACTGTACTTCGTTACTCTCTCCTCATCCTCTCACTGTACTTCGTTACTCCCTCCTCATCCTCTCACTGTACTTCGTTACTCTCTCCTCATCCTCTCACTGTACTTCGTTACTCCCTCCTCATCCTCTCACTGTACTTCGTTACTCTCTCCTCATCCTCTCACTGTACTTCGTTACTCCCTCCTCATCCTCTCACATTCTCTCATTACTTTCTCTTCATTCTCTTGACAGCCAACTCATAAATGCGTGTCTTCTTTAGATAAACGACTAAGTCAAAAGATCAGTTCCGGCCTTGAAACCACTGCGTGCAACAACTCTGCCTCAAAACACCGCCAACTGACGAATGTATCCTCCAAACTGCCCTCCTGTGCCTCTACGTCACAGCCAGTGAAGTAACAAATATTCAGATTTTTAACTCTCTTAATGAGGGCGACTTTAGTTGGTAGCGTGATGATATTTTGGTAATTATTATTGCATACTCACTCTTTCTTATATACTTATGGGCTAAAACCATATTAATGCTATGTCCACACATTTCTGGTATTCTTGTGCACATGATAACTTTCACTGCACTTGAATGGACAAACTAGGAGTAATATTTCTTCCCTCCTCCTTCAAGAACTTACTGCGATAACCGGAGTCTTTCTAAATGCGACATCTTCAGGCACTATTGGGGGTGCCAGTCTCCTGAGACTTGTTGGCAATTCCACATCCGTTTGTATTTTATCTCTTAACAAATATAGAAGCGTAAATTATTTGTATTCATTTATTTGCAATTGCTTATTAGAGTTTGAACGAGGGGGAAGGGGGGATGGGGAGTTGGAGGGGAGGGTTTAGGAAGAGTTGCTCCAGTCTTCGAAGACCGGCGTCAGGAAACACCTGTCCGGTGTCCTGACGAACCTACCCGAACTCGCCTCTTAATTCTTCGTTGACTGACGTGACTTGTCTTGACATTTTTTAAATCCATTTATGAATCCGTGACTGGAGTTTTCCTCCTCCGCCTGTGTGTGCACACACCTCCACCACCACCTGTGTGTGCACACACCTCCACCACCACCTGTGTGTGCACACACCCCACCACCTGTGTGTGCACACACCTCCACCACCACCTGTGTGTGCACACACCACCTGTGTGTGCACACACCACCTGTGTGTGCACACACTCCACCACCTGTGTGCACACACTCACCACCATGTGTGTGCACACACCTCCACCACCACCTGTGTGTGCACACACCTCCACCACCACCTGTGTGTGCACACCACCACCATAACCACCTGTGTGCACACACCACCACCTGTGTGTGCACACACCTCCACCACCACCTGTGTGCACACACCACCACCACCTGTGTGTGCACACACCACCACCACCTGTGTGTGCACACACCACCACCACCTGTGTGTGCACACACCACCACCACCACCTGTGTGTGCACACACCACCACCACCACCTGTGTGTGCACACACCACCACCACCACCTGTGTGTGCACACACCACCACCACCTGTGTGTGCACACCACCACCACCACCTGTGTGTGCACACACCACCACCACCACCTGTGTGTGCACACACCACCACCACCTGTGTTGCACACACCATCACCACCTGTGTGTGCACACACCACCACCACCACCTGTGTGTGCACACACCACCACCACCACCTGTGTGTGCACACACCACCACCACCACCACCTGTGTGTGCACACACCACCACCACCTGTGTGTGCACACACCACCACCACCACCTGTGTGTGCACACACCACCACCACCACCTGTGTGTGCACACACCACCACCTGTATGTGCACACACCACCACCTGTGCACACACAGGTGGTGTGTGCACACACCTCACCCATAGCTGGTGGAGGATCCTGCTCCTCTCTGTGCCACTTGTGGTGTAATAGAGATACAATTATTTTAACAGTAACCTTTTATGAAAGTATAGTTTGTATGTTTGTTTTAGTATTGTGTATGTGTGTGTGCGCGCGCGCGTGTGGGTATAAAACTAATCGGAGATGTCTGAATGTCTATCCTGTCCAGGCATAACACACTCATCTCACATGTTATCGCGCAATAACACCATGAGAAACAGTTGATATCTTAATATAAACAAATAACTACAGTGAAAAATAGTGAAATTCCCAGCGCTTTCGTGATTCCTCACATTATCAAGTTCTTATTTAATATGAACCAAAAGCGCTAGAAATTTCACTATTTTTCACATCGGTTATTTTGCATGTCATCATGAGTATGTGATGATGTGACGTTAAGAGTGTCATGTGTACGTCTAAACGTGTGTGCTTGCTTGTGTATGTTTTGATTCCCCGCGTTTCTTTGCCTCCACCACAGGCGAGCAGAAAACACAGCCTTACTGTACGAGTTCCGTGGGATCAAAGTCGCTGGCAGCGCTGATGCAACCCCAGAGTTTCATATGGCAGTCAGTGGAGTCCCGACGGTGTCCCGACGGTGTCCCACAGCCTTCATGTCACACACGTTAATTTCAGTCCTGTGGTGCAATCACTTGTTTTTAGTTGTATATTTATTAGTTTTGATAAACATACATAAGCACATGAGAAATCTGCTTTTGGAACAGCTAATAGGAGAGGTGAGAGTGAACTGGGTATGGCAAGAGTTTGGCAGTTGTCCAAATTGGTCGCAAGTGGTTTGGACCCGTTGCTGCCTTGATGTGACGTAGTCATGGCAGGGAGTGCACGTTGACTGTTGCACTCACGTAACTCATCTTCTCTCTGGAAAGCAACGTCACCCAACTCTCGAGACTCAAAATATTTTCATAGCTAGAGTAATAGAAATCAAGCAGGTTTTACCTGTTTTTTGTCCTGCCCAATCAGAGTAAAGATGTGGGGTTATATACCGGAGTATTGCATCAGTTTTGAGCATGATTGTGAGATGAAGACACGCTGTGCTTCCCAGCCTCTCAGAACATCAAAGTGACTGCATGTGACCCCTCAGTAACACCTCCAATTTGACCCCTGGCGGCACCGGAAGGTCAGGGTACCGCCCACGCCCACGCCTCGCCACAATTACATACAATGACTCATCCCTGGTAATGTTAGAAAGCTGGGCAGGGGATCATCAAGGTGACCCAATGTTAACTCTTCCCCTTCCACCCTTCCCCCCCCCCCACCATCACCAACACATTCTCTTCCTCTCTTCCTGCTCTCACTCTCCTAAGGCTACCAGCTGGTTTTACAGCATCGCTGGAAAGCAACTTTCACTCTTTATCAAGTCCCTTTCTCCCTGACCTTGAGGAAGTAGCTGTGGCATTACTGCTGATGCACATCCTCCTTGCGTCAGCCAAGGAAGCTGACACCAGCTGCTCTACCATCATGGTTGCCTCTAAAGTTTTCTAACAGATATCTTTCCCGTAAGTCAACTGTTGTGAAATATTGTCGACAAATTTACTCGAGAATATCTCCTCGAATCTGCATCAAGATAAAATTCTTGAGATATTTTGGTGTCTAGGTCACTGATAGTTTATCTCATATCCGGCTCATTATCGCTCAGGAGTACTTTCTTCCCTTCATTCCTTCAGGCGCTCTCCTCACAGCCTCATCTCTATCACTGTTTCTGAAATTTCCCCCCTCTCTCTCCCTCTCTCTCTCTCCACTGCTAGCGTGCGTGTGTGCTTGCGTGCGCGCGTGAGAGCGCGAACGAAGTTGTTTACCGATTTAAGCTTGCATGAGATGTGAAGCTCACTCGTATTCCTGCCTCTTTAACTTTCCATCAAGTGGCTCTACAAAACTGTCATAGCTGTACAAACAAACATCTGCTACACATCAGTTCACGAAGGTCTCCAGTGGGACAGACGGGTAGTATTATGCGCCTGGGAGGATTAATTTTTTTTGTCTTTTATGGTGTTCAAGATTTTTCAAATTGCAGAAACATTTATTTGCAAAGCGTCCAGTCCTACAATTTAAAAAGAGAGCGTGGAATTGTCAACGTTTTAAGTAGCGACCTCTGCCGCCTCTTTATTTCGTTATGGCCCTTATGCGTAAAAATCACCCCAGTGGGAGTGCGTATGTTTATACGGAATTGCTGTTGACTGGAAGATTTAGAACTACCCTTCATTTCCTCGGATCGAGCCTAATTCTCTCACTAACTAGGCGCTACATAACCCTTACGAGTTTACTGTTTCCTCTTGAATATAATAATAAGGGTGGGAGATGTTGCAGTTCGGAGGGTTGTCTGAGTTGTGATGTAGGTAATTTCTTCATTTTTTGAGTCACCTTACCTGGGTGGGAGACGGCGGATGCGTTATAAAACAATATAGTTTAGGTTAACAGGTTCCTGTTAACCTAAACTATAATGTTTGTCAGTGTTTAAATCATGCAGAATCACTGCAGTTTATCACATGCGAAATGGAACGCTGTGTTTGGAGGACAGTTACTAACTGATTCACTGTCTGAAGTGACCTCCAAGGTCAGATGTTCCCAGCAAATATTGTAAATCAAAAATATTTTTGATAAGAGATCACTGTAAAAATTTCACTTTCTCACACGTCACACATTTCTCATCCCTTCACACTTAATACACACTTTTCATCACCGCATAACACGAACATTCACTTAACACTTAACATTCTTAATTTAATATGTTTACACATGTAACATTTATTATGTATCATGAAACTCCATCAAAAGTATTATAACCACAGATAACTAATATATAAACCATTTTCCATTATCACATAAACCATGATGTGCTTTATATAAAACGCCTATCTTGACGTACTTTACGTCACCTCTTATCAGCATATGTGTCGCTATGTACCATCATTGCTAGCCACGAGACGCTTCACAAAGCTCGCGTGCGGGCCGCTGAAGCACTAGGATCGCAGTGTAAATTGTTTAAAGTACAGTACCATAATGTTAAATGAAATGGTTAAGAAAGGAAGGAACTGATAGAAGTTTCTTGTTAATGTGACGCAGGATGCCAGGACGACGTGGGAGTAGGCACTAGGGTTGTTCTTGCTGCTCCAGTTATCATACTGTGGTGGTGACCCGTCACCTCTTAAGATACATTCCCAACCTCTTGGGAATTTTTCGTTAAACTTGGTATCCTTCAACATTCTCCGTATTAACACCGTCTCTCTAGTGACGTTTCTGTAACCGTCTCTCTAGTGACGTTTCTGTAACCGTCTCTCTAGTGACGTTTCTACTCGGTATTGCAGAAGCTGCGGCACATGTTGATGATAGCGCCTTTAATTAACGAGTAGTAATGCGACAGAAACGTCACTAGAGAGACGGTGTTAATACGGAGAATGTCGCTGCTGACATTGATTTCATCCAGGCGACTGTCCTTGATGCTGAGGCTTTTATTACTGCCGTCCAGGCTACTGTCCTTGATGCTGAGGTTTTTATTACTGTCGTCCAGGCTACTGTCCTTGATGCTGAGGGTTTTATTACTGTCGTCCAGGCAACTGTCCTTGATGCTGAGGCTTCTATTACTGTCGTCCAGGCTACTGTCCTTGATGCTGAGGTTCTATTACTGACGTCCAGGCTACTGTCCTGATGCTGAGGCTATTACTGACGTCAGGCTACTGTCCTTGATGCTGAGGCTTTATTACTGACGTCAGGCTACTGTCCTTGATGCTGAGGCTCTATTACTGACGTCAGGCTACTGTCCTTGATGCTGAGGTTCTATTACTGACGTCCAGGCTACTGTCTTGATGCTGAGGCTCTATTACTGACGTCAGGCTACTGTCCTTGATGCTGAGGCTACTATTACTGTCGTCCAGGCTACTGTCCTTGATGCTGAGACTTGTGTTACTGTCGTCCAGGCTACTGTCCTTGATGCTGAGGTTTCTATTACTGACGTCCAGGCTACTGTCCTTGATGCTGAGGCTACTATTACTGACGTCCAGGCTACTGTCCTTGATGCTGAGGCTTCTATTACTGACGTCCAGGCTACTGTCCTTGATGCTGAGGCTTCTATTACTGACGTCCAGGCTACTGTCCTTGATGCTGAGGCTACTATTACTGACGTCCAGGCTACTGTCCTTGATGCTGAGGCTCTGTTACTGACGTCCAGGCTACTGTCCTTGATGCTGAGGCTTATTACTGACGTCCAGGCTACTGTCCTTGATGCTGAGGCTCTTTACTGACGTCCAGGCTACTGTCCTTGATGCTGAGGCTTATTACTGACGTCCAGGCTACTGTCCTTGATGCTGAGGTACTATTACTGACGTCCAGGCTACTGTCCTGATGCTGAGGCTATTACTGACGTCCAGGTACTGTCCTTGATGCTGAGGCTACTATTACTGACGTCCAGGCTACTGTCCTTGATGCTGAGGCTACTATTACTGACGTCCAGGCTACTGTCCTTGATGCTGAGGCTACTATTACTGACGTCCAGGCTACTGTCCTTGATGCTGAGGCTACTATTACTGACGTCCAGGCTACTGTCCTTGATGCTGAGGTTATTACTGACGTCCAGGCTACTGTCCTTGATGCTGAGGTCTATTACTGACGTCCAGGCTACTGTCCTTGATGCTGAGGTCTATTACTGACGTCCAGGCTACTGTCCTGATGCTAGGTCTATTACTGACGTCCAGGCTACTGTCCTTGATGCTGAGGTAATTACTGACGTCCAGGCTACTGTCTTGATGCTAGGTTCTATTACTGACGTCCAGGCTACTGTCCTGATGCTGAGGTTTTATGCGTCAGGCTACTGTCCTTGATGCTAGGCTATTTACTGACTCCAGGCTCTGTCCTTGATGCTGAGGTTCTTTACTGACGTCCAGGCTACTGTCCTTGATGCTGAGGCTTATTACTGACTAGCCTGTCCAGGCTTTCTGTCGCTAGTGATGCTAGGCTACTATTACTGACGTCAGGCTACTGTCTTGATGCTGAGGTACTATTACTGACGTCCAGGCTACTGTCCTTGATGCTGAGGCTACTATTACTGACGTCAGGCTACTGTCCTGATGCTGAGGCACTATTACTGACGTCCAGGCTACTGTCCTTGATGCTGAGGCTATATTACTGACGTCAGGCTACTGTCCTTGATGCTAGGCTACTATTACTGACGTCCAGGCTACTGTCCTTGATGCTGAGGCTACTATTACTGACGTCCAGGCTACTGTCCTTGATGCTGAGGCTACTATTACTGACATCCAGGCTACTGTCCTTGATGCTGAGGCTACTATTACTGACGTCCAGGCTACTGTCCTGATGCTGAGGCTTATTACTGACGTCAGCTACTGTCCTTGATGCTGAGGCTACTTTACTGACGTCCAGGCTACTGTCCTTGATGCTGAGGCTATATTACTGACGTCATGCTACTGTCCTTGATGCTGAGGCTACTATTACTGTCGTCCAGGCTACTGTCCTTGATGCTGAGACTTCTGTTACTGTCGTCCAGGCTACTGTCCTTGATGCTGAGGTCTATTACTGACGTCCAGGCTACTGTCCTTGATGCTGAGGTATTACTGACGTCCAGGCTACTGTCCTTGATGCTGAGGCTTATTACTGACGTCAGGCTACTGTCCTTGATGCTGAGGCTTTGTACTGACGTCAGGCTACTGTCCTTGATGCTGAGGCTACTATTACTGACGTCCAGGCTACTGTCCTTGATGCTGAGGCTACTATTACTGACGTCCAGGCTACTGTCCTTGATGCTGAGGCTACTATTACTGACGTCCAGGCTACTGTCCTTGATGCTGAGGCTTTTACTGACGTCCAGGCTACTGTCCTTGATGCTGAAGCTACTATTACTGTCGTCCAGGCTACTGTCCTTGATGCTAAGACTTCTGTTACTGACGTCAGGCTACGCCTGATGCTGGCTGTCTGAGTCAGGGCCCGTCGAGCTGGTACTATTACTGACGTCCCGGCTACTGTCTGTGCTGAGGCTATTTACTGACGTCCAGGCTACTGTCTGATGCTGGGCTCTGTTACTGACGTCAGGCTACTGCCTTGATGCTGAGGCTCTGTTACTGACGTCCAGGCTACTGTCCTTGATGCTGAGGTGGTCGCTCTGTTGTGCGCTGACCTGACTCAGGCTCTGTCCTTGATGCTGAGGCTATGTTACTGACGTCCAGGCTACTGTCCTTGATGCTGAGGCTTGTTACTGACGTCAGGCTACTGTCTTTGATGCTGAGGCTATTTACTGACGCAGGCTACTGCTCTTGATGCTGAGTATACTGACGTCAGCACTGTCTTGATGCTGAGCTGTATTACTGATTTCAGGCACGCCTTGATGCTAGTTACTGACGTCAGGCATTGTCCTTGATGCTGGGTTCATTAGCTGACGTCCAGGCTACTGTCCTTATGCTGAGGCTAATATACTGACTCCAGGCTACTGTCCTTGATGCTGAGTTAGCTATTACTGACTCAGGCTATGTCGCTGTACCTTTCAAAGGACTGTCTTTGCTGAGCTAATATTACTGCGTCCAGCTACTCATTAGGCTATAAGCTACGTACAATTCTCCTGATCTGTAACATAGCTTTTTACCCGAGCGTGCTCAGACATTACCATAGTGGGGTGTAGCCGCAACATTAGACCATAGTTGGGGGTTGTAGCCAGCAACATTAGCACCATAGTTGGGGTGTAGCCACAACATTAACACCATAGTTGGGGTTGTAGCCACAACATTAGCACCATAGTTGGGGTTGTAGCCACCAACATTAGCACCATAGTTGGGGTTGTAGCCAGCAACATTAGCACCATAGTTGGGGTTGTAGCCAGCAACATTAGCACCATAGTTGGGGTTGTAGCCACCAACATTAGCACCATAGTTGGGGTTGTAGCCACAACATTAGCACCATAGTTGGGGTTGTAGCCAGCAACATTAGCACCATAGTTGGGGTTGTAGCCAGCAACATTAGCACCATAGTTGGGGTTGTAGCCAGCAACATTAGCACCATAGTTGGGGTTGTAGCCAGCAACATTAGCACCATAGATGGGGTTGTAGCCACAACATTAGCACCATAGTTGGGGTTGTAGCCAGCAACATTAGCACCATAGTTGGGGTTGTAGCCAGCAACATTAGCACCATAGTTAGGGTTGTAGCCACCAACATTAGCACCATAGTTGGGGTTGTAGCCACCAACATTAGCACCATAGTTGGGGTTGTAGCCACCAACATTAGCACCATAGTTGGGGTTGTAGCCACCAACATTAGCACCATAGTTGGGGTTGTAGCCACCAACATTAGCACCATAGTTGGGGTTGTAGCCACCAACATTAG
The DNA here is from genome assembly GCA_009830355.1 of Cherax destructor. Taxonomy (NCBI): domain Eukaryota; kingdom Metazoa; phylum Arthropoda; class Malacostraca; order Decapoda; family Parastacidae; genus Cherax; species Cherax destructor. Next base: position 518,375 of record WNWK01000138.1, read on the forward strand.
CACCATAGTTGGGGTTGTAGCCACCAACATTAGCACCATAGTTGGGGTTGTAGCCACCAACATTAGCACCATAGTTGGGGTTGTAGCCACCAACATTAGCACCCATTGAATGTTGGGTTGTAGCCACCAACATTAGCACCATAGTTGGTACCAACATAAATAGTTGGGGTTGTAGCCACCAACATTAGCACCATAGTTGGGGTTGTAGCCACCAACATTAGCACCATAGTTGGGGTTGTAGCCACCAACATTAGCACCATAGTTGGGTTGTAGCCACCAACATTAGCACCATAGTTGGGTTGTAGCCACCAACATTAGCACCATAGTTAGCCACCAACATTAGCACCATAGTTGGGGTTGTAGCCACCAACATTAGCACCATAGTTGGGGTTGTAGCCACAAACATTAACACCATAGTTGGGGTTGTAGCCACTAACATTAGCACCATAGTTGGGGTTGTAGCCAGCAACATTAACACCATAGTTAGGGTTGTAGCCACCAACATTAACACCATAGTTATCTTGCAATTTATTAATTAAGAGCCATTTGAAATGTCTGGGTGATCTTTATCTTGTATTTTTATCAGCTGTGATGTATTTCCAAACAGAAATAAAGGATATTTATTTTATGAGAAGCAATTCACACGTACCAGAAATAGCATAGGTATAAAGACTAACCCTCGTGCAACTATTCCTTTTAATTTGTCTCTGCTTTATGTTCGGCATTTCCATAGAGAAGCGCTTACCTGTCAACACAGCCTGAGTCCTTATTTTATGAATTATATTGTGGTACTGTCTAAGGCCTTCAGGTAATCTAAGGAAATACACTCTGTTATCTTTCTGTATCCTTGACTTTTATCAACTACTCGAAGATATTTACTAGATTTCTAAGACATGATCTTTCATCATTTAAGTCTATGTTGGTGTTTCATTAGCCTAACTTTTTCAAGAGTTCTGCTAGCCCTATTCCCCTCCCCCCAGTTCATCTATTAGGATTTGCATGTCAAGTATACTGGTCTGTCCTTTAATTCCTCCGTCCCTTTTCTGAATATTCGTGCAACATTAGTTATCTCCCAGTCATCTGATTGATCTTCCATCTCCACTGACCAGGTAACAAATAACTGACTTAACGCTTCAGCCTCTTTCAGTTTCATGGGGAGATCTTACCTGGTCCCGTTGCTGTGCCTTTCCTTTATACAATTCGTTTCTCAGTGGTGCACTTGTTACATGTTCTCCAACACCACATACTGATATTCTCTTGTCCAGATCTGGTGCTGGTTCTTCGTGTTTACACTTCAACATGTTCTTAGAATGTTCTACACTTTGAGAGTTTACAGCTCTTCTCATTCTGATCACTTATTCCTTTAATAATTTTCCTCCTCATGTGGCTGTGTAATGTTATGGTCTTACTTTAGCTCATTGTATCCTTAAAATTGTTTATCTTATAATTGGTGATTTAATAAGGGTAGTGCAGAGGTTTTGGTTCCCAGATTGCTTTGCTGAGCGATGGCAGACACAGCGTGCTAGTCAGCCAGTGCTAGTTGTCGAGAGGTATCAGACACTATGCACAGGTACTGTGCTAGGCAGCCAGTGCTAGTTGCTGAGAGGTATCAGACACTATGCACAGATACCGTGCTAGGCAGCCAGTGCTAGTTGCTGGGAGATGGCAGACACTGTGCACAGGTACCGTGCTAGGCAGCCAGTGCTAGTTGCTGGGAGATGGCAGACACTGTGCACAGGTACCGTGCTAGGCAGCCAGTGCTAGTTGCTGAGAGATGGCAGACACTGTGCACAGGTACCGTGCTAGGCAGCCAGTACTAGTTGCTGAGAGGTATCAGACACTATGCACAGGTACCGTGCTAGGCAGCCAGTGCTAGTTGCTGGGAGATGGCAGACACTGTGCACAGGTACCGTGCTAGGCAGCCAGTGCTAGTTGCTGGGAGATGGCAGACACTGTGCACAGGTACCGTGCTAGGCAGCCAGTGCTAGTTGCTGGGAGATGGCAGACACTGTGCACAGGTGGAAGTGAAGCTCCGTGTTCATTTAGCTTTTTAATTCAGAAAATATATTTAGCTTTGCAGCGAACAGTTTAGTTTTATTTTGTATATGAATATTATGATATTTAAATTGTTTAGGGTAAGTTGTCAGACAGTTACCGTTGTATTGTTTATTGTTTTGTCGCCAGAGACGTGCACAACAACTTACAAGTACACATACGAACATGTACTTACAAACATAAGTGTACACGCACTAATATGCATGCACACACACACACACACACACACACACACACACAATAGATAAAGCAGGTTAAGAAACTAGAAAGTGCACATGCATGCAACAAGGCTAGTTGCAGAGCTGAGAGGAATGGGATATGAGGACAGGCTACAAGAACTAAACCTGACCACATTACAGGACCGAAGAACCAGGGCAAACATGATAACACCATACAAAATATTTTTTATAATTGATAGGATAGACAGGGATAAAGTATATTTGAGAGGCGGGAAGCAAGTACATCAGGGCACAGTTAGAAAGTTTAAGACAGGGATGAGTCATAGGAATGTAAGGAAATATCTCTTCGTCCTTAGGATGGTAAGGAAGTGGAATGACCTGGACAGAGTAGTAGATCCACAGTCCGGAAACGGCAAGTTGATGGGCAGGGCCAGGAGCTGAGACTCGACCACTGAAACCAAATACAGCTGAGTACATATAGGTGATTTACAAGCATTTATGTACACACGCGAAAATACATGTACACACTAATTTTATGTACACGATTGAATATAATATATATATATATATATATATATATATATATATATATATATATATATATATATATATATATATATATATATATATATATATACACGTGCCTGAATATTATACGTACATACACTAACACAAACAATACACGCGCACATACAAAAAGTACAAACATGCAGTACAGGTACACGAACGATACACGCGCACACCTACCTACCTGGAGGTACTTATACACGTGCACAAAATTCGGGTTTTATGTGTGATTAAATTGGTGAGGCGGGCCATGTGTGCCGCCTCTGATGTGTTAAGCAACGGTGATGTGCGATGTCTTGTGCAGCGTCAAGTACGCTGGCAAAATTTTCCTAGTGCTTGAGAGGTGTCTTTCATCATTGTTATGGAAGGACACACCGAAGCAGGGAGGGTGAGAGGGGGAAGAGTAAACACGGGGAGGGAATGAGGGGAGAGGAGTAGGAGGCCAGGAGAGGGGAGGGTGAAGCCAGCGGAGACAGTATTATTATTTAGCAAAATTGGATACATCAGAAGTGTGATGCTGCTTTATTCTATATGAAAGTTTCACAGTGGGAACAGAAGCTAACTGTTTACTTGTCGTATTCCATCACACAATGTTAAAATTCGTCAGCATGAGCTGGGAGACTTCAGCAGGGCAATGAAGATATCGTCAAGTATTCTATCAGACTCATCGGCTATGGCACTTTCAAAAGTTTCCTTCCATAAGAACTGGAGTTGCAATCAGAGGGGAATTATCATCTCTCAAGAGAGCATATCCTACACACACGGCAAATGGAATTCAGGCCAAGAGTGGAGGGAGGGAGGGAGGGTGAAGGGGTATGGTCCATGGGAGGGAGGGTGGTAGGTATAGCCCTTAGGTGGGGGGTGGATAAAGCTAGGGTAGGGAGGGAGGTGAAGGGAAGGGAAGGTAGACCTGGAGGGAGGGGAGATAACGCTGGGAAAGGTGGCACTGGGAAAATGTGTAGTTGAGAGGAGGGAAAAAATAGATGAAAGAATAGAAGATTGAGATGTTTGCCAGTCATCTGTGAACAATACTGAACAGCTTTATGACAATATATACCAGACCAAACATTAACAATATATTGGAGAACTAAACCTATCGTTGACTGTTTCAAATTCAGGTATTACTAGAGAACAGAAAAAATATATAAACAGTAATGCATAGGAAATGTAAAACGAACTAAGGAAGAAAATTATTTACATTTTTGATGAAATGGATAGAGAGAGAGGGTAGGGGAAAAGCCTATTTTAAAAAAGTTAGTATAAGCTTACAGAATAGAAAAGAGCGAATAATAAAAAAATTTGACACGTGTTTCTAACCTTAGGATTCCTTATTTGATGAGACAAAACATAACTTTGTCAGTAGATGCATACGTGACAACGATGATGGTACAATTAGACTTCAAACATCAGAGAGTAACCCTGACAGTTCTCTCTGTAACACTAGGAGACCTTGTGACCCGCCTCAAGAAGGAGGGGTCACTGTTACACAAGATAGTTTTTCACTTACGACACCTTTAAAACATGACATGGTATCTTGTTAGAAATTTTGAAAATGTTTATTAAATTTTCATTTAACATACATATATTTTTTAATTTATACACCTGTTAACACTCTTAGGATCTAGTTCCTAAGCCTCTTTGTATTCATAGGTTTTTGTTCTACCTTCTAAAATCTAAATCTCACGACGTATCTTCAGGAAGAGGTATGCCAGCCTACTTTAGGGAAATTTATTTTGCTCATTTGTGGCGTGACAGGAAACATGTAAAGACTATCGTCTTCCACAGAGTGAGTTGAGTCGCGCTGTAGGAAAGATATTTAACTTAGTGTTGCAAGTGAGCACCAACCAAGACTCCTGACATGGACATGTGATTACTGAGAAGAGCAAAGTTCGTATATCCTGGCCAACGTAATCAGGAGTTATATATTTTTGAAAAAAAAAAGAAGCAAATCCTAAGGCAATCACAAATGATTTAGAAAGAACAGTAATTCGACCTTTATTAACCTACTGGTGGGGGGGGGGCAGTACTCGCTGAAAACAGTCATAGCCGTGACTGGCATTAACACCACCTCCCCCCCACACACACATATATAGTATATATATGTCGTGCCGAATAGGTAAAACTAGTCAATTAGCAAGAACTCATTTAAAATTAAGTCCTTTCTAAAATTTTCTCTTATACGTTTAAAGATATATTTTTTCATTCATGTTAATGTAAAAATTTTGTACCAGAAGAATCTTAGAAAACTTATCTAACCTTATCATAACAATCGCAATTTAATTTAGCCTAATCCAACTAGATATGTTTTAGATAAGTTTACAATAATTTAATAATAAACAAACACAATTAAATATATGTTTTTCGTTAGGTTCAGAATGATTTTTGCAAAATTATTGCATACACAAATTTTCGCTTGCTTTATTCGGCAAGAAGAGCGTTGCTATTTAAGCCAAAATATCAAGTTTTACCTATTCGGCACGATATATATATATATATATATATATATATATATATATATATATATATATATATATATATATATATATATATATATATTATTATACTAAATACTGTGGTAACGTTTTCATGGATTGCATGAGATGAAACCGGAAGCAAGAATTGAGAATGCGACTGCTCTACCGACCATGCTGAGGGAACTTCAATAATAAGGGCTCGACTCACGGCAGTCCATGAAAAGTTACAACAGTTTATTGCAGTTTTTCAGTTGACAGCAGTTGGGGTGAAGAGCTACACACTATCTTTGCTGTGGAGATGGAAGGTTTCTGTAATGACTTGCAAGCAGGATGAAATTATTCCCACATGGCCATGCCGTACTAGAGTTTCCGGTTGAATTAGTATGTGTAGGACAAAACCTTCACTTAAGCTTATAGAAATCGTATGGTATAACACTTTAGAACACCGACGCTAAATACTCAGGCCTGCTTGTGATAATAGCACTTGAGTTTGAACCCTGTAGTCTGAATGATTGAGACAAGTGGTCTGTTGTAGTTTAATTTCCTGTGTGTATCTTTGACGAGAAATTTCCGCAGTCGTGTGAGTCAGATGGAGCATGGAAGTAGAAACATAGTCCTCCACCCCCGCAAAGTTCTCGGAGATGGGGTGACGTATTCCCTCATCTAGTATCAACTACCCCGCAACCTGAGACTGTTTGCGTCACGGCTTCTGTGTTGATCTGTGTCTGTCTCCTCTATTGTGGTTCTTGAGCTTGTCGCTGGATATTATTAGCCACTGTTTTTCTCAGCTTCTTTGCGTGTTTGTGTCGTATATAGTAAGACATAACGGGAAGTTAACGAGGGTCGGGACTTGGGTCGAGGAAGATTGTCTCATATTCTTCACTTACTTATACTTAGTGGTTTTCTAGCACTTCGTGGGGAGAACTGTGTGTTTTTCCTTTATTCGTTATCACAGTGACGGACGTACTGGTCCGTGATAGTGTGAGACTTTGGCACTCTTCCATCCTTGAGTACCTCAGTATTATGATGTCCATTTGGCGGAGTGGTCCGTGGAGTTAGGGTTCCTGACGTTATCGTTTGTTTCGTTACGTCGTTTTATGCCTGTGGCTATAATCCGTGGTGTTATGGTCCGTGGTGTTATGGTCCGTGGTGTTATGGTCCGTAAATAAGGTGCGTGGTGTGGTTATTGTCTGTGGCAAACAAGTCAGAGGTCGAGTACGGTAGTCGCTTGAGGCAGACTAACTCTAGCCTCTGCTATCAGCAGTACCGCATATTGTAAGCACTGTAGTTATGAACCCGATAGATACGGTATCCAGTACAATTTATTATGTTAAATTTTCCCCTGAACTTAATGTTAAAAACACTGATATTCCATATTTACCTCCTGCGATTGTGTTGCTCTACACTTCGGTCTGCCTGGCTATTTAAGCGTTAAGAAACACGAACTCTTGACCCACTGACACATAACATCACCCTGTCTTTATATTTCGTGCTATAGTTACGGAACACAATTCAAATATTAGAATTATGCCCCAAGTGGGCGAAACGTCTTAATAAACGTGCTAGTCCCTCATTTGTTGCTTACACTGAATTTATATCAGGAAATAATAGAACACACGTACAGAGGATGTCCTGCTGCTTCTGCTGCTGTCCCCTCAAGTTGGGTGGCTGCCTTCATGTTGCTGTCCCCTCAAGTTGGGTAGCTGCCTTCATGCTATGTTCCCTCAAGTGGGTGGCTGCCTTCATGCTGTGTTCCCTCAAGTGGGTGGCTGCCTTCATGCTGTGTTCCCTCAAGTGGGTGGCTGCCTTCATGCTGTGTCCCCTCAAGTTGGGTGGCTACCTTCATGCTGTGTCCCCTCAAGTTGGGTAGCTGCCTTCATGCTGTGTTCCCTCAAGTGGGTGGCTGCCTTCATGCTGTGTCCCCTGAAGTTGGGTGGCTGCCTTCATTGTTCTGTTGGGTGCCCCTCCCAAGTTGGGTGGCTGCCTTCATGCTGTGTCCCCTCAAGTTGGTGGCTGCCTTCATGCTGTGTCCCCTCAAGTTGGGTAGATGCCTTCATGCCGTTGAGGGGTTCTTGACCCAAGTAACTGGACATATCCTCCCCCCCTTCCTTGGATGGAACGTGATTGCCTCAGCACGTGTTACTAATATCAGAATTACAAACAAGTTGACCATACCTCAAAGTAATCAACTTTGATACCATCAACATTGAGATTCTCTGCTGTCTCACTAGTCAAGTTCCAAGTCTTTTTATTTCTTTAGCCAGATATGCGATTTTATCAAGGAGGACGCTAAATGTTAAATTATGCTTCTTTATAATTATTTAAAAAATAAAAATCTTGAAAATAATACATATGGATCGAGTGACTGAGAGAAAAACATAATGGATAGTTAACTCTGCCTCTGGAAAAACAACTTTCTACAGAAAGTTTCCATTTAGTATCCACTACAGAGAAATAGATAAAACACACACACGTCTCAAGCACTTTTATTCATAGAACATTTTATTCAGGGCACTATTGCTCAGACCTAGTAGGTCAAAGCATTATAAAACAGTACACTGATGAGGGAAAAAGGGTGAGTGGTGCACTTAGGAGTCTGTGCAGACAAAGAACTTTGTCCGTGGAAGCAAAGAGGGGAATGTATGAGAACATAGTTATACCAACACTCTTATATGGGTGTGAAGCATGGGTGATGAATGTTGCAACAAGGAGAAGGCTGGAGGCAGTGGAGATGTCATGTCTGATTGCAATGTGTGATATAAATATAATGCAGAGAATTCGTAGTTTGGAGATTAGGAGGAGGTGTGGGATTACCAAAACTGTTATCCAGAGGGCTGAGGAGGGGTTGTTGAGGTGGTTCGGACATGTAGAGAGGATGGAACAAAATAGAATGACTTCCAGAGTGTATAAATCTGTAGTGGAGGGAAGGCGGGGTAGGGGTCGGCCTAGGAAAAGTTGGAGGGAGGGGGTATAGGAGGTTTTGTGTGCGAGGGACTCGGACTTCCAGCAAGCATGCGTGTGCATATTTGATAGGAGTGAATGGAGACAAATGGTTTTTAGAGTGTGAGCAAGGTAACATTTTGAAGGGATTCAAGGAAACCGGCAGACCGGACTTGAGTCCTGGAGATGGGAAATACAGTGCCGGCACTCTGAAGGAGAGGTGTTAATGTTGCAGTTTTATAACTGTAGTGTAAGCATGCCTCTGGCAAGACAGTGATGGAGTGAATAATGAAAGTTTTTCTTTTTCGGGCCACCCTGCCTTGGTGGGAAACGGCCGATGTGTTAATAAAAAAAATACATTGTTGATGAAGCATATTAGGATCATTGAATTCATTTTCAGTTTCATTAGTCCTCACTTTTAAATATCTGAATGTATGAGAAAGCTTATGAATCTGACTTATTGAAGATAATGTATATTGTTTCTTAGTTCTAATTCTGTTAGTTTACATGACTGCCAGCTGAGGAAAAACCCAAGTAGTGTTTTTTTTGCGTAGATTAAATAGATGAAATTCATAACTAATCCAGAAAATGAAGGTGAAATAAGAGGATATCTCATCTTCTGCTTGTAGGTTGTTAATTATTCCACCCACAGTATCGTGACTTATTCGTAAATTAATTTCAGTCCCATATGCACATTCTCAGGCGTGTTTCTTGTCTTGTTCTGGGTGCAGCAAGAGCAGGACGCATGTGACAGTCAATCCCACATGCACGAATCCTTTCACTTAGTCGGTCCAATGAGGACTCGAGGACTCACAATTTATATTATTCCTTAAAGCAGTAAACTTGATGAACTGGTATTAGGATGATGATGCTTAAAAAAATAATCGGACAAACAGTACAGCTCAACAATTCGTTGAATTATTTTGTGTAAGAAACAGTCAACTATCAGCACGGTGCTAGCAACTATCAGCACAGTGCTAGCAACTATCAGCACGGTGCTAGCAACTATCAGCACGGTGCTAGCAACTATCAGAATAAGGGTGGAGGGAAGACAACTCTTATTAGTGGTGGAGGAAGAGTATTTGTATGAAAGCTGAAAATGAGAGGATATATATTCCTTAGTTATTAAGTATGAAATAAAGTCTTGCATTATTATTATTTTTGTTTTTACCTCTTGCGTATGTTTTTAACTAACTGTCCTTGAACTTTGAGGCAAACCGAGAATGGTCCTTAGGGACACCATATCCCTGAATGACGCAGGAACAGTGTGACGCAAGTACTGCCCCTCCCTCTCTCTCTCCTCCCCCCTCTCGCTCTCTTTCTTCCCCCATCTCTGGCTTTGGCTTTCTTCAATAAGCAAGTTTTTTCTTCCTTGCCACAATACTTACATTCAGTGCCGGATCAAGTCTTGCCAAGGTCGGGGGCAAAGAATATTTTCGGGTCGGTTTCAGCGTGTCATCCACGCAACACAAGTTGTCTGAATTCAGTTGACGAAAGTATTTCTCGTCTCTTTGGCTCATTCAGATTAAAATTAATGGATTTATATTAATAAAAGAGTCTTTTTATTTTACTCATTTAACTGATGACCCACACACAAGTAAATAATAGTAGAATGATAAATGGATGCACAGGACTGTACATCCCGTACAAAACATAACTTAGAATTACTTTCTGCGAGCTTTCAGTGACTCAAAACCTAATATAATTTTGTCCATGGAGAGCGAGCAAAGCATTCAGTGTTCAGTGCTGAGAATTAAGAAGTTTGATATTCATTGCTGTCCCATGGTTAAACGCAGGCAGTTTTTGACACGAGACCGTCCACTGACACTTCGCTGCTAGAGTTTGTCATCATCAGTGAAAGGAAGATGGACAGCATGTTAATGAAATTGGGGATAAAATTGCAGAGAGCGGACATTTCCCATAACTACACTGAACATCCATAGCTCCCTATCCTTCCTCTCCTATCCCCCCCCATCCATTTCAATTACATCTTTCCTTGTGTCGCTGTCCTTCCCGTGACTCTCTTCCTGACGTGACCTAGAGAGAGCTGGGGTTATGACAGGATAAAGTGGACATCCTTTCCAAACTGATTAGCTTCTCCCTGATGTACATCTTCCAGTGTTCACTTCGTCTAAACCTCCAGCCTGGTAATTGGTTACAACTCCCTTCTCTCCCTACTTCAAATGCTTTACATTTTATCTAAATCATAAAATCAATTTAAGATATTTCAGAAACTAAATGTCCAAATCGCTTCGTTTATTACATAATGACATTGCACAGCCATCTAGAACAATGCATGTATTTAGTCGTTAAAAAGAGTTTACAGGACTGCCTATCCTTGTTGATCAGTGGAGCATAGGACGGTGAACGGTTGAGCATGATGGTGATTGCAAGGCAAAGATATTCTTCCTTAGTTTTCGTGAAACAGTACAATGAGAATCTTCCAGTAAAAGTTTGGATGACTATGTTGTCTTTTGTGATCTTGCAGATGTTGATATAACGATACTGAAGTCTTGTGACATGTGATCAACCTGGAGGACTTGCAATACCTTTTTTTATAGGAGTCACGAGTTACAGGTACATAGACGAACATATTTACTGGCTGTCACAAGTGTAAAGTTGGTGGAGCATTTTACCTTTGTCATTGCCACTCATGTTAGAGTTGTAACCTTTGATAACATTACGGCAGGAGACCTCCAGTTTCTCAACAGTGAAAACATGCTAGATGACACTGAAGATGTATTAAAATCCCATCATTAGATAGCATAATGAATACCTTTCTCCACTTCTCTTCTACTTCAAAATTCCTTTAGCAGATCAGCTCCTTGATCCTCTCTTCACCTATTAATGATTTATATCTTTAGAATTCTGTGACATTTATGTTCTACTCCTCAGCTGATAACTTGATTCCATGTAGAATAAAAGCTGAGGTACCTTAGTACATGACTGCCATATGTGAAGCCGTCTAGGGTGACTATAATCTGCTCTGTTACGTCCAAGATGGAATCTGGTCTATGACGTCCTCAACAATGATGTTCACATCACCCAGACCAATTTTGCCTTCATATCACTGTCATCAAGACTAGGTGTCATCCATCTGACACTCCTTCCACTAGGTGTCATCCATCTGACACTCCTTCCACTAGGTGTCATCCATCTGACACTCCTTCCACTACGTGTCATCCATCTGAAACAAGGGTCATCTGGAAAGTTATAATTTATGCGGTTATTATTAAAATGCATAGTTTCACTATCACAAAATATCTCCCTAAATACCGTGTGTGTTAAATTAACAAAAATATTAAAATTTGTGTTTTCGTGCCTGGTCAGAGATCGGGGCGTATTTACCGAATGGAGGATCGAGCCTCCAGCACTCCTGACACTGAATGACTGCATGGGTTCAGTGTTTCATGAAATATAGCATCGTGACACAACATCAGTTAAACTGGCCCAGATTGACTTCACCATTTCTTCGTTGTCAATTAACAAATTGTATTAATATTGGTAGAATTACCGACAATATGTTAAGTAAAAGGACACAAATGCAACTAATGTGACATTTTATTGCTTCAACGTTTAGCTCTCCAGGAGCTTTGTAACGGCTTGACAAAGCTCCTGGAGAGCGAAACGTTGCCACAATAAAATGTCACATTAGTTGCATTTGTGTTCTTTTAATTAACAAATTGTTTTGTATAGCATTCCGAGAGACTGGCATGGAGCTGCCACTTTACAGGTGATTATTCCTCGTTCCCTCACAGGCAATACTTTTCCCCTCGCATAATTCACAAAAAGTTTCTCTCTTTCTTTCTAGTTTCCACTTGATGAATAAGACTAGTGTGTAACACCTGGGTATCATTACTGACGAGACAATTCGCTTGCATAGCAGCTTTTTTCAGCTGCGACTATTTTATTTACATCAGTAATAAGTATCACCATTTAACTTCATCATGTAAAATGTTTGAGCATCTACCTCCGTGGTGAATGACCTGGTAATCCTGAATGTGAGGATAACCCAGCACCAAAACACTCACCTCATCTTTCCTTCCTTTCCTGTGAAGTCATGGGACTTTGGTTCCTTGAGAATGGCAGAGACGTCCACTGTTGGCTAGAGGCAACGTCATTAATTTCGTGTGCTGTGATGGGGCTCCGGAAGTTGCCAAAGTTGTCTTATACAAGAAACTATACAAGTCTTTGACGTTGCTTTATTCCTCTTCTTCATTGGTCTTTACATTTCGTGCCTCAAAATATTAAGTTCTTTTTCGGTGATCAATTCTGTCAAGATCTGCTGATTTCAGATAATTCCACGGTACCAGATGACCTTCCACTCTTGGTAAGCCCGTCAGTACCATCTGGTCATAACTATATTTGGAGGCTCAGGTCCTGATGTAAGCATTAACACAGGTGGTGAGTACACTACCATGAAGCTTCCCTAGGACAAACTCACTATATGCACCAGCATGCGTGTGCTACAATTACAAAGGTGCCAGGGAAGACCCTGGCCTGGGAAGGACAGAACACACCCAGGTGTGCCACAGCAGACCCACTGGGTGCCAGCGCAGTCCCAGGGGGGTGCGAGGACACACCCAGGGGGGTGCGAGAACACACCCAGGGGGGTGCGAGAACACACCCAGGGGGGTGCGAGAACACACCCAGGGGGGTGCCAGAGCAGGACCAGGGGAAGCCAGAGAATACACCCAGAGGGTGCCAGAGCAGACCCATGGGGTGCCAGAACAGACCTTGCTGGAGCGCCGTAGCATACCCTGGGGAGGGGGTGAGAGAGTCGACACTGGGAAAGGGGCATAGAAGACCCTGGGGGGTAAAAAATGAAAGGATGTGAGGTGTTCTGCGAAGCCTCTGACGTTACGCTTACGTTATATCCTCGGTGTTTTTTTTTTTTTAGTGTGTGTGTGTGTGTAGTGGACACGACGGAAATGGTTGTGGATGAAAGCCTCCACAATGTGGCGCTGCTGTGTGCTATAGCGTCGCCCTGGCGCCGCTGAGGTGCTATGGCGCTATGGCGTCGCTGTGGCGCCGCTGAGGTGCTATGGCGTCGCTGTGATGCTCCATATCATCACTCCACAGATTAAATTATCAAGAGTTTTCTAGTGACATCACAAATGATATCTTGCAGGTTCTCGCACTCCATGATACCTAGCAGCAGGAGCAGCAGCGTCTGTGATCCTAGCAGCATCAGCAGCATCAGCTCTTGTAATGCCTAGCAGCAGTACCATTTATGATGTATAACAAGAAATGCTGGTATGTTTAGGAGCACAAGTAATGCATAACAACAGCAGCAAGAGCTGTGATGACTAACAACAGCAGCAAGAGCTGTGATGACTAACAACAGCAGCAAGAGCTGTGATGACTAACAACAGCAGCAAGAGCTGTGATGACTAACAACAGCAGCAAGAGCTGTGATGACTAACAACAGCAGCAAGAGCTGTGATGACTAACAACAGCAGCAAGAGCTGTGATGACTAACAACAGATCCTACTGCTTTGATGCTTAATAGCAACTGCTATGATGCGAAGCAGTAGCTGCAACTGACACGATACCTAGTAACTGCTGCAGCTGTTGTGATGCCTAGTAGCTTCTGCACCTGCTGGTACGCCTAGTAAAAAGTGCAACTTTCTTATACCTAGCAACGTCTGCTAATACTGTGATACCTAGCAACGTCTGCTAATGTTATGATACCTAGCAACGTCTGCTAATGCTGTGATACCTAGCAACGTCTGCAAGTGCTGTGATACCTAGCAACATCTGTAAGTGCCGTGATGCCTAGCAACATCTGTAAGTGCCGTGATGCCTAGCAACATCTGTAAGTGCCGTGATGCCTAGCAACATCTGTAAGTGCTGCAAAGGTTCATTGCCGAAGGTTGCGTGCGAAGGGAACCGAGATCAGCAAGTATTGAAGTACGTGTGTATAGTGTGTACTCGCCTATTTGTGGTTGCAGGGGTCGAGTCATTGCTCCTGGCCCCGAATCTTCACTGATTGCTACTAGGTCATCTCTCTCCCTGCTCCATGAGCTTTATCAAACCTCGTCTTAAAACTATGTATGGTTCCTGCCTCCACTACGTCACTCTCTAGGCTATTCCACTTCCTGACAACTCTATGACTGAAGAAATACTTCCTAACATCTCTTTGACTCATAGGAGTCTTCAACTTCCAACTGTGACCCCTTGTTTCTGTGTCCCCTCTCTGTAACATCTATTGTGTGTGTGTGTGTGTGTGTGTGTGTGTGTGTGTGTGTGTGTGTGTGTGTGTGTGTGTGTACCATTTTGTCCTAGGCACATGTCAATTAGACACTAGGCCTGTTGTATATGCGTGCGTGTATGTGTGTAGTGTGTGTGTGTGTAGTGTGTGTGTGTATTGTGTGTGTAGTGTATGTGTGTGTATTGTGTGTATTGTGTGTGTGTGTAGTGTATGTGTGTGTGTGTATTGTGTGTGTGTGTGTTAGTTACCATTTTGTCCTAGGCACATGTCGATTAGACACTAGGCCTGTTGTATATGCGTGCGTGTATGTGTGTAGTGTGTGTGTGTGTAGTGTGTGTGTGTAGTGTGTGTGTGTATTGTGTGTGTGTAGTGTATGTGTGTGTATTGTGTGTATTGTGTGTGTGTGTAGTGTATGTGTGTGTGTATTGTGTGTGTGTGTGTTAGTTACCATTTTGTCCTAGGCACATGTCGATTAGACACTAGGCCTGTTGTATATGCGTGCGTGTATGTGTGTAGTGTGTGTGTGTTGTGTGTGTGTGTGTGTGTAGTGTATGTGTGTGTATTGTGTGTATTGTGTGTGTGTGTGTGTAGTGTATGTGTGTGTATTGTGTGTGTGTGTATTGTGTGTGTATTGTGTGTGTGTGTGTGTGTGTGTGTGTGTGTGTGTGTGTAGTGTGTGTGTGTGTGTGTTGGGATGGGGGAGGGGGAGAGCGATGAAGATTGATGACACGTTAAGTAGCCAATAGGAGGGCGGTACAATTAACAAGGTAATCCGCTGTGGATTAGAGTTGTGTGTGTGTGTGTGTGTGTGTGTGTGTGTGTGTGTGTGTTACCTGGCGGATATTTTATGTTCCCGTATGATTGTTAATTCTCCGTGTGGATGTTCGTATGAAAGTTTCCATGTGATTTTTTCTCACCGTTTGAATGTTACTCATTGTGAATATTGGTATGTGTTAGACTTGCTTGTGACTGTTACTGTACTCATCGTGTGATTGAACTTATTGTGTGAATGTTGGTCGTGTTAAACTCGCCCTGTGAATGTTACGTATCGCTTGAATGTCAAGATTCAGCTCGTCCTTCCTGGACTACCTTGACTGGTATTGCTGATTGTTGACCTCTAAGAACCTTTTATATGTACTGTGTATTGAAGTTTGACTCCACTCCCTCTCATTCAATATATTCCACTTTTCAACTACCCTGTGACTGAAGTCCTTCCTGACATCACTCGATTTCCTTCAACTTCTACATATTGATCCGTGTCTCTGGTCCACTAATACGGTCCTTATCTACCATATCAATTTCTCTTTAAATTTTGTATGTCGTAATCATGTCTCCCCTGGTCCTCTCTACTGAGGTTGTCAGGTTCACTTTCCCCAGTCTCTCCTCACAAGTCTCTTTTGTTGAAAATTATATAAGATTCCGACAAGTTCAAGATTAAGACACGTGTGCAACACTTGGGTATCTTTATTGATGAAAAGTTTCGCCTACACAATAGGCTTCTTCAGTCAAATACAGAGGCAGCAGGATTTGAGGTGGTCAGTCCCTTAGTCTGGAGGAGAGTTTAGCTCCATGGTCTAGTTGCATATCTTTGGCATTTTCCATATTATGCACTTGACCAGATGGCAGCTCCGCACTAGAGCTAAATGCTCGATAATTGACCTAATATATGTCGTGTATAGAGCCAGTGATGTATAGAGTTCCATTATAATCTTGGGATTTCGCTTGACCCATCCCCCCCCCCATCACAAAGGAAGAGCGAGCGGGTAACGCGTGAGGAAGAACATAGTGTAGGCGTGAGGTAAATTTACCTCAGTGCATTGCACAATTTCTTAAAGAAAAGGAGGAGTTACAAAATTTGAAACTTCGTGAAAAGGTCTGCGACACAACGTAGATTATAGTAATAAGTAAATATGGTTCAGTCTCAGTCGAGAGAAGTATCCTCGTGTCTAGTTTCCCATTATATATCTGATACATCTGGGGTAAACCATGATGGCAACGATGTTTACCCGGGCTTCAATCTGACTTTTAATAGTCCCACAGAGGAGACTGCTGAAGAAAGTGGCAGCACATGGTATTGGTCAAAGATGGTATCTAATACTGACGTTATTAAGACACTTCTTCAGGTATAACAAACTTGCTTGGCAAAATAATTGTAGATGAGGGTGTTACAAAATGCGATATCCATAAGAAAAGACATCTCCATAGAATACTAGAAGGTCAGCTTATTGATCCCCCTCTAGCATCTAGCCAGCTTCTGGTTTTGTAACAGTGTGTCAGAATATGATCGAGTCCAGTTATCCCTTGAATTCGAGTGAAATATTAAGTGTTTCGGGATTACAACTGGATGACAGTAAACCAACGAAATATTGTCCACCAAGACACAAAGGTGTCTAGGCAGCCAATATCAGAGTAAATAAGTTTGATATAATTTAGGATATAATCTCCTACACTTCTCTTGTAATGCAATGTTAAATTGTACATATAGTAGTATAGTGCTGAGGACACACTTCGTAACAGTACGACTCAAGTACCGTCTGGTACGTTGATATCAAGTATAATAATAATACTAGTATATACAAGTGTGTGTGAGAATGTGTGCAAGTGCTCAAACTGCTTGTTATGTCTCAGACTCGACTAGAATTAGACTTAAACAGTGACTGACAATAAGTCCCACAAATCTATCTTCTCGACCATCAAACAGCTTGCTTGAACAATAAGATGAACCATTCGCCAAACAGCAGTAATATACCAAGCAGCAGCACAGCGTCAGGAACATGGAGACAAAATAATGATCCTAACTGGGGACCATCAGCAGATCCTTCATAAGAGTCAAAACTCCCTTAATACTGAATAAGTTCAGCATAACCAAATCCCCGACTTCGGTAGTGCGTAGATGGCACAAAGTAAGTCAGAAGTTTTAACTTAGGACCAGGATTGAACAGTGTGTCTCCACACGACACAACCTCTGCAAGATGTCAAAAATCACTAAGTCTGAACAATGCTCTGTGAACAGAGTAACACAGAGTTACAAGAAGTATATTTCGGCTCTCTCACGAAATCCTACTCTACTAAAAACAGTCTAAATCTCGAACAGTCAGAGAGATGAGAGACAATAGAGATGCTTCTAGGACAAGAAGCAGATCTAGAGAGAGAGGTAGGAAGGGCAGCTCCAACCTCAGGTGCGATCACGTGACTAGCCAGTGCTACTCCAGCGACGCCGGCAGGTACCTCCTGACACAAACAAGCGAGCTAGTTAGCTAAGCAGGTTGCGAGTGCGGACAGCGTCACAACTCTGAAACAGCGAGCACAATGAAGTGTAAATGTAACATCCTACCTACAGTCATAAGCCAATATAATAAGTCAAATAATAATATAAAGCAAGATATTTTCATTTTAGCTATTAACAAAAATATCGGCAATATAAAATTATATCAAAGATGATGTATACAAATACATTATACAACAGAGGGAAACCAACTGCCAGAAATGCCACTGAAGAGGAAAAAAATACTTTGGATAGCCATAAAAACAGGAGACCCAGTAGTTCTACTACAATGGTAAGGAAACACCAGGACAGTTGGTTCGCTTCTTCTACAATTATACTGCCAAGCAAGTATTTTCCTATACCTTTCTAGGTTAGGTGAGGCTAGTCAGGAAAAAAGACAAGTGTTTCCTGACGCGGGCCTTAGTCACATGATGACCCGCCGTTGGAGCTTTTGGTCATCTGACCGAGGCCTTCCGCTGGCTTACCGGTCCACCCCTTCAAAAATTATGGTCATAGTTGTAACCAGGTTATATATACCTTTCTAATTCTGAATTTATTCAACATAAAAATAATTGCTTAGACTACTGTCTTGTTAAATGTCTTCAGCATCTTATTAATATCTCCATTATTGTATCTGCCTTCCATGTGTGCACGTCAGTCTATATCTTTCAGGGGTCGTGAGTCTCCATAGAAAAGATTTCTGACTCGGGATTATTTTTATCATCCTTCTGTTTGCCAACGCATTTAATCTATACCTTTAAATGAAGGTTTGATTTGCCCATAATGTTCTAACCATAATTGTCGATAATCCTGCTTCAGTGCTCCTCTGTTCAGGTGTTCTTTTAAACTCTGTGTATTTGATAGGCATTAAGCCTCATTGATCTATGTCTTATATTTATCAATATATGCGCACGATGAACAATATCGGACCACTGATAAGCCATCGGTCCATACTCCCATGACCCGCTATAAGCGGGTCATGGTGGTCTCAGGTACCGACAAGTATGAAATAAGACACAAGTATAGTACTGGAATATTAAGGAGATACGTTGCTGAAGAAAGCTTTTTTATTTTTTTTAATCCAGTACAGAGATAAGAATAAACAGTAGTAGTCAAGACTCACGAAATCGTAATGACACGATTGCAAACAAACCATACCATAGGTGGGAATAGAACCCGCGGTCAGAGATTCATAAAACTCCAGACGCTAGCGGGAGATTCGTCTGTAAAAACTTGTATTTATGGTCACAGTGGTGCCTATGCTAACCTTCCTATGGTGTATAAATATACCTAGTTGGATGAATCTTATTGTAGCCAGCTGGCCCAGTGGCTAGCGCGTCGGTCTGGAGTTGTATGACTCTGACCGCGGGTTCTATCCCGGCTAGTGGTATGGTTTAGTAGTAGTCAAGAACTGCCAACTTATTCATCTCCCTCTCCCATTCGCTTCATTCTTCACGTATAGGTAAACACCAGTGTTTGCCGAGCCGACATCTATGAATACTAATATGTTTATTTCTACAAGTACATGTACAAGGTATACAGGCCTAGCTGACATCAGTGACATACTACTATATAGAAAGCCTCTTGTTATGCAGAGCATTTCGGGCAAATTAGTTCAATTTTGTTCCAGGATGCGACCCACACCAGTCTGCTAACACTCAGGTACCCATTTTACTGATGGGTGAACATAAACAACCTGTGTAAGGAAACACGGCCAATGTTTTCACCCTTGCCGGGAATCGATCCCGGACCCTCAGCGTGTGAAGCGAGAGCTTTCGCTACCAGGCCACGGAAGGGAACAGGTGGTTTTCTTTTGACAAAATAAATCAATATTTAAAGGTAAATTTGAGAGCATAGCTAGAGTACGGGGGACTCTTGTGCGTGGCGTATGTGTCGTGACAGTGGACAGTTGTGGATAACATTGGTAATAACAGTCTGCTGCTCCTCGTGAGCACACTGCCTCCCACTCACTACACAGAAACACATACGCATGACAGTTTCCCTAGAAAAAGAGAAAACCGGGGTGAAGTGAAGACTTGTGCCAGGCTTCCCGCGTACCTTGCTGACGCTCACTAACGCATTCTTTACGCCACTATATATGGGCATTATCTGCAGGAAACACTGCTTATGGGGAATCCCACTCAACAGTTACAGGATCAGTCCTGGGAAATATATATATTTTCTTGAGTTTTACACGCATGAACACGACATGCAAGCACACGCGCGCGCACACGTTAGGAAGTATTTCTTCAGTCATAGAGTTATCAGAAGTGGAACAGTCTGGCAAGTGATGTAGTGGAGGCAGGAACCATACATAGCTTTAAGATGAGGTATGATAAAGCTCATGAAGCAGGTAGAGAGACGACCTAGTAGCGGTCAGTGAAGAGGCGGGGCCAGGAGCTGAGTCTCGACCCCTGCAACCATAAATAGGTGAGTACACACACACAGTTATTTACATTTTCATTTCTCATGAAAATGTAAACACCAGCGTAGAAGTAAGCGAATGGAAGAGTATATATTTTTACGCTGAATACTTAAAAATCAGGTAGTAATTTATAACCATAATATATATAAAATTCGCCTGATGATGCTTACCATTTGACTATTTTGTTCAAAATATGAAAGAACTGCGCGCGAGAGAGAGAGAGAGAGAGAGAGAGAGAGAGAGAGAGAGAGAGAGAGAGAGGAGGAAGGAGGAAGAGAGGGGAGTAGGAAAAGAAAAGAGAGGGAGAATTGAAAGAAAGGAAGAATTGGAAAGGAGAAAATGTTGATTGGAAATGCGGGAAAACGAGAGATAGAGATAAAAATTTTATTTTATCTTCTCTGAGAGTGTATTATTATATTAAAAAAAATGTGCTAAACCCCTATGGGTCATACCGCTCTAAGAATGTAACAGCATAATTCTAGAAATATCAACCCAACTCCAGAAAGTAAATGGCAGTGTGTGATGGTGGTGGCTAGTAGAAGTTGTTAGCTAGACGACCTTCAGCGTGTGTGATGGTGGTGGCTAGTAGAAGTTGTTAGCTAGACGACCTTCAGCGTGTGATCGTGATCTTCTTGTTTAGTTGCGAAGTTATTTCTTGTTTGTTAATCCCAAAACTCACTGGGACAAGCTTGGGAGGGATTGTTTCTCCAATCCTCTATGGTAAAATGCAGTGATTTAGTTATGAAGCCTCTTGTAAGAGGGGGGAAAATGGTGACAATCTTGTAAATTACTTATGAGGTGTCTTAGTGCATGATAGAAGACTTTCACCTTAGCTGCTACCCCTTGAAACTTTTTAATTATCCAATTAGCTCGTTAGTAAGCACTGTTGTATGTTCCCAACACCCATGGACCCATACCCTCTTAACTGGAAGCAGTGAAACCACTGAGATGATCTGGCAGAGTGAGACTGAAGGCTAACTGTCGACTGCAGAGTATCGCAGTTCAGGGGCAAGTCATCCTGAGAGATGGTAATTCCTACGTAATACCTTTACCTTTGATATACCTTTGAAGAGTTTCGAGAGTATCTACTCTCTGAGCCCGGCCATGGGCCAGGCTCGTCTGGTGCTTGCCTGGTCAACCAGGCTGTTGCTGCTGGAGGCCCGCTGCCCCACATATCCATCACAGCCTGGTTGATCTGGCACCTGGTGAAGATATTTGTCCAGTTTCCTCTTGAAGGCTTCTACACTGGTTCCAGCCGTGTTTCGGATATCTTCTGGTAAGATGTTGAATAGTCTGGGACCCCGGATGTTAATACAGTGCTCCCGTATTGTCCCCACCGCACCCCTGCTCCTCACTGGATTTATTTTACACTTTCTCCCATATCTCTCACTCCAGTATGTTGTTATGGCAGTGTGCAGATTTGGGACCAGGCCCTCAAGTACTTTCCATGTATATATTATCATGTATCTCTCTCTCCTCCGCTCCAATGAGTACATGTTCAAGACTTGAAGGCCCTGCTGGAAGAAACCTTGTAGGCTCTCTTAATCGATGAACCCGTCATCTATCTTCTTTTAAGTCTCCAAGTCTCCCATCCCACTTGATGGAACATGACAGGCAAACATAGCTAGAGTTTCTTCCTATTATGTAATTATCACATAGAATAAGGTAGTTGTACACTGTGGTTTTATTCAATCTTGTTTAATAAACATTTCCGTGACACCCATTTGTTTCCAAATTTGTCCCAATTATATCTTAGGAGCCCAATTCTCAAAATGTGAATAGTGATATTTTAGGAGGGCAGTTGATGATGGTCAAGGTCCACGCAGTAATAATACCGGTGAAGACTAAAAACCACGTGGTTAACAAGCAGAGCCCAGCCCCTGGGCTTCACACGTACACTTTAGTGCTCACAATTCCTCCCCGTGGGAAAGTTTTCACGAGGCTTGCACTACGGGGGTATGTCAAGAAAATATAGAAACGTGCGCAGTTCGAAAATGATGTTGAGTATTGATCCGATCGAGCAATAGAGAGAGGAAAAGTTGACACCGAGTCTGCTGCTTTAGAGGCAGCCGTGCTGACCGCTGCACCACAGAGCCGTACTGACCGCTGCACCACAGAGCCGTGCTGACCGCTGCACCACAGAGCCGTAATGTTTACAGATGGAGTCTCATGATAACTTTGGGTCTCCGATACCCGTAGTCAAAACATGCTCTGTTGGCAAGGCATTTTTTACTTATGTTACGTCATAATTAACTAAATTTGGTTACATTTCATCGTCTAAAATAATGTCTTCAAGGAAATAGGCTTCAATTTACAGTATATAACAAAACTATCACTGTGACTTAGTGAAGCAGGTTAAAGAGACACACGGTAGACTGAAAACTGAGGTGGATTGTGGAGAGGATAATAAAGTGGAAAGTGGAGGGGATAATAAAGTGGATAAAGAAAGTTTAATGTTGTTTTGGCTTCTGACCGAAGAGGAAAAAACGCTGAAGATTTTTTTTTTTTAACATCCGTCGCATCATTAAATCACCACCATCACCACTACCACCACTTCACCACTACCACTACTTCACCACTACCACTACTTCACCACTACCACCACTTCACCACTACCACTACTTCACCACTACCACCACTTCACCACTACCACTACTTCACCACTACCACTACTTCACTACCACTACTTCACCACTACCACTACTTCACCACTACCACTACTTCACCACTACCACCACTTCACCACTACCACTACTTCACCACTACCACCACTTCACCACTACCACTACTTCACCACTACCACTACTTCACTACCACTACTTCACCACTACCACTACTTCACCACTACCACTACTTCACCACTACCACCACTTCACCACTACCACTACTTCACCACTACCACCACTTCACCACTACCACTACTTCACCACTACCACTACTTCACCACTACCACCACTTCACCACTACCACTACTTCACCACTACCACTACTTCACCACTACCACTACTTCACCACTACCACTACTTCACCACTACCACTACTTCACCACTACCACCACTTCACCACTACACACTTCACCACTACCACTACTTCACCACTCATTCACCACTACCATACTTCACCTACCACTACTTCACCACTCACCTTCACCACTACCACTACTTCACCACTATTCCACCACTTCCCACTCACCACTCACCACTCCACTCTTCACTACCCACTCTTCACCACCACTACCACTACTTCACCACCACTACCACTACTTCACCACCACTACTTCACCACCACTACTTCACCACCACTACCACTACTTCACCACCACATCACTTACTCCACTAACTCTACTTCACCACCACTACCACTACTTCACCACCACATCACTTACTCCACTAACTCTACTTACCCCACCACCACCACTTTACACCACTCACTTTACCCACTGATACCACTCCCCACCACCACCACTTTACCACCTCCCACACGTCCTTCACCACCACTCCACTCTACCACCACCACACTCCTACTACCACACACCACTCCACCTCTACCAACATCCACTCCACCACTACCAACATCCACTCCACCACTACCAACATCAACTCCACCACTACCAACACCCACTACACCACTACCAACACCCACTACACCACTACCAACACCCCCTCCACCACTACCAACACCTACTCCACCACTACCAACACCCACTCCACCACTACCAACACCCACTCCACCACTACCATCACCCACTCCACCACTACCATCACCCACTCCACCACTACCATCACCCACTCCACCACTACCATCATCCACTCCACCACTACCATCATCCACTCCACCACTACCAACACCCACTCCACCACTACCAACACCCACTCCACCACTACCAACACCCACTCCACCACTACCATCACCCACTCCACCACTACCATCATCCACTCCACCACTACCACTCCATCCACCACTACCACACCACTCCACCACTACCATCACCACTCCACCACTACCATCATCCACTCCACCACTACCATCATCCACTCCACCACTACCATCACCATCCACCACTACCATCATCCACTCCACCACTACCATCATCCACTCCACCACTACCATCCCACTCCACCACTACCATCATCCATCCACCACTACCATCATCCATCACCACTACCATCACTCCAACTCCACCACTACCATCATCCATTCCACCACTACCATCATCCATTCCACCACTACCATCATCCACTCCACCACTACCATCATCCACTCCACCACTACCATCATCCACTCCACCACTACCATCATCCACTCCACCACTACCATCATCCACTCCACCACTACCATCATCCACTCCACCACTACCATCATCCACTCTACCACTACCATCACCCACTCCACCACTACCAACATCCACTCCACCAAACAGTGCCGTTAGGCGGCACTGGAGACGCTGAATAATTTGGTTTACCTGTCGCCTGGTGGAGAGGGGGGAGGGGTGATAGTGTCATGTTTCATGCATCAGGTGTGGGCGTTTAATTACCTAATTGTACTTACTTGAATTTACAAGAGGGAAAGTCAACCTCTAGCTCTTGGTATCGAATTTTAATTTTCAACCGAATGGCATGAAATAACTGTCATATATTTTGTTTATTCGCGCGCGCGCGCGCGCGTGTGTGTGTGTGTACTCATTTTTACTCACCTATTTGTGGTTGCAGGGGTCGACACTCAGCTCCTGGCCCCTCCTCTTCACTGATCGCTACTAGGTCCTCTCTATCCCTGCTACATGACCTTTATCATACCTCGTCTTAAATCTATGTATGGTTCCTGCCTCCACTACTCACTTGAACTATTCATTTCAGGAAACAACTCTGTGACTGAAAGAAATACTTCTATACATCTGTTTATTGGTGTGTGTGTGTGTATCATTTAATTCACCTATTTGTGGTTGCAGGGGTCGACATAGCTCCTGGCCCCTCCTCTTCCTGATCGCTACTAGGTCCTCTCTATCCCTGCTACATGACCTTTATCATACCTCGTCTTAAAGCTATGTATGGTTCCTGCCTCCACTACGTTACTTCCCAGACTGTTCCACTTTCTAACAACTCTGTGACTGAAGAAATACTTACTAACATCCCTGTGATTCATCTGAGTCTTCAGCTTCCAACTGTGACCCCTCGTTGTTGTGTCCCATCTCTGGAACATCGTATATGTGTCCACCTTGTCGATTCCTCTCAGTATTTTATATGTCGTTATCATATCCCCCTATCTCCTGTCCTCCAGTGTCGTCAGGTCGATTTCCCTTAACCTCTACTCATAGGACATGCCCCTTAGCTCCGGGACTAGTCTTGGTGCAAACCTTTGCACTTTCTCTAGTTTCCTTACGTGCTTGGCTAGGTGTGGATTCCAAACTGGTGCTGCATGCTCCAATATAGGCCTGACGTACACAGTGTACAGGGTCCTGAACGATTCCTTATTAAGATGTCGGAATGCTGTGCTTAGGTTTGCTAGGCGCTCGTATTCTGCAGTAGTTATTTGGTTGATGTGCGCCTCAGGAGATGTGCCTGGTGTTATACTCACCCCAAGATCCTTTTCCTTGAGTGAGGTTTGTAGTCTCTGGCCCCCTAAACTGTACACCGTCTGCGGTCTTCTTTGCCCTTCCCCAATCTTCATGACTTTGCACTTGGTGGGGTTGAACTCCAGGAGCCAGTTGCTGGACCAGTCCTGCAGCCTGTCCAGATCGCTTTTTAGTTCTGCCTGGCTCTCGTCCGATTGAATTCTTCTCATCAACTTCACATCATCTGGAAACAAGGACACTTCTGAGTCTATTCCTTCCGTCATGTCGTTCACATATACTAGAAACAGCACCGGTCCTAGGACTGACCCCTGTGGAATCCCGCTCGTCACAGGCGCCCACTCTGGCACCTCGCCACGTACCATGCATGACTCGCTGTTGTCTTCCTGACAGATATTCTCTGATCCATTGCAGTGCCTTCCCTGTTATCCCTGCCTGGTCCTCCAGATTTTGCACCAATATCTTGTGTGGAACTGTGTCAAACGCCTTCTTACATTCCAAGAAAATGCAATCTACCCACCCCTCTCTCTTCTCTTAATGCTGTCACCCTTTCACAGAACTTCAGTAGGTTTGTGACAGGATTTCCCGTCCCAGAAACCGTGCTGGTTGTCGTTGATAAGCTCATTCCTTTCTAGGTGCTCCACCACTCTTCTCGTGATAATCTCCATTACTCTGCTTACTATACATGTCAGTGACACTGGTCTATAGTTTAATGCTTCGTGTCTGTCTCCTTTTTTTAAAAAATTGGGACTATATTTACAGTCTTCCATTCCTCAGGTAGTCTCCCTGTTTCGATAGATGTGTTGAAGATTGCTGTTAGTGGTACACAGCGCCTCTGCTCCCTCTCTCAGGACCCATGGAGAGATGTTATCCGGCCCCATCACCTTTGAGATATCTAGCTCGCTTAGCAGCCTCTTCACTTCTTCCTCGGTTGTATGTATTGTGTCCAACATTGGATCGTGTACCCCACCTCTCTGTCTTTCTGGAGTTTGAATCTTATGTTGAGCTCCTCATATACTTCGCCGTCGTTTCTTGTGATCGCCCCTCCTTTATTCCTCAGCCTGATTACCTGGTCCTTGACTGTTCTCCTGATGTGGCTGTACAACAGCTTCGGGTCAGATTTGGCTTTCTCTGCTATGTCATTTTCGTATTGTCATTGGGCCTTTCTTCTTACCTGTGCATACTGTATTCATTTCTGGCTCTACGACTGCTCTCCTTATTCTCCTTTGCCTTCTATACTTCTTTCATTCTCTAGCACACTTAGTTTTGGCTTCTCTACACCTTTGGGTGAACCAAGCGCTCATCCTCGCTTTCTCGTTATTTCTGTTACCCTTGGGTACAAACCTCTCCTCAGCTTCCTTGCAAATTGTTGTCACATATTCCATCATCTCGTTTACTGACTTCCCTGCCAGTTCTCTGTCCCACTGAACTCCATGCAGGAAATTCCTCATGCCTGTGTAGTCCCCTCTCTTGTAGTTTGGCTTCATTCATCCTGGCCTTCCTGCTTCACTCTCCACTTGTAACTCGACTATGTATTCGAAGCTCAGCACTATATGATCACTGGCCCCGAGGGGTCTTTCATATGTGATGTCCTCAATATCTACACTACTCACGGTGAATACTAGGTCCAGTCTTGCTGGCTCACCCTCTCCTCTCCTCTCTGGTAGTTGTACGTGTTGGTTCAAGAAGTTTTTCAGCACCACCTCCATCATCATAACCCCCATGTGGCTCCAGGTTCTCCCAGTCGATTTCCTTGTGATTGAAGTCACCCATAATCAGCAGCTTTGCCCTGCTCGCATGAGCACTTCTGGCCACTTCAGCCAGTGTGTCAACTATCGCTCTATTACTCTCATCATACTCTTGCCTTGGCCTCCTACTGTTCTGTGGTGGGTTATACATCACTGCAATTACCACCTTGGGACCTCCAGACTGAAGTGTTCCTATTATATAGTCTCTTGCTTCTCTCTCCAGCTCATCAAAATCCCATCAGTTTTTGATGAGCAGTGCCATTCCTCCACCCCCTCTGTTCCCTCTGTCTTTCCTCAGGATCTGATATCCCAATGGAAAGATGGCATCTGTTGTCATTCCTGTGAGATTAGTTTCTGTGAGAGCTATGATGTCTAGTGATGCCTCTTTGACTCTTTCATGCCACTCCTTCCACTTATTCGTTATTCCATCAGCGTTGGTGTACCATATTTTCAGTTTCCTCTCCAACACTTGTGTTCTGGGGGTCTGTGAGGGTGGGGGACCTGTCAGTGTGCTGTGGTATTCAACAGCATAGTGTGGGGTGGGGACTGTAAGTGTGGATTGTGGTTTGTGTTTGGATAGTGTGTTTGGTTGTGGGGTTCTGGGGGTGGTTCTGTGTGTGCTTGCGCTTGTTGCTCTGCTCTGCTCTGGTTGTCCTCTGCTGAATCTGCCCTTGTCTCTCTTCCTAGTCCCTTTCGCTTCTGCGTCCTCTCCCTCAGCTGCTGTCGTTCTGTTCTTGTTCTGTCCCGGTCTAGGAACACCCTCTTGTATGTTGATGATTCCTTCAGCCATGGTTTCTCTTGCAGGATCCTGTTTCACACCGTTTCTGTCTTGAAAAACAACTTGACCAGCCAATTTCTCCCCTTCAAGTACCCCCCTATTCTCTGAAAATTTGCTATCTCAGTCATGTCCTCCTCGCCTATTTCTTTGATGATGTTTTCAATCTCCTGTTTTTCTTCCTGCTATCTTTCATTGTGTGGCCTCCCCATTGTGTGTGTGTGTGTGCTTTGTAGAGGTCAAGTCACAGCTCCTGGCCTCGCCTCTTCGTTGGTCACTACTAGGTTCACCTTTTGTTAAAGCTATGTATGGAACCTGCACATGTGTATGCACACATGTGAGTGGGATGGCTAATTTCTACAGCAGGCGAGGGCTATAAATTGAATGGGTGAGAGGCGCAGAGAAGGAAAGAGGGATAGAGAGGAGGAGAAAGGGTGTTTGGGAGAAAGAAATAATAAAGTGAGAGGAGAAATGGAGAACGGGAAAGTTCTTTCTTGATTGGATGTCCCAAATCTGTACATACCCTAATGAAGAGTAGGAGTGCCATGAGCACACTTAGAAATACCACAATAAGTGTAAGAAACCCATGACTCTTTAACAGCTTCCCATTATACAAAAAGGGGATTACCAAAGACTCCTGGCTGTCTTCCAGAGGGACGTTGACAAGTTCCTCGAGTCAGTTTCTGATCAGCCGGGCTGTGGTGCATACGTTGGTTTCGTGTGACTAGCACCAACAACCAGGACGATCAGGCCATCCACTGGGAGGCCTGGTCTGGGACTGGGCTGCGTGGGCGTTGACCCTCGCATCACTCTCCAGGCGGGCTCCAGGCAGGTGGCACTCTATATCTCCTTTATTTATATATGTCTTTCGCTGGCAGACATCAGTCATATCTCCCGTCATTCTTCGTATTTCTAAAGAGCAGACTCAAGGATCTCAGTCGATCTATATAGGAAAGATATCTTATATAGTGGATTTAGTTCGCCATCTTTCTCTGCATCTTTTGCAGCGCATTTATGTAATTTCTGCTGTGTGGAAACCAGAACTGTATTGCATAATTTAAATGAAACCTTTTTAATGCGGCATGTATTAGTAGTAGTACAATTGAGGCCAGGAATGGCTCAAATGGTACACACTTTTTGAGAGATGAGAGCCTCATACCAGCGAGAACACCCTGACTCCTGCACCAGCACCTCTGCTACTCCATTCGAGCTGTGTGTGAGTGGGGAGGGTAGCAGACGAGTCTGTTAACTTGGAGATGATACACCATCGTACACACCTGACCGAAGACAACACTTGCTGTGACCAAGCTACAAGACGCCTACGACGGAAGTAGTTAACTGCTACACCACTTGTGCTAAAGAAAGACTCACCGTGACCTTGTCATATGGCTTTCCCTGCTATAGGGTTGTAAACGATACATCACTTGTACAAACTCAGACACTTCTTCAGAACTTCATTCCTGGCGAATATATTATCATCATCATCATCATCATCAACAGCAGCTGAGGTGTGTTGGGTAAGGTTTGAGAAGGAATTTGTCAACAGTGGTGGAGTGCTCTCTGGTGCAGACATGACCTTGATGGCTGTTGTCTTCTAATGGCAGTACCCAGGTTGGATAGTAATCGTTTTGGTAAGACGTTGGAAAAGCTATAGAAACTGGATTTTTGTGGGATGGTGTCAATTACAATCACAGCAGCCTCTAAACACCGTCGATTGAGTAGGTCATTTTCACGGAAATTAGCTTAGCTTTTCCGAATTTCTTGAGGTGGCTCTGGTGGGTCTCCTTGCTTCTGTGTTGGACGCAAGTGTTTTTCGTTTTTCTGGTCGTCGAGGCTGCTCACATTGTTATGTTCACATATTCTGCATTGGTGGGTGTGTTGTTATTTTGTGCAACAATGGAACACTACCACCCACGTGATGAACTGAATGTTAATGTTCAAAGAATCAGACACCGCACATAAGAATGCCTAGAAATATCGTTAATGATCATTTCAGAATAAAAGCAACTTTATCTCTAAACCATTAGGGCGAATCCTGCTTAAAATTATAAACCCCGTCGCCGTTACTTGACAGGCATTCTACTACTACTACCATCACTACCACTACTACTACTACTACCACCACTACTACTACTACTACCACCACTACCACTACTACTACTACCACCACTACTACTACTACTACCACCACTACCACTACTACTACCACCACTACCACTACTACTACCACCACCACTACTACTACTACTACTACTACTCACCACTACCACTACTACTACCACCACCACTACTACTACTACTACTACTACTACCACCACTACCACTACTACTACCACCACCACTACTACTACTACTACTACTACTACCACCACTACCACTACTACTACCACCACCACTACTACTACTACTACCACCACTACTACTACTACACACCACTCCACTCTACTACCACCACCACTACTACTACTACTACCACCACTACACTACTACTCTACTACTCACCTACCACTACTACTACTCCACATCTCTCTACTCCACCACTACTACTCCACCACTCCACTACTACTCTACTACTACTACCACCACTACTACTACTACTACTACTACCACTACCACTACTACTACTACTACCACTACCACTACCACTACTACTACCACTACCACTACTACTACTACTACGTACTTCCCTTCATAACGTCTGTGTCTTTGAAGACTTTGAAGAGTAAGACACAAGGGCAGCACTTGCAATCTTTATTGACGAAACGTTTCGCATGAGATGCAAATTTCAGTAGTCGATTTGCAGACACAT
The DNA here is from genome assembly GCA_009830355.1 of Cherax destructor. Lineage (NCBI taxonomy): Eukaryota > Metazoa > Arthropoda > Malacostraca > Decapoda > Parastacidae > Cherax > Cherax destructor. The sequence continues at coordinate 549,392 of WNWK01000138.1, forward strand.
TAGCAGTGGTAGAAGACGTAGTGGACATAGTTTCGTAGCGTTGTGTCCATGTATCTTAGTCTTCAAGATGTCGGCATTATGTAGCATTTGTATGATACTCTGAAGCTTGATAATGCCCCTGGAGAGCGAAACGTAGCAGCAACCAAGAGGAGAATACCAGAGTGTATGAAATACCACACGAAGGATGTGATAAAATACATGATGGAGAAACCGCCCGACACCTTAACAGCACAACTGAATGAACACACAAGGCCAGGAGCTATGACTCGACCCCTGCAACCACAACTAGGTGAGTACACACGCCTCCAGGGCTAACAACTTGAATATTGTGTTTGTAAGGACACAAGTACATATGCTTAGCACATTGTTATTGGAAAGTTTCTACTTGGCCAAAGCCTTAGTAATACAGTTTAACACCCGACATCTCGTGTCCACTTGACCTGCGGCATCACTCTCCCGCGCCTCCTGTCGGTGATAGCAAAGATCCGCGAGAAAGGTAACACGGTAATCCTGGTTGGGGCAAGGTTGTGACGTCACAGTCACGTCATTGTGTTGAGTTACTGTGGAAAGTCATCGTGCGTGGGGGCCCTGCCCCCTTCCTCTCTCATTTCCCCCTTTTTTTTATTTTTCTCTTTTCGCTTTTTTCTCTCTTTTTTGCTTTCTTTTCTCGCTTTCTCATTTTTTGCTTTCTCTTTCCCTTTCTTTTTTTCTTTTTCTCCTTTTCGCTTTTTCCCTCCCTACGTAGACTTCGCATAAATAACTCAAAACAAGATCACTGGAGGTTTGGGGAGGCAATTTGCAGGTTTTTATACTTGTCAGATTATTGCCATATTTTATCTCTTATTTCTGCTGTAATGTCAGTGCATGTCAGCGTACTGAGCTGAAACCTGGGTTTGAGTTACGTAAGGCTTCAGGAAGGTCATCGGAAGTTGGATCACACAAACAACACACTGAGGCGGACGTCGACCAGGACCTGTGCTGGCAACACTGGCTACCACAAAATAAACAATACGTAACGCGCGTAAATACAATGTTGTTTATGCAAAACAACCACGGGGGGAGTTGAATGATAGCTCTAGGCCTTTCGTGTTGCAATCAACACAGGAGCTTGCAATGTTGCATAAGAGGTGGTGGTCCAAGCATATACGCTCAGAGGAAGCGTCTTTGCTTGTATTCAAGCAAAGACGTTTCATGTGATCGTATTTGTTTGGACCACCTCCTCTTTTATGCAGCATTGCAAGCTCCTGATGATGACTCACTAAATTGTAATGACACGATTGCAAGCAAATCACGGTAGGGGCGGGGATTGAACTCGCAGCTAGTGAGTTAGCCCAGTGGCTAACGCGTCGGTCTAGAGTTTTACGACTCACTAGCCGAGAGTTCAATCCCCGCCCGTACCGTGGTTTCTCGTGATGATGTGTTGATTGCAACACGAAAGGCCTAGAGCTATCATTCAACTCCCCCCGTGGTTTAGCATCTTGTATCGCTTGTTCGCGATTTTTGCATACAATGCTATTTATGTGTGCTCTAACGGTATTTTTATATATTAAATATCCAGACTATTATCTGTGTGCTGGACAAAGTAATTTGACGTAGTGGTCAGTGTGTTGTGCTAGCGATAAACTGTTACACAATAATGACTGTTATTCACTCAGTGGCCACTCTAAAGCTGCTCGTGAATGCAAATATCGAATAAGCCAATCACGTGGCAGCAACTCAGTGCCTACAAGCATGCAGACAAGGGCAAGAGGTTCAGTTGTTCAGATCTAGTATCAGAATGAGGAAGAAATGTAATCTAAGTGACGTTGACCGTGGAATGATTGTTGGTGTCAGATGGAGTGGGTTGAGTATCTCAGAAACTGGTGATCTCCTGGCATTCTCACGCACATCAGTCTCAAGAGTTTACAGTGAACAGTGTGAAAAAAACATAAAAGATCCAGAGAGCAGCAGTTCTGTGAGCGAAAGCGCCTTCTTAATGAGAGAGTCAGGGAGAAATGGCAAGACTGGTTCAAGGTAACTACAAGGCTTTTGTAACTCAAATAACCATGCGTTTCAACAGTGGTATTCAGAACATCTCTTGAATGCACAACACGTCGAACCTTATAGTGGATGTATTGGAGCACTAGAGGATCACACCGGGTTCCACTCCTGTCAGCTAAGAACGAAAAACTCATGCTGCACTGGGCACAGGCTCGCCGAAACTGAACAGTTCAAAGTTGGAAAAACATCGTTTAGTCTGATGAATCACGATTTATTCCGCAACATGTACATGGTAGGGCCTGAATTTGGCGTAAACAACATGAATCCATTCTGCCTTGTGTCAACGGTTCAGGCTGATGTGTTTGTCTAATAGTGTGAGGAATGTTTTCCTGGGACACATTAGGCCCCTCAAAACTAATTGAGCATCGTTAAAATGCTACAGCCTACCTGAGTATTGTAATAATATTGGTAGAATTACCGACAATATGTTAAGTAAAAGGACACAAATGCAACTAATGTGACATTTTATTGTGGCAACGTTTCGCTCTCCAGGAGCTTTCTCAAGCCGTTACAAGCGTTACATGGACACAGTGGGCTATTATATACTCTCAAAGTGAGGTGAAATACTAGTGGTGGTCGAGGTAGTAGTGATAAGTAGTAGTAGTAGTAGTAGTAATACAATAAGGTAGAACAATCAATATGCACATGAGTAAAAGGTGATAAAACAAATACTTGGGTAGTATAACAATAGGTTAGACAAATATTTCTTGCTGGAGGTTGAAATATAGAAGGCCTGTAGGAGTGTTCCACATCTACGATGTGCTTGTGTTGAATTAGCAGGAGAGACTATGTGATGGTATGGTTAACTGTTTTCAGGAGGATTCTTGCTAAGACTTCAGAGATGGTGAAGCTGCCTTTGTTTTGTTTAATTGTGTTAGAAACAGAGATAAGTGCTGATTCAAGGCATTTGCGTCTACGGAAATTAGTTTCTTTGATTACTAGTCGGGCGTCTTTGAATTTCATGAGATGATTGTTGGAATTTCGGTGTTGTACGCAGGCGTTGTTCAGGTTATCGTTTCTGCATGCATTAATGTGTTCATTGATGCGTGTTTCGAGGGTTCTTGCTGTTTCTCCTACATAAATTCTGTCGCAGCCTCCACAGGGTATAGTGTAGACCCCTGCGTTGACTGGTTCATGGTGCTTGGATTTAGTCCTGGTTAGATCCTTAATAGAAGTACTGGAAGCAATGGCGACTCTAGTGTTAGCTTGTGAAATACTTTAGAAATGTTGGATGCAACCTGGCTGTTGGGAAGAACTATAACTTTGTTTGGAGTGGTGTTGACGCGTGGAGAATTAATGATCTGAAGAGCTCTTTTCTTGCAATCTTTGATGAAAAAGGAAGGAAAATGTAAATCAGTGAAGGTTTGGTGAATGTATGTACATTCCTCGTCAAGAAACTCAGGACTACAAATTCGGTAAGCTCTTAGGAAGAATCCGATGATGATGCCTCTTTTGGTCTTAGTATCTTGACTGGAATAGAAGTGTGTGAGATCATTTTTATTTGTAGGTTTCCGGTAAACTTGAAATTTTAGGTTGTTATCTACTTTGTGGATGAGGACGTCTAGAAAGGGTAGTTTGTCATTGACTCTTTGTCATTGAACCGGCGATCCAGTTTACACTAGAAGAAGAGTCCAATGACAAACTATATTTCTATATTTCAACCTCCAGCAAAAAATATTTGTCTAACCTATTGTTATACTACCCAAGTATTTGTTTTATCACCTTTTACTCATGTGCATATTGATTGTTCTACCTTATTGTATTACTACTACTACTACTACTACTACTTATCACTACTACCTCGACCACCACTAGTATTTCACCTCACTTTGAGAGTATATAATAGCCCACTGTGTCCATGTAACGCTTGTAACGGCTTGAGAAAGCTCCTGGAGAGCGAAACGTTGCCACAATAAAATGTCACATTAGTTGCATTTGTGTCCTTTTACTTAACATACCTGAGTATTGTTGCTGACAATGCGCATCCCTTTATAGCCACTGTCCACCCATCTTATGGCTACTTCCAGCACTATAATACGCCATGTCACATGACAATAAGTTCATTATACTCCAATTGCTTTCACCGTGACCAGAACTCAATCTGGGATGTGGGATGGAATATTCGCATCATCAAGGAGCAGCCTACAAATCTGCAGCAACTGTGTAATGCTGTCATGTCAACATGAACCAGAATCTTTCAGGAATGTTTCCAGCACCGTATTGAATCTATGCCACGAAGAATTCAGGCTGTTCTGGGGGCAGAAGGGGGAAAAGCCTACCCAGTACTAGTAGTGTGCGTGTACTCACCTATTTGTGGTTGCAGGGGTCGAGACTCAGCTCCTGGCCCCGCCTCTTCAATGATCGCTACTAGGTTTTCTCTCTCCCTGCTCCATGAGCTTTATCATACCTCATCTTAAAGCTATGTATGGTTCCTGTCTCCACTACCTCACTTGCCAGACTATTCCACTTCCTGACAACTCTGTGACTGAAGAAATGGTTCCTAACATCCCTTTGACTCATCTGAGTCTTCAACTTCCAATTGTGACCCCTTGTTTATGTGTCCCATTTCTGGAACATCCTGTCTCTGTCCACCTTATCTATTCCACGCAGTATTTTGTATGTCGTTATCAAGGCTCATCTAACCCTCTTGTCCTCCATTGTCGTCAGGCCGATTTCCCTTAATCTTTCTTCGTAGGACATTTCCCTTAGCTCTGGAACTAACCTTGTCGCAAGCCTTTGCACTTTCTCTAATTTCTTGACGAGCTTGACCAGGTGTAGGTTCCAACTGGTGTTGCATACTACAGTATGGGCCTGACGTACACGGTGTACAGTGTCTTGAACGATTCCTTACTGAGGTATCGGAACTCTATTCTCAGGTTTGCCAGGCGCCCATATGCTGCAGCAGTTATCTGGTTGATGTGTGCTTCCGGAGACGTGCTCGGTATTATACTCACCCCAAGATCTTTCTCCTTCAGCGAGGTTTGCAGTCTTTGGCTACCTAGCCTATACTCTGTCTGCGGTCTTCTTTGCCCTTACCCGATCTTCATGACTTTGCATTTGGCTGGGTTAAATTCGAGGAGCCAGTTGCTGGACCACGTGTCCAGCCTGTCCAGGTCTCTTTGTAGTCCTGCCTGATCCTCATCTGATTTAATTCTCCTCATTAACTTCACATCATCTGCGAACAGGGACACTTCTGAGTCTATCCCTTCCATCATGTCATTCACATATACCAAAAATAGCACTGGTCTGAGGACTGACCCCTGTGGGACCCCGCTCGTCACAGGCGCCCATTGTGATACCTCATCACGTACCATGACTCGTTGTTGCCTCCCTGTCAGGTATTCTCTGATCCATTGCAGTGCTTTTTCTGTTATACGTGCCTGATCCTCTAGCTTCTACACTAATCTCTTGTGAGGAACTGTGTCGAAGGCCTTCTTGTGTGTGTGTTTATATATATATATATATATATATATATATATATATATATATATATATATATATATATATAATATACACACACACACAACCCTATGTGCGGGTTGTGTGTGTATTGTTCCAGTCACGGTATTGTGCCTTTTTGTTATTTATGTGTGTGTGTGTGTGTGTGTGTATATATATATATATATATATATATATATATATATATATATATATATATATATATATATATATATATATATATGCTAGGAATTCGCAAGAGCAGGCGAAATATTCACAAACACTGATCTCTGGCCGACGGAGACTCGAACCTACGAACCTCATGACAAGGTACGCAGTGCTTTACCGACCGTACCACACTGGTCCAATACCTTGGCATCCAGCTTTCGCTAGACGTTATTCCAAGGCAGCCAGCTTTCAGGCAGGAAGGCCAGAGATCAGTGTTTGTGAATATTTCGCCTGCTCTTGCGAATTCCTAGCATTGTAAAATCTCTAGTTGTGTCGATGCATGCAGGGGATGAGATGAAAAGCTGTAAGCCTTCCTGCCTGAAAGCTGGCTGCCTTGGAATAACGTCTAGCGAAAGCTGGATGCCAAGGTATTGGACCAGTGTGGTACGGTCGGTAAAGCACTGCGTACCTTGTCATGAGGTTCGTAGGTTCGAGTCTCCGTCGGCCAGAGATCAGTGTTTATATATATATATATATATATATATATATATATATATATATATATATATATATATATATTTGTGTGTGTACATGTATGCTTTCGTATCTGCAAAATATGTTCATACAATTTTTTTTATTACATCTGGCAAATTATTATATAACTTATAAACATTATCGGGACATTTATGGGAACCCGCAAATATTTCCCTATTTCAATTTCCTTTCAGATAAAATGTCTCATCCATTGTAATAATTTTTGCCGTTTTTCTCTGTGAGTGTTTTATACTCTGTTTTTTTTCCCAGGAGCTTTCGACATCTATTATCAGAGATAACAGACTATAAGGTCTTCTCTATTAATGTTACGAATATCGCCACAATGTTTGCCATTTACATTCTTGTAATTAAATTCCCTCCTCCCCCCATTAAAAATCAGGGATAAATAACTTAGTTTTTCACACTATTAAGACCCTTGGTCCTATCTAGTGCAGTATTATTTTTTATTCTAATATCCAATAGTAGACTTTTTATCTTTTATTTTTCCATTGGTTGTTCAGGTTTGAAAGCTACTGCATGTAACATTTTCTTGACTGTAAACACGCTCTGAAACATTCATTTAGTATCTGAAATATTTCCTTCTCAAGTTCGGCGAACACCGTTACTTTGTATCTGATCTTCTACGCTCAAGTTGGAAGTGGTTGGCCGGTGTGGACCCGGTCTGGGTCTTCTCCATGAGCTGACCCGGCATCACACACTTAATAGGATTCTTGGGTTAGTTTTGACTTGTCTATTATATATTTTTTCCCCCAAGCTTTTCTTTCTTGGTGTTTGTGGTTGCCCAGGACATGTGTACGTGTGTGTGCGTACACTTGTCTGTAGTTTATTTTTTTTAATGAGTGGGATGCGTTAAACCCATAGGGAATATGCAGCGCCAGGGGGTCTGTAGTTGTGCTGATCGTGTTTGTGATGGGGAATGGGAAGGATTTTAGGTTGGTTTATTTTATAACATTTATCAAAGCACTAAAAGTGTTTGATTACGCATCGTTTTAAATATACTCCTAACATTATCAGTTTAACACTATTATCAACTTGCTACTGTCGTAGCTTTACTGTCATGGTGCATAAATTATAATCAGAAAGTAAAAATATTTCAAGCATTTTCCAAAAAATTAGAAGGAAGGGGAAACATCCCCACCATTTACGCCGAAGATGATGCTGCGTTCTTAGGCAAACACCCTGTAGGAAGACTGGCAACCCTCTCGGAGAAGCTCGTAAACCTAGCCACATACCACTGAAACCCCACCATCGTGTTAAGGTGACCTAGTGTTTAGGGTTATGGTTTTTTGTTTGATTGTTAAAGGAGTAAATCTACTCATTGTAGTCTTGCACAGTGTCTTGATGTGTGTTGGCATATTTGTGCATGTGTATGTTTGGACAGTATCTTATGCCTGGTATGAGCGTCACGGGCAACGTTAGTTATCTGTATGACCATCCTTCCCCAGGGTGTCGCTTACATTTACGTAAGTCAGTGTACCAGAGGACCCGACGTGTTCTGACAGCTGCCGCCCTCGAAAATGAGCTTTGGAGTGTTCTCCCGTGTCATTGACGCACGTCAAGACTTGCGACACACGGATGTGCTACTGGGCGAGGAGAAGAGGGAGGGAGGAAGAAGAATAAGAGATGAATAAGAGAGTTTCCTCTCGTACAGTAACAAATTTGTTTAGTTCATTTTCGTGAGCCTAATAATAATTCTACAGACATGTCGCGTAGGCACTTACCCTGGTCAGTTAGGTGGTATCCCCACACCCATATCTCTATATGTATGGGGATAAAACCAGTAGAGTTCATGTTAGTGCCTTTGTGACTCCTGTACACAACTAGTTGAAATATTTCTTGGCACTCCAGCCTAGGAAATAAATAACAACTTGCCATGTCACTGATTGCTGAGCAGGAATCCAAGTGGATATTCTCACTTCGTTTTCTTCTACCTCGTCTTTCAACTTGCTCTACTTTATCACCCTAAGACTGAAACAATACTTCATAACTTCCCCTCGGACTTTTCTGTTTTCATCTTCCATTCCATGTCCATCTAAGTGAAATAGCTCCTTCTAAAGTGTCTCAGATCTTCTCTCCAGTCGTCATTACCTGCGCATATGTTAAAGACGGGTTGTAGGAAGTTGAGTGTGTTAACGTGACAAGTGCGAGTATGTGAGAGAGGTGAACATGCATAGACACTTACACTTGAAAGAGATCAGGTGAGAGCGACAGTCGGCGTGTCCTTCCCGCACCATCACTTCCAACCACCACCTTCTCCCAACTTCCCCCATTGAGAGCTTACCCTGGGAGCCGGATACTCAGGTCCTCCACGTTTTAGAGGCGCGTCATCAGGGCATCACACATGTACGCGCGCACGTCCTCTTCCCTTTCCAATTCTCTTCCCCGTGCTCACTACCACGGCACCCCCACCCAAACACAACACTACCCCTCCAAATCCTCACCCACCCCATACCCCTACCAACACATCCCTAACGTGTTGTTAAGTTAACCTCGTAAGCGAGACTGTCGACCATGTCTCTCCCACCTGCCACCCAACTTCACAATGGTAATGGAATACTTGACGATAATTAGGTTAGGTAAGGTTTGTCAGGAAACAGGACAAGTGTTTCCTGACGCGGGTCTTAGTCAGATGATGACCCGCAGTGTTAGTGTTGTTGTTGGCGGTGTTTCTGGTGGTGGTGCTTTTGGCGGTATTGTTGGCGGTGTTTTTGGTTTTATTGGTAGTGTTAATGTTGTTATTGGCGGTGTTTATATAAAAATAACCCGCACTCATGACTTGAAAATCGTCCATGATGAACAGAAACGTGATATTTTCATATCGTTTTAGCCACAGTGAAACTTTTCAGTTAGAAGCTCCATATCTAAGTGGTAAAGCGTTGGACCTGTTAATCTCGGGACCACGGTTCGAGCCCCATTCCACCTTTGTTTATTCATTTACAGATTTTGAAAATCTTTATCTCAAAATCTTTCGCACTCTCCGTGCGCCGTCAGGAGCTATGCAGTGTTTCAAGGCTGGCAACAGAGAGTAGGGGGTGGGGGGAAATTTTCCCCGAGGCAAGGCAGAAGCGTAAAGCGTCAAGCTGTGTCAAAGTCATATCACTAGACTGTGACATGGCCTAACGCTTTATGGTTCTGCCTTGCCTCAGAAATTTTTACCCCCATCTATTGCTAGCCTTGCAACACTACATAGCTCCTGACGACGCACAGATTGCGCGAAAGATCTTGAGCTAAAGATTTCCATCCCCATGTGGTTTGTTCTGCATTCTTAGGATCGTCTTTATATATATATATATATATATATATATATATATATATATATATATATATATATATATATATATATATATATATATAACTGCACCACGCAGTAACAGGTGGGTATACACAGAGAAAGACCGCAGTCAGCAGGACTCGATCCCACTGCAGGGAGACAGGCGTGTTGCATGTATATAAAAATCGCTTGTGAGGTCAGAACAGACAGGAGGAGATTGAAATAGCTTGAATCCATGCTTGAGGCCCACTGACGTGCCAGGGCTTGTGAACCAGGCTGCCCAGCTTTTGAGGTATTTGTGACTGAGTGAATAAGAGCCTCACTCGGAAACCTAACCAAACTGCAGCTAGCCTGGATTACATCCTGCGACACATTCTCCCGCCTCAAGAGACAGAACAACGTTCACATTGCCTTAACCACTTAACCAGCGATGTTCTGTCTCTTGAAGCGGGAGAATGTGTCGCAGGATCTAATCCCGGCTGGATGCAGTTTGGCAAATGTTTCAGTGCCACTTGTTTCGTGGTTTCATTACTCTATAAACTGCTTGTGGAAGCTGGTATTCAAACACAATGAAATATATTTTTTTCGTTAGGTTTAGAATGATTTTGCGAAATTATTGCATACACAAATTTTCGCTTGCCTTATTCGGCAAGAAGAGCGTTGCTATTTAAGCCAAGATCGCAAGTTTTATATATAAATATATATATATATATATATATATATATATATATATATATATATATATATATATATATATATATATATAAAGACCCGCCGTATTGCAGTGGCTCTTCGCCTTGCTGCCCCAATTCACACGGAATATACGTGTATTTGCGGCGATGCGCAAGCCGACCAATATGGTCTACATGGTCTAAACTGTTCCAAAACCAAGGGCTGGCATGCAAGACACAATGAAGTCAACGACATCATAAAGAGAACCCTTGCTACAGCTGGATGCCCAGCCGAGAGAGAGCCTCGATCACTAGCAGCCAACAATACCCACAACCCAGCAAACCGCCCCGACGGGATCACCATCTATTCTTGGAAGAATGGCAAGCTCTTAGCATGGGACTATACCTGTGTGTCGACGCTGGCTGACACCTACATCCGTCAGTGTCGGGCGACAGGGAGGAGCTGCTGATCACAGGGAGGCATACAAGATCGGCAAGTACAGGGACATAAGCCAACAGTATCAATTTGTCCCAGTAGGATCAGAGATCTTGGGATCATGGGGAAAAAATACCACACGTTTCCTTAAAGAACTGGGTTCCAGACTCATCGAAACCACCAGGGACCCAAGGGCAGCCACTTTCATGTTCCAGCGCCTCAGCGTAGCCATCCAGAGGGAAAATGCATGCCCCATACTGGGCTCGCGTCCGGCTTCGGAGGAGCTGGAGGAGATTCATAACCTTTGATATATTGTACCAATGTTTGCGTTTTCTGTCAATTAATATATATATATATATATAGTGCAGAGAAATGTAAACAAAGATGAAGATGTAATATTAAATCATAACTGCATAAAATTAACTATAATACATACTATATTCTACTGTAATAATTTGATAGCCACCTTGTGTTGCTATGCGGTGAGTTCAAGTGTTGCGAGTACCTGCTTAATATTGAGAGTATCCGCACTCGTGTTGCGAGTACCTGCTTAATATTGAGAGTATCCGCACTCATTTTGCTCCTTCGTTATCAGTGTGTGACTCCTGTAAAATATAAATTTCTTTTTCATATTTTTTTTTTTTAATTTTTGATGTCTAGTGTCAGTAATACGTGTAACATCTACAGTGTTTTGTATCGTATAAGACAATATTGAGGCAGGTACTGACACATAAGATTCATCTCGTAAACAGACAACGTAAGTTACGGTATCGATAAATACAATTTCAATAGTGTAAATGTATCTTCTCTTCCTTATGATTTTCTTAATAACATTTTCTTTTCTCTAGCTTACTTTATTGTAAGAATACAGTATTTAATACATATACAAAGTATGTGATAATCGACTATTTATGTTGCTTGTAAGGCTATTAGTAAGCTATTAGTAGTTAAATATCTGGTGTTACGCCCTTTGCTCATTTTAAGAAAGAAATGATATATTTATAAATGTTATTTTGGCTTTTTCACTTAATATATTATATTAAGGAGTATTTCCATTAATAGCTAAAATGGATTTACTCGACTTTATAATATTATCTGGCCACAAATTGTTTAGCTTTGTACATAGGTAGTTTAAATATTGTAAACTGCTGGTGCGGCTGGTTAAACACCAGCAGACAATTTGAGCTCCTCAACCCCTATACAGACCGAGTTAAGGTTGGCTGGTAAAGCCTTACCTTGTTCAGTTCATACCTTCCTCTGGTCTAGGAAGGACTAGTGGAGAATCTGGCTTCAAGTCACGCTACTCTCCCCCAGCAGTTCCCAGGAATTATTGGAAGCCATTGAATAGGGCATATCTCTGTCTGACAAGGTGATTGAGAAACTCTTGAGGAAAATAAGATTAAGTGAACGAGTCTAAGTGATATGCCGTTTATAGACTCTGATCTAGAGACGGGATTATTGTAGAATGATCCTCGAGAAAGAACTGTTATTTGCTTCAGTGTGGCGTTTGGGCTTATAAAAATGCACGTCTGTACATATATATATATATATATATATATATATATATATATATATATATACACACACACACCATTTGACTCCTTGTGAAAGAGTCTAGTAACTCTGTCTAGAGCAGTTTGTGAATATTTAACTTATTATAGTGATGTGATAATAAGGCTAATGATAAATGTTTTAGTCAGTGTTTACGATATGAGAAGTGATTATTAATGATGTTAATAAAACCAACAGAAACTAGAAAGATTCCTTTTTCCTCTGAGTGAGCGCTGTTTATGATGACCCTTAGACGAGATAATCCTCTTCTTTTCACGAATTTGTTACAAGACCCACTGTAACCAAGTGATCTACAGGGTATGCCCGTAACAGGGAAGTCAAGTTATACGAGGATTTTTGCTGTTCAAGGGTTTGTGTGCGCGCGCGCCCCCGTGTACTCGCCTAATTGTACTCGTCTAATAGTACTCGCCTAATTGTACTCGCATAATTGTGGTTGCAGGGGTCGATACTTAACTCCTGGCCCCGCTTCTTCACTGACCGCTACTAGGTCCTCTCTCTCCCTGCTCCATGACCTTTATCATACCTCGTCTTAAAGCTATGTATGGTTCCTGCCTCCACTACATCACTTTCTAGACTATTCCACTTCCTGACTACTCTATGGCTAAATACTTCCTAACATCCCTTTGACTCATCTGAGTCTTCAACTTCCAATTGTGACCACTTGTTTCTGTGTCCCATCTCTGGAACATCCTGTCTCTGTCCACCTTATCTATTCCACGTAGTATTTTGTTTGTCGTTATGTCTCCCCTAACCTTCCTGTCTTCCAGTGTCGTCATGACAGATTTCAGGCCGAGTATGTGCGCGCGCGTGTGTACTCATCTAGTTGTGGTTAAAGGGGTCGAGTCATAGCTCCTGGCCCCGCCTCTTCACTGGCAGCAACTGGGTCACTCCCTGCGCCATGAGCTTTATCATACCTCTTTTTAAAGCTATGTATGGAACCTGCCTCCACTACATCGCTTCCCAAACTATTCCACTTCCCGACCACTCTGTGACTGAAGAAATACTTCCTAACATCCCTGTGATTCATCTGAGTCTTCAACTCTGTCCCCTTGTTGCTGTGTCCCATCTCTGGAACATTCTGTCTGTCCACATTGTCAATTCCTCTCAGTATTTTATATGTCGTTATCATGTCTCCCCTATCTCTCCTGTCCTCCAGTGTCGTCAGGTCGATTTCCCTTAACCTCTCCTCGTAGGACATACCCTTAGCTCCGGGACTAGTCTTGTTGCAAACCTTTGCATTTTCTCTAGCTTCTTTACGTGCTTGGCTAGGTGTGGGTTCCAAACTGGTGCTACATACTCCAATATGGGCCTAACGTACAGTGTACAGGGTCCTGAACGATTCCTTATTAAGATGTCGGAATGCTGTTCTTAGGTTTGCTAGGCGCCCGTATTCTGCAGCAGTTATTTAGTTGATGTGCGCCTCAGATGTGCCTGGTGTTATACTCGCCCCAAGATCTTTTTCCTTGATTGAGGTTTGTAGTTTGTCCCCCTAGACTGTACTCCGTCTGCGGTCTTCTTTGCCCTTCCCCAATCTTCATGACTTTGCACTTGGTGGGGTTGAACTCCAGGAGCCAATTTCTGGACCAGTCCTGCAGCCTGTCCAGATCCCTTTGTAGTTCTACCTGGTCCTCGTCCGATTGAATTCTTCTTATCAACTTCACATCTGCAAACAGGGACACTTCGGAGCCTATTCCTTCCGTCATGTTCACAAATACCAGAAACAGCACCGGTCCTAGGACTGACCCCTGTGGAACCCCACTCGTCACCGGCGCCCACTCTGACACCTCGCCACGTACCATGACTCGCTGTTGTCTTCCTGACAGGTATTCCCTGATCCATTGCAGTGCCTTCCCTGTTACCCCTGCCTGGTCCTCCAGCTTTTGCACTAATCTCTTGTGTAGAACTGTCAAACGCCTTCTTAGTCCAAGAAAATGCAATCTACCCACCCCTCTCTTGTCTTACTGCTGTCACCCTGTCATAGAACTCCAGTAGGTTTGTGACATAGGATTTCCCGTCCCTGAAACCGTGTTGGCAGTCATTGATAAGCTCATTTCTTTCTAGGTGTTCCACCACTTTTCTCCTGATAATCTTCTCCATGACTTTGCATACTATACATGTCAGTGACACTGGTCTGTAGTTTAGTGCCTCATGTCTGTCTCCTTTTTTAAAAATTGGGACTACATTTGCTGTCTTCCATACCTCAGGTAATTTCTCTGTTTCGATAGATGTGTTGAATATTGTGTGTGTAGAAGAGGGAGAGGACGAAGAGACAGAAGATTACACATAAATTGTATGCAAATTAGACCAATGAAAAACAAATGTAAATAACAGAAAGTGAAAGAGAGATAAAAAGGTCGGGAACGAAAGAGGGAAAAGAAATGTGGAGACTGGTATAAATAGAGAAGAAATATAAACATATATAAACACTCGAAAATGTAGTCAGAGAAAAATGTAGAAACTGAAACAAGACACACATGAGATACAGATGAGAGAGAGAAATAATAGATGGAAAAAATTGAGGAACATCAAAGTGCTTGTCGACACTTTTTACAAGACTCTCATAACCACGATAAGAAGAACTTGACGTCAGTGGGACATAATGACGGGAGCAACTCCCAACTACCACCTCATCCACTTTCATTCCTTTACCTTCTCTCCTTCCTCTTCCCCACCCCTTTCCATTTTGCTCTCTTGTACCATAAGGTAACCAGCGACCCTTGTGATGCGTCTGTCAGTGCCTCTTTTTCCGCTTAAGAGATGTTAGTCACTTGTTTACTAATTCAAGATAGTTTTTGGTTCAGTGTAATCATTTAATTATTATTTTTTATTATAGGAAAGCGCTAAACCTCCATGAGTATACTGTTTTATTTATTTATGGTATCACATCAGTTTTTTTTCTTCTGATTATGAAGGAATGATGAGTGGGCATCCCCCCTTTATTTTTCATTCGTGACATCAACCATCCATACACAGTGAAGTAGTACTTGTAATATTGATACACATATAACCAGCACTTAGAGGTGAAAGTTTAGACAAGGTTCTGGTCCGTCTGGGAACATTATCAACTCACAATTCTGACTTGATAATGATTATTACAGCCACGGTATTTACTTATCTTCTAGCACATAAATAGTGAGAATGGTGAGGTGAAGAGCACACTCATTCTCAGACGTCCCAAAACTTTTCTAGCAAGAGGTTCAAATAATTTGCAAATAGTTTTTTCTTCTTGAGGTTGTTGGAGATGCTGATAAAAACAGATTCAAGGAATCTTCTTATTTGGGTGTCATCGTCCTTGACTAGTAGTGGAAATTATGGCATAATAATTCAGATGTTCATGTTGTCAACTTTGGTGGCAAATTGGTGTTCTGAAGTTCGTTTGTGCAGCCAATGCAGGCTCTGGATGCCTCACATGCATACATTTTGGCACAATTCTTATATGCAGTGGTGTGTACACTCACCTATTTGTGGTTGCAGGGGTCGATTCACAGCTTTGTGTGTGCGTGTGCGTGCGTGCTTGCGACCGGCACCCGTGCAACACCAGTCCGTCACAACCCAGCAGACTGGTGATTAGATAATTGGTTATCCAGTTCATCTAATCTCTTGTACCCTTTCTTTGTCTCAGAGCAAGTTTTATCTGAGACTCACCTCCTCACACACCAACACCTCATAAAAGGAAGACTCGCGCGAAGTAGTTAGGTTAAGTAACATTCGTCAGAAAGCAGGACAGTTGTTTCCTGACGCAGGTATTTTGTCATATGATGACCGGCTAATGGAGCTATGGTCATCTGACTGAGGCCTTCCACTGGCTTACCAGTCCACCCCCTTCAAAATTAGTACTAGTATTATAATGTTAGTGTGTATATACTGTACCTGGCTGATATAGATAAAAGTGTAATGTCACACTTGAGGATTAAATTTTGCCGCTGAAGTAGTGTATTGTGACCGCCATATCCATCCTGTTGGCGTTGACCCAAGAGCATATGAATTCAGAAATTGTCTAGGAATTAGGTTCTTCGTGGGTTGACAGTATGTACGGCTTGCATGCAACTTGCATTCTACCTTTCAAAGCAAATTCAGGATGCTTAAAATTTCTAAATAGCTTATTTTTACTTATACCTTGACATTCATAATTATTGTACTATATTGTGCTTAATAAATGGACAGTCCAGCACATAGTGTCATTAAACGTAAGATTGACTTCAGATTTTGCATTTAGTTTGATAGTCTGTGTCATTGGTAAACTGCCGGAAGTACTTTCGTATAAGCCTAAGTCAGGCTAATGTTATATTTATATTACAAGTTGCTCCTTAAATGTGCTTATTCGTGTTCACCTTATAGTGAACCCTTAGGGGGTTATAGTGGGTGCAGTGCACCCAGGCTCCTAACTGAAGAACCCCAAATCCCAATAAAGAGCACCCTATAACCCCAGGCCCTTCCATTACTAGTATTTTAGAGTACGACTGGGTACGACTCTTCCTTCGAGTCGTACCCAGTTCACAAATAGGACTTATTGTATTATTTTACTTTACATTCAATGCTGTGTCATTCCGGGGGTAAAGAAGGAAATTTCTAGTTTTTCCCATCATGTGGAAGAATGAGGCACTTATGCAATACATGGGAATCTTTATTGAGAAAACGTTACACAAAACAGTGGCTTCATCAGTCCAACACAAAGAAGAAAGGTGTAAGGAGAGGAGGAGTTTGAGGTAATCAGTACCTCGGCCTTGAATCGATGTGTTCAGTTCATCAATCTTGTAGAAAGTACAGCTTATATACTATAGTCACTTGACTACAATATAAGTTCATATATTCCACAAGTGTCTCATTGTTCAACTTGTCAGTTTTCAAAACCATTTACCACATATTTCCTGCAAAGTTGATTATACTCCACTTGTGTTTGAGAATAAGACAGATTAACCGCTTCATAATGTACTTCAATAGATAGAAACGATTAAATGAAATATTTTTTTAAGATTACTTAACCACGATAAAAAGAAAATACAAATTGTTGTATCACTAATATTAAATGAAATCGAAAAAAATCACTGGAATCTTAACATACGGCCACTGGGAATATTAAATGAAATATTACTGGGAGGATCATTACTAATTCAGTATAACTGAGGGGATATACAAGTTGTGTACTTATTAAAAGATATACTTAAAATTTTAATTCCAAATCTCCGGTGTGTTCTGCTCCACACAATTGATTTTCCGGTCGAGAAAGTTGTATCAAACAGGTCCATGGTTGAAAAATATAATTGAATCAAGTTTCAACAAAAATAATGCTGATTTCAATAAGAATATTGACTCAGGGTTATATAAATTAGATTCATTCATAAAAAGAATTTGCAAAGAATTTAAGCTATGCTTGACATGTCTTACATAAAAAAATAACTTGACATGTGACTCCCACGCTCGGTGGGACGGGTCACTCCCACGCTCGGTGGGACGGGTCACTCCCACTCTCGGTGGGACGGGTTGTGTGTGAGGTCATAAGTGAGGTGAAATCTCAACGTTATAAGTCTTCTGTTAGTTTTACTATTCCTTGATAATGTGAGAAATCACGAAAGTTCTTGGAATTTCACTATTTTTTTACCCTGTGGTTATTATGCATACTGTGCATAACCTGGTAAGTCTTGCTACTTACACTTAGGCCCACTACATATACATGTACACGTATATGTATACACACCGATCTGAATTTTCTCCTATTTTTCTAAACCGTTCTTGTTCTTTTTATTTCCTTTCAGCTCCATGAGGAAGTGGAAAAGAATCTTTCCTCCGTAAGCCATGCGTGCCGTAAAAGGCGACTAAAATGCTGGGAGCAACGGGCTATTAACCCCTTCTCCTGTATAAATTACCAAAAATAAGAAGAAAAACTTTATAAACTTGATTGTGCGTGGATGTTGTGCAGATAAGAAAGAGATGATTACCAATGTTATGAATGAAAAGAAGTTAGATGTCCTGGCTCTAGGTGGAACAAAGCTGAAGGGGATAGGGAAGTTTCAGTGGGGTGAAATAAATAGGATTAAGTCAGGAGTATCTGAGAGAGCAAGAGCTAAGGAAGGGGTAGCAATAATGTTGAAGGATCAGTTATGGAAGATGGAATATAAATGTATAAATTCAAGGATTATATAGATTAAAATAAGGGTCAGATGTGAAAAGTGGGTTATAATAAGTGTATCCACCTGGAGAAGAGAGGAGTGTAGAGGAGAGAGAGATTTTGGGAGATGTTAAGCGAATGTTTAGGAACTTTTGAACCAAGTGAGAAGTGTGTGGTAGGGGACTTAAATGCTAAGGTGGGAGAAACGGTTAGAGGGTGTGGTAGGTAAGATTGGGGTGCCAGGGGTAAATGGTAATGGGGAGCCTTTGATTGAACTTTGTATAGAAAAGGTTTGGTTATAGGTAATACATATTTTAAGGGGAAAAAAAGATTAATAAGTACAAATAGAACATATGGTATAGGGCCTAAGGACGGTAGTTTGTTCGACTATATATTGGTGGATAAAAGACTAATGAGTAGACTTCAGGATGTACATGTTTATAGAGGGGCCACAGATATATCAGATCATTTTTTAGTTGTAGCTACAGTGAGAGTAAAAGGTAGATGGAATACAAGGAAAATGAAAACAGAAAGTAAGAGAGAGGTGAAGGTTTATAAACTAAAGGAGTCAGGGTAAGATATAAACAACTATTGGAAGATGGGCTAATGAGAGTATAGGCAATGAGAGAGAAGAGGTATGGGGTAGATTTAAGAATGTAGTGTTCATCAGAAGTTTGTGGTTATGGGAAAGTGGGTGCTGGAGGGAAGAGCAATTGGTGGAATGATGAGGTAGAGAGAGTAATAAGAGGAAAAAATTAGCATATGAAAAGTTTTTACAAAGTAGAAGTGATATAAGGAGGGAGGAGTATATGGAGAGAAAGAGAGGTTAAGAAAGTGGTAACGGAATGTAAAAGGAGAGCAAATGAGATAGTAGGTGAGATGCTATCAACAAATTTTGTTGTTGAGAATAAGAAAAAGTTTTGGAGATTAATAAGTTGAGAAAGCCTAAGTAACGAATGGATTTGACAGTTAAAAATAGGAGAGGAGAGTTATTACATGGAGAGTTAGAGGTACTGGGAAGATGGAGGGAATATTTTAAGGAACTGTTAAATGTTGATGAAGATATGGAAGCTGTGATTTCGTGTATTGGGCAAGGAGGTATAACATCTTGTCGGAGTGAGGAAGAGCCACTTATAATTTTGGAGGAAGTGCGTGAAGCAGTGGGTAGAATGAAAGTGGGCAAAACAGCTGGGATTGATGGGATAAAAACAGAAATGTTAAAAGCAAGTGGGGGTATAGTTTTGGAGTGGTTAGTGCTTTTATTTAATAAATGTATGGAAGAGGGTAAGGTACCTAGGGATTGGCAGAGAGCATGCATAGTTCCCTTGTATAAAGGCAAAGGGGACAAAAGAGTGTAAAAGTTATAGAAGAAGCCTGTTGAGTATACCTGGTAAGGTGTACGGTAGAGTTATTGGAAGAAGAGTAAGACGGAGAGCAGGATCGCTGATGAAGGAAGCTTTAAGAAAGGTAGGGAGTGTGTAGACCAAGTGTTTACAGTGAAATATATAGGTGAACAATATTTAGATATGGGTAAGGAGGTTTTTGTGGCATTTATGGGTTTGGAAAAGGCGTATGATAGGGTGGATAGAGGGGCAATATGGCAGATGTTGCAAATGTCTGGAATAAGAGGTAGGTTACTGAAAGCAGTGAAGAGTTTTTACGAGGATAGTGAGGCTCAAGTAGGAGCCATGTAGGAGAGAGAGTGGGAGATTATTTCCCAGTAAAAGTAAGTCTTAGGTATGCATTAGCTCAAAGGGAGAAGTTTCTTTAAAAAATAAAAAAAAATAGCATGGGTGCAGCATTATAAATTAAGTATTAGATATGGGCTATGCACATCAGTCATCATTCTTACATTAGTACCATAGTTGGGGCTGGAGCCACCAACAGGTCCAAGAGCACCGAGTAGATTTATTGAAGAATGCACCTACAATAAGATAACCTCAAGATTTAACGTAACTCAGGAGTTTACCCTACAAACAAGTGTGTGCGCATTTGCACCTTTGATACAGAATAGATAATGCTGATAAATGAAGTGACGTTTGATTATCACTGATATTTATGGTGCTTACCTCTTGAGAAGACAGCTGAGGGGAAAATATTTCTGTCAATGGAATGTTGTCAGTAATTTAGGCTAATAATCACATACCTGGCCACTACCATTATTCACCTTACCTTTATGGTAATTTTCATACCTTGTGAACGAAAATTCTTCCCTCCCCCACACACCCTGGAAAACCCTCATGCATCAACATGTTAGGGACACTACCAGAGAGAGAGGAGAGGATGAACCAGCAAGGCTGGACCTCATATTCACCTTGAGTAGTTCAGACATTGGAAACATCATGTACGTGCACACATTGCAAAACTAAAAGTAGAGAGGGAAGCAGCACGAGTAGGATGGGAAAAGCCAACCTATAAAAGTGGGGACTACACAGGTATGAGGAATTTCCTGCATGAGATACAGTGGGGAAAGAGAACTGGTGGGTAAAACAGTGAATGAAATGATGAAATACATGTCCACAAAATGCGAAAAAGTGGAGGAAAGGTTCGTACTTAAGGGTAACAGAATCAATGGGAACACCAGAACGAGCCCTTGGTTCACCCAAAGGTGTAGAGAGACCAAAACTAAGTGTGTGGGTGAATTAAAAGAGTATAGAAGACAAATGACCCAGGAAAATAAGATTAGCCGAAGATCCAGAAATGAATATGCATGGATAAGGAGGGAAGCCCAGCGTCAATACGAAAGTCAAAATCTGACCCAAAAGCTGTTGTACAGCCACATCAAGAGGAAAAACAACAGTCAAAGACCAAGTAATCAGGCTGAGAAAGGAAGGAAGGGCGATCACAAGAAATGACAAAGATACGTGAAGAGCTAAAAATGAGATTTAAGAAAGTATTTTCAGTGGAGACAGACTGGACTAAATAGGGTACACCAACAAGTGCTGGACACACTACACACAACCGAGGTGGAGTTGAAGAGGCTGCTAAGTGAAGTAGATACCTCAAAGGCTGTGGGACCGGGCAGCATCTCTCCGTGGGTCCTGAGAGAGAGAGAGCAGAGGCGTGTGCCACTAACAATTTTCAACACATCAATCGAAACAGGGCAACTACCTGAGGTGTGGAAGACAGCAAATGTTGTCTCATTCTTTAAGAAAGGAGACAGACAGGTGGCATTAAACTACAGACTAGTGTCAGTGACATGTGTAGTATGCAAAGTCATGGAGAAGTTTATTGGGAACAGACTGGTGAAGCACCTACAAAGGAATGAGCTTATACGCGATAACCAGCACAGTTTCAGGGAGGAGAAATCCTGTGTCACAAACGTACTGGAGTTTTACGACAAGATAACAGAAGTAAGGCAGGCGAGAGAGGGGTGGGTAGACTGCATTTTCTTGGATTGTAAGAAGGCTTTCGGCACTCTTTCGTGCAAGAGATTAGTTTAAAAGCAGGAATAACAGGAAAGGCACTGCAGTAGATTAAAGAATACCTGACAGGAAGGAAACAATGAGTGATGGTACGTGATGGTGTCAGAATGGGCGCCTGTGATGAGCGGATTTCCACAGGGGTCAATCCTAGGGCCGGTGCTGTTTCTGGTATACATGAAAGACATGACGGAAGGGATAGATTCAGAGGTGTCCCTGTTTGCAGACGACGTGAAGATAATGCGGAGAATTTAAGTGGATGAGGATCAGGTAGAACTACAAAGTGATCTGGACAGGCTGAAAGCTTGTTCCAACAACTGAATTTTGGAGTTTAACCACACCACAGGCTAGGGGGTCAAAGACTGCAAAACCTTACTCATGAAAAAATGTTTGAGTGAGTATAATACCGAGCATATCTGAGGCGCACATCAACCAAATAACTGCTGCAGCATATGGGCTCCTGGCAAAACTAAGAATAGTTTTTCGACACCTGAGTAAGGAATCGTTCAAAACTTTGTACACCGTATACGTCAAGATCCCCTCACTAGCATCAAGGAATCTTCCTTGAAGGGACATATTACCGTATACAGCACCAGTATGGAACCCACACCTTGTCAAGCACGTCAAGAAATTAGAGAAAATGCAAAGATTTGCAAAAAGACTACTACTAGAGCTAAGGGGTATGTCCTATGAGGAGAGGTAAAGGGAAATCGACCTGATGCACTGGAGGACAGGAGAGATGGGGGGGGGACATGATAACGATATATAAAATGCTGAGAGGAATTGATAAGGTGAATAGGGACAGAATGTTTCAGAGATGGGATAGAGCAAGAAGGGGTCACAACTGGAAGTTGAAGACTCAGATGAGTGACAGGGATCTTAGGAAGTTTTTCTTCTGTAACAGAGTTGTCAGAAAGTGGAACAATCTGGAGAGTGATGTGGTGGAGGCAGGATCCATACATAGCTTTATGAAGAGATACGATAAAGCTCATGGAGCAGGGAGAGAGTGGACCCAGTAGCGACCAGAGAAGAGGCGGGGCCAGGAGCTGTGACTCAACCCCCGCAACCACAAATAGGTAAGTACACACAGGAGGAAAACAACAATCAAGGACCAGGTAATGAAGCTGAGGAAGGAAGGCGAGGAGTTCACAAGAAAGGACCAGGAAGTATGTGAGGAGCTCAACATGAGATTTAAAGAAGTATTTACAGTGGAGACAGGAAGGACTCCAGGAAGTCAGAATAGGGAGGAACACCAACAAGGGATACACCAACACGTGCTGGATGAAATACACAACCGAGGAGGAGGTGAAGAAGCTGTCATGTGAACATGATACATCAAAGGCGGTGGGACCGGGCAATATCTCTCTGTGGATCCTTAGAGAGGGAGCAGAGATGCTGTGTGTGCCACTAACAAAAATCTTCAATACATCCACTGAAACTGGGCAACTACCTGAGGTATGGAAGATTGCAAATATAGTCCCAATCTTTAAGAAAGGAGACAAGACACAAGGCATTAAATTACAGACCTGTCTCACTGACGTGTATAGTATGCAAAGTCGTGCAGAAGATTATCAGGAGGAGAGTGGTGGAGCACCTAGAAAGAAACAATGTTATAAACGACAACCAGCACGGTTTCAGGGAAGGAAAATCCTGTGTCACAAACCTACTGGGGTTTTATGACAAGGTAAAGGAAGTAAGACACCAGAGAGAGGGGTGAATAGATTGCATTTTCTTGGACTGCAAGAAGGCCTTCGACAGTTCCTCACAAGAGGTTAATGCAAAAGCTAGAGGATCAGGCATACATAACAGGAAAGGCACTGCAATGGATCAGAGAATATCAGACATGGAGGCAACAACGAGTCATGGTACGTGACGAGGTGTCAGAGTGGGCACCTGTGACGAGCGGGGTTCCACAGGGGTCAGTCTTAGGACCTGTGCTCTTTTTGGTATATGTGAATGACATGACGGAAGGGAAGTTAAAGACTCCGATGAATCAAAGGGATGTTAGGAAATATTTCTTCAGAGTTGTCAGGAAGTGGAATAGCCTAGAAAGTGATGTAGTGGAGGCAGGAACCATGCATAGTTTTAAGACGAGGTTTGATAAAGCTCATGGAGCAGAGAGAGGACCTAGTAGCGATCAGTGAAGAGGAGGGGCTAGGAGCTGTGACTCGACCACTGCAATCACATATAGCTGAGTACACACACACACACCTGGTCAAGTAACCTCGGAAATTGTAGAAGGTCCAGAGATTTGCAACAAGAACACTATTAGAATTAAGGTTATTCAGGTAGGAGACGACTAAAGGAGCTGATCCAAACGATATTGTAAGATAAAATGCCAGGAGAGACACAGTATACTCCGAGGATTTGACAGAACAGCTGGGGATAGATTTTTTTGAAATGTAAATCGTAGAGGGTGAGGGGGGAGATGGTGGCTCAAAACACAGATGACCCACAACAATGTAAGGAAACACTTCTTCCTTCTCAGGGTGGTTAAAAAGTGGTGAGTTAGGCGAGGAAGTGAAAAAAAATTCCATACACAGGTTAAAGAGTGGGTACGATAGGGCCCCGAGTGGTAAGGAACTTAATCGTTTTTATTTTTCTATTTCAGCCGTTTCTACTCTAAACACATGTTTCGTCTAATGGATCACTATGCATCCTAGCATCACCATGCATCCTAGCATCACCATGCATCTTAGCATCACTTTGCATCCTAGCATCACTATGCATCCTAGCATCACTATGCATCCTAGCATCGCCATGCATCCTAGCATCACTATGCATCCTAGCATCACCATGCATCCTAGCATCACTATGCATCCTAGCATCACCATGCATCCTAGCATCACTATGCATCCTAGCATCACCATGCATCCTAGCATCACCAGGCATCCTAGCATCACCATGCATCCTAGCATCACTATGCATCCTAGCATCACTATGCATCCTAGCCTCACTTACCACCTTAATTTTATTATGAGATTCTCTACGTCGAATTCTAAATACTTCTTTGTAGATTTATGAATGACATTTTATTTATTTGAATTGATTTTTGGCGGAAAGTAACCTCTTATATTTTCTCTCTTGTTAACCCTGACCGAGTCAACACATTCCGTCAGCACTGCTTGTTAAAATTGTGTCAGGCACCACCTGTGGGTCTCCCCACTTGTGTGACCCTGGGTCTCACCACCTGTGTCTGACCCTGGGCCTCACCACCTGTGTCTGACCCTGGGTCTCCCCACCTGTGTCTGACCCTTCGTCCCACCTGGGCCGGAAATATATCTGCCTTGTAGGAAAAGAGTATTTATCGGTTCACTAGATTTCGGAAATAACAGATGGATGCGAGACGCTACTCGGGTCGTTACTCGTGAAATTCGTCAGAGGGAACATGTCTGACAGTATCCAATGATAGGTGTTTGACTTGCTGTGTTATTTTGGTGTGTCGTAAGTTCACCCAACTAACAAGATATGATCGTATTACCAATTTTTTCTTGGGTTAGTGACCATATAAGTAATATTTTCTCGAAATGTGTCGACAGTACACATTAGTGGTGTGTTTGTGTGTACTCACCTAGTTGTGGTTGCAGGGGTCGAGTCACAGCTCCTGGCCCCGCCTCTTCACTGGTCGCTACTAGGTCACTCTCCCTATTCCATGAGCTTTATCATACCTCTTTAATTCTTAAAGCTATGTATGGATCCTGCCTCCACTACATCACTTCCCAGATTATTTCACTTCCTGACAACTCTGTGACTGAAGAAATATTTCCTAACATCCCTGTGATTCATTTGAGTCTTCAACTTCCAACTGTGACCCCTTGTTGCTGTGTCCCATCTCTGGAACATCCTGTCTGTCCACCTTGTCGATTCATCTCAGTATTTTGTATGTCGTTATCATATCTCCACTATCTCTCCTGTCCTCCAGGGTCGTCAGGTCGATTTTCCTTAACCTCTCCTCGTAGGACATGCCCCTTAGCTCCGGGACTAGTCTTGTTGCAAACCTTTGCACTTTCTCTAGTTTCCTTACGTGCTTGGCTAGGTGTGGGTTCCAAACTGGTGCTGCATACTCCAATATGGGCCTAACGTACACAGGGGTCCTGAACGATTCCTTATTAAGATGTCGGAATGCTGTTCTTAGATTTGCTAGGCGTCCGTATGCTGCAGCAGTTATTTGGTTGATGTTCGCCTCAGGAGATGTGCCCGGTGTTATACTCACCCCAAGATTCTTTTCCTTGAGTGAGGTTTGTAGTCTCTGGGCCCCTAGACTGTACACCGTCTGTGGTCTTCTTTGCCCTTCCCAAATTTTCAAGACTTTGCACTTGGTGGGGTTGAACTCCAGGAGCCAGTTTCTGGACCACGCCTGCAGCCTGTTCAGATTCCTTTGTAGTTCTGCCTGATCCTCGTCCGACTGGATTCTTCTCATCAACTTCACATCATCTGCAAACAGGGGGACACTTCGGAGTCTAGTCCTTCTGTCATGTCATGTGTGTGTACTCCCCTAGTTGTACTCACCTAGTTGTGGTTGCAGGGGTCGATTCACAGATCCTGGCCCCGCCTCTTCACTGGCCGCTACTAGTGTACTCCCCTAGTTGTACTCACCTAGTTGTGGTTGCAGGGGTCGAGTCACAGCTCCTGGCCCCGCCTCTTCACTGGCCGCTACTGGGTCACTCTCCCTGCGCCATGAGCTTTATCATACCTCTGTGTGTGTGTATGTGTGTGTGTTTGTGTGTTTGTGTGTGTGTGTGTGTGTGTCGTTGTTGCTGTTCTTATTTGTATTCACATATTTCTGGTTACATGGATCTAGTCTCAGCCACTGTCCTGCCTCTTAACATCCCGCTTACCTGATTTATTCGCGATCCCTGTCATACCTATTCTTAAAACAATGCTTGGAACCTTCCTACTTAGCTTTACTCTTGACCGTGTTTGTTGCTACTTCATTTATGTCAATCATTTGTGTTATCTTCGTATATCTCTTTTTGTCTTCTAAAATTTACACACACACACACACACACAGTGTTCCAGAGAGGGGACACAGAAACAAGGGGTCAGAATTGGAAGTTGAAGACTCAGATGAGACAAAGGGATGTTAGGAAGTATTTCTTCAGTCATAGCGCTGTCGGGAAGTGAAATAGTCTGGAAAGTGACGTAGTGGAGGCAGGATCCATACATAGTTTTAAGACGAGGTTTGATAAAGCTCATGAAGCAGGGAGACGGGACCTAGTAGAGACCAGTGAAGAAGCTGCGCCAGGAGCTATGACTCGATCCCAGCAACCACAATTAGGCGAGTACACTCACTCACTATATAATCAGAAATGTGCACAACAGATGAATGGTGAGTATAGTGAGGAGCTGTGTGATGGTGTCAGGATGAGAGACACTGTCTGGCAGGGAAGTTAATCAGACTAGTTTTTCTGCGGCAAAATAGCAGTTGTTGTACGCTGTGTGTGGGGGTGACTGAGAAGGGTAGTGTGTGTGGGGGTGAGTGAGAAGGGTAGTGTGTGTGGGGGTGAGTGAGAAGGGTAGTGTGTGTGGGGGTGAGTGAGAAGGGTAGTGTGTGTGTGGGTGAGTGAGAAGGGTAGTGTGTGTGGGGGTGAGTGAGAAGGGTAGTGTGTGTGTGGGTGAGTGAGAAGGGTAGTGTGTGTGTGGGTGAGTGAGAAGGGTAGTGTGTGTGTGGGTGAGTGAGAAGGGTAGTGTGTGTGGGGTGAGTGAGAAGGGTAGTGTGTGTGGGGTGAGTGAGAAGGGTAGTGTGTGGGGGTGAGTGAGAAGGGTAGTGTGTGTGGGGGTGAGTGAGAAGGGTAGTGTGTGTGGGGTGAGTGAGAAGGGTAGTGTGTGTGGGGGTGAGTGAGAAGGGTAGTGTGTGTGGGGGTGAGTGAGAAGGGTAGTGTGTGTGGGGGTGAGTGAGAAGGGTAGTGTGTGTGGGGTGAGTGATAAGGGTAGTGTGTGTGGGGGTGAGTGAGAAGGGTAGTGTGTGTGGGGGTGAGTGATAAGGGTAGTGTGTGTGGGGGTGAGTGAGAAGGGTATGTGTGTGGGGGTGAGTGAGAAGGGTAGTGTGTGTGGGGGTGAGTGAGAAGGGTAGTGTGTGTGGGGGTGAGTGAGAAGGGTAGTGTGTGTGGGGGTGAGTGAGAAGGGTAGTGTGTGGGGGTGAGTGAGAAGGGTAGTGTGTGTGGGGGTGAGTGAGAAGGGTAGTGTGTGTGGGGGTGAGTGAGAAGGGTAGTGTGTGTGGGGTGAGTGAGAAGGGTAGTGTGTGTGGGGGTGAGTGAGATTTGTAGTGTGTGTGGGGGTGAGTGAGAAGGGTACTGTATGTGGGGGTGAGTGAGAAGGTAGTGTGTGTGGGGGTGAGTGAGAAGGGTAGTGTGTGGGGGTGAGTGAGAAGGGTAGTGTGTGTGTGAAGGGGGTAAGTGAGAAGGGTAGTGTGTGGGGGTGAGTGAGAAGGGTAGTGTGTGTGAAGGGGTAAGTGAGAAGGGTAGTGTGTGTGAAGGGGTAAGTGAGAAGGGTAGTGTGTGGGGGTGAGAAGGGTAGTGTGTGGAGGTGTGAGTAGTAGTTCCTTCTTGATAATGTGAGTAGTCACGAAAGCACTTGGAATTCCTCTATTTTTTCATAGTGGTTGTCTTGCATGCATATATATATATATATATATATATATATATATATATATATATATATGGGTCCACCTCTGAAGCCGTTTGAATATTCCACTTGCATATAGTTGTAATAAACAATGAATGGATAAACAGAAGGGTGGACGAGGGGTCGAACCGAGGTCCGTAAATTGATAAGAGCGGAATATAAGTTATAATAAAGATAACCGCTAAACCGGTATGGCAGAATATTTATAATTATTTATTTACTTTATTAAATACGTATATTGAGGATGTGTGAGATGTGACGTATCACTGCTCAAGTGTCAGTGACACGTATCACTGCTCAAGTATCAGTGACACGTGATATTTTCTATCATGACAATCTTATCATGGTACTGTACATGATACCGATACCCACACTTCATATCACCATTGATATTACGTAAACAATTGTTTTATACACTGTAAAACCTTCCATAAGCCCTTGTGTGTGTTAGGTACTCCAGAGCTGTACATACATTTACCTGTCCATCACCTTCTTTATGTGCCAATATAAGATTGCACAATTAATCCTATTATCCTTTGATAAATTTATGGGTAAGACACTGCAGTCTTTGGCATCAGTCTTCTCAGCAATGGAAGTTAGAGGTCCAGCTTGAGTGAGTATTTTTATTTATTTCTTCTATTTTCAGACTTGGCTTAATCTTCAACAATAGTTTTGCCAAACTTTATTTCTTAAAACATCAATCTGAACATAAGGAAGCGAATGTGTTTGAGGTTAAATAATAATAATAATAATAATAGTCCAGTAGGTTTAAATTATAATATGTTACTTAACCAGGTTAGGCCTGGTTGCTAAGCTACATTTTCTGAAAATTTTAATAATTCACGTAACTATGTCCATCGAAACTTAAAGATAAAAATTAAAAAAAAATTAAGACAGTTCAGCTTGTTTGACCTGCATATTAAATAATAATATATAATCAGTCGTAAGGTTTTCTGCAGTTAGGTAAGATTCGCCAGGAAACTGTACATTTTTTTCTTGACACAGGCCACTGGAGCTTTAGGTCATCTGGCCGAGGCCTTCCGCTGGCTTAGCCACCCCTTTAAATAAAATTAGTTCTGTATTAATAATGTTATATATACTATATATATATCGTGCCGATTAGGTAAAACTGGTCAATTAGCAAGAACTCATTTCAAATTAAGTCCTTTCTAAAAATTTCTCTTATACGTTTAAAGATATATTTTTTTCATTTATGTTAATGTAAAAATTTATAATTTTGTACCAAGAGAAACTTTGAAAACCTACCTAACCTTATTACAACAAGCTCAATTTAATTTAGCCTAACCCAACTAAATATATTTTAGATACGTTAACATTAATTTAATAATAAACAAACACAATGAAATATATTTTTTTCGTTAGGTTCAGAATGATTTTGGCGAAATTATTGCATACACAAATTTTCACTTGTCTTATATGACAAGATGAGCTTTGCTATTTAAGCCAAAATAGCAAGTTTTACCTAATCGGCACGACATATATATATGTGTGTGTGTGTGTTATTCCGCTTTTTTATATCATTCTTTATCTTGAGATGGTTCGAATAATTATGAATATTCTTCTGAAAGCACATTGGTAGGCTTCTTGTATACTCGTATGTGTGAACGTGTAGGTTTGTACACAGAAGTTATTCAGAAAGTTTTACCGTCAGGTCATGTAGGCTGGTAGACAGTACCCATCCAAGGAAGTTATAATGTCTTGTCTTGTGACTGTGAATCAGAATCTTTTGTGTTTAGCGAGACTGTTAAACTTTTTTTCTATATCATGAACATTTAAAATTGACTGGCAAATCTTACAAAGTTCGACTTGCATTCAGTATATCTTTACTTAACTGTGTGTTTCTTAATAGTTTTTATTATTGTAATTATTATTTTCCGGTTCTCTTGAATAGGTGAGTTACAATCACAAATACAGCCACCACCACCACCACCACCACCACCATCACCACCACCACCACCACCACCACCATCACCACCACTACCCTCGTCAAAACCATCACTGGCCACGATGATCATCACCTTCGCCGCTACATTAAATTTACCTCTCTTAGCCCACCTTCAGCAGTGCCACTATCACATCTAGGAAAATGATAGGATGGATAATGAGAACATTCAAAACAAGAGATGCCAAGCCAGTGATGATCCTTTTTAAATCACCTGTTCTCTCTATGCTGGAATACTGATGTACATTAACATCTCCATTCAAGGCAGGTGAAATCGCAGATCTAGAGAGCGTACAGAGAACCTTTACAGCACATATAGGTTCCGTCAAACACCTTAACTACTGGGAACGCTTGGAAGCACTTGACTTGTACTCACTGGAGCGCAGGCTAGAGAGATACATCATAATTTACTCCTGGAAAATCCTAGAGGGACTGGTCCCGATCTGCACACAGAAACACAGAAAACACAATAAGTGTCCGGGGCCCAAAACTGTTCAACAGCCTCCCACCAGCCATAAGGGGAATTACCAATAAACTCCTGGTTGTCTTCAAGAGGGAGCTGGACAGATACTTAGTCAGTGCCAGATCAGCTGGGCTGTGGATCGTACGTTCGACTACGTGCGGCCAGCAGTAACAGCCTAGTTGCTCAGACCCTGATCCACCGGGAGGCCTGGTCATGGACCGGGCCGCAGGGGCGTTGATCCCCGGAATACCCTCCAAGTAGGTATACTTTTTTTTTTTATCATCGTCGTCAGTGTGACTTCGCTGGTGTTTGCCTTTACCTCCTTGGCCCCGCAGGTGGGCTTACCCCACCTTCCAGTCTTGACTACTTCCATTGTGACCTGTTCTCAAATAATAAGTCTGTCTCTGACGGCGATAGACTTGGTATTGTTGTCTGAGACTCTGTATGATGCTTGACGAGATCCTCATTACCCTTCTCAGTTCTCTAAGCTCAGAGTAGCAGATTTCGTTACTTGACGCAAGAAACAATTCATGTACGATGAAATATAATTTAAGAATATAGCTATATAATAGTCCCATTATGGTATGACTATCTTACGAAGGACAGCAGCATACTGCTGTGTTTCTGCAGGAGTTTCTGTGAAGGTACCACTGCTCTTGAATATCTTAAACACGCGAATTCTACGAAAATAATAGTAAAATATATAAGACGTGTATATTTTTATTTGTTTTACGTGCGCTTGTTAATTATCGTGTGGAAGTCGGAAATAGTTGTGCCGTATGAGAAGCAGGTGGCTGTATGATAGTTGCCAGACCCCATCATCAGTGTGCACTGACCCTCTCCCCACACCACACTAGCACCCCTCCACCCCCCAAGCTACAAATGAACCCCACTCTTACCCATCAGTCCCTGACCAACACATTACACCTGCACCTTACTCCACCAACCTCCCTGCTTCTCCTCAACTCTCACAATAGCCGACCCAGCCTCTTCCCATCGTGAGCTACAACTGACCTACCCTTCTACACCCCACCATCAGTGGACCATCCCTTCCCTGACCCTCCATGTTCCACACACATCACTACTACACTGTTGCTATATGGTACAGCTGTACTATTGCGCGGCACACCTGTGCTGATACCTCTACACCTGAACACAGCGTAAACTACCGTAAACTACCGTCCCTCTCTCAGAGTTAACTGCAGTGTTTGGAGCCTTAACAATAACCCATATTAAAGCCTAACACGGTTAATATATATATATATATATATATATATATATATATATATATATATATATATATATATATATATATATATATATATATATATATATATATATATATATATATATATATATTATAATTTAGTTGATTAGGCTAAATCAACTTGCGCTTGTTATAATAAGGTTAGGTAAGTTTTCTAAGGTTCTTTTGGTACAAAATTATTAATTTTTACATTAACATAAATGAAAAAAAATATATATATCTTTAAACTTATAGGAGAAAATTTTAGAAGGACTTAATTTTAAATGAGTTGTTGCTAATTGACCAATTTTACCTATTCGGCACATTATATATATATATATATATATATATATATATATAGCAATGAAACCACGAAATAAGTGGTTTTAAATCGCTTACCAAACTGCGGCAGGCCAGGGTTTGACCCCACGACACATTGTCCCAACTTAAGAGACCACACAATGTACATGTCGCCTTATCCACTCCGCCATCGATCTTACAAACATGTGCCTAGCGAACTAGGCTTGTTTCATGTTGCGAGGACACTTGTAGCAGTGGTATGCTCAAGGATTAATTTCAGCCTCCTGTTTGAATACCCGCCTCCACAAGCAGTCTATATAACAATGAAGAGAAGTTACAAAGGTTGGTGGACGAATTTAGGAGAGTATGTAAAAGAAGGGACTTAAGAGTGAACAAAGGAAAGAGCAAGGTGATAAGAGTAACAAAAAAATTTAGGTAATGAAATATTGGATATCAGAATAGGAAGAGGGAGTATGGAGGAAATGAATGTGTTAAGATATTTAGGAGTGGACATGTCGGCAGATGGATCTATGAAAGATGAGGTTAACCATAAAATTGACGAGGAGAAAAAAGGTGGGTGGTGCATTGAGGCATCTGTGGAGGCAGAATGGGGAATTTATCAGAGTATAGTGGTACCAACACTGTTATATAAGTGTGAAGGATGGGTTTTGAACGTTAGAGAGAGGATGCTGGAGGCAGTGGAGATGTCATGTCTGAGGGCAATGTGTGATGTGATTATGCATAATTCTTAGTTTGGAGATTAGAAGGTACGGTGTTGCTAAGAGTATTGTTTAGAGGGCTGAGGAGGGGTTATTGAGAAGGTTTAGACATTTAGAGAGGATAAAGAAAAATGGGATGAGTAAAGATGGGTAGGGGTCAGCCTAGAAAAGGTTGAAGAGAGGAGAATAAAGGTTCTGTATGCGAGAGGTTTCAACATCCAGCGGGCGTAGACGAGCGTATTAGACAGGGGTGAAGGCAAATGGTTTTTATGATTTGACGTACTGTTGGAGTGTGAGCAAGTTAACATTTAGGAAGGGATTCAGGTAAACCAGTTAGCTGGAGGTGGAAGTACAGTGCCAGCACTCTGAAGGAGGGGTGGGGATATTACAGTCTGGAGGGGCATCTGAGCAATAGTGTCAGCTCGCTTTTGGCAAGACGGTGATGAGAGTGATGGTGAAAGTGTTTTTCCTTAAATCGATGGGAGACAGCCGGTGTGTAAATAATATATATTTTTTTTTTGCATTCGGGTTCTGCACGACATATGTATGTTCTGGGTCGTACACAAAGGGGGATAGTTTATTAGTCATTAATGCTGTGATTTTATTATATTTGAAGTCAGTGTAAACAGTTGCTAAACGTTTGTTACATTGGGCTTTACGCCTTATTCGTTGACGTTATAATCGATCACTATAACCTTATATCAGTTAGCTATTCTTTAATCATCTATACAGCTACACAGGAAATATATTTCGTTTTTTTAATATAAAATCAAATATATTACCGCTGATGCGAGATTATAGAAACTTAGGCCAGAGATGTTCTCTGGAAGTCACGTGCAGGATGTCATCATGTGACATAAGCAAGAGTCTCAACAGGGTTGAACATGAGGCAATAAATGTTTGTCCTTGGGCGAAATTTATGACATTAATATTGTTCGAGGGTCATGGATAAGTTAGCAGCAAGTAACGCTTGATTGATAGCTTATCTTCATGGCTGATACTTTTGTTTGATGCACTGGGTGGAGCTCAGGAAGCAATGTCATAACTGGTACATCTTCAAATAAAAGTGGTATTGCAATTATAAATAAAATTAAGGTCATGTATGTATCCTGCAGATAGCACTGTAGGCGGGAATCACATGTGTATCCTACACACTGCTACATGTAAGAGATACGCATGTATCCTGAAAATACTTGTTGGTAAAGACACTTGTTAGTAGAGGCATTTGTATCCTAAAGCCACTGATAGATGCATTTGTATTCTGAAGACACTTGCTATTAGATGCATTTGTATCCTAAAGGCACTGTATGTGGGAAACACTTCTGTATCTTGCAGACACACAGGTATGAATACTGCAGACACATGCTGGTGGGAGCCACGTATGCATTCTGCAAACTATATTGCAGGTGGGAAACACTTATGAATCCTGTAAACATTGTTGCAGGTGGGATAACTATATGTATCACGTAAATACTGTTGCAGCCTGGGAGACACACCCTCCTTCAGTGATGACCCGTCTGACACCCTCCTTCTGTGATGACCCGTCTGACACCCTCCTTCTGTGATGACCCGTCTGACACCCTCCAGTGATGACCCGTCTGACACCCTCCTTCATGACTTGAATCGAGACCGTCTGACACCCTCCTTCTGTGATGACCCGTCTGACACCCTCCTCTGTGATGACCCGTCTGACACCCTCCTCTGTGATAACCCGTCTGACACCCTCCTTCTGTGATGACCCGTCTGACACCCTCCTTCTGTGATGACCCGTCTGACACCCTCCTTCTGTGATGACCCGTCTGACACCCTCCTTCTGTGATGACCCGTCTGACACCCTCCTTCTGTGATGACCCGTCTGACACCCTCCTCATGTGATGACCCGTCTGACACCCTCCTTCTGTGATGACCCGTCTGACACCCTCCTTCTGTGATGACAGTTATAACTAGGCAGTGATACACTGTGTGACACTGATAACTATGCAGTTATACACCGTGTGACAGTTATAACTAAGTAGTGATACATCGTGTAACAGTTATAACTAGGCAGTGATACAGTGTGACATAACTAGGCAGTGATACAGTGTGACATAACTAGGCAGTGATACAGTGTGACATAACTAGGCAGTGATACAGTGTGACATAACTAGGCAGTGATACAGTGTGACATAACTAGGCAGTGATACAGTGTGACATAACTAGGCAGTGATACAGTGTGACATAACTAGGCAGTGATACAGTGTGACATAACTAGGCAGTGATACAGTGTGACATAACTAGGTAGTGATACAGTGTGACATAACTAGGCAGTGATACAGTGTGACATAACTAGGCAGTGATAGTGTGACATAACTAGGCAGTGATACAGTGTGACATAACTAGGCAGTGATACAGTGTGACATAACTAGGCAGTGATACAGTGTGACATAACTAGGCAGTGATACAGTGTGACATAACTAGGCAGTGATACAGTGTGACATAACTAGGCAGTGATACAGTGTGACATAACTAGGCAGTGATACAGTGTGACATAACTAGGCAGTGATACAGTGTGACATAACTAGGCAGTGATACAGTGTGACATAACTAGGCAGTGATACAGTGTGACATAACTAGGCAGTGATACAGTGTGACATAACTAGGCAGTGATACAGTGTGACATAACTAGGCAGTGATACAGTGTGACATAACTAGGCAGTGATACAGTGTACATAACAGGCAGTGATACAGTGTGACATAACTAGGCAGTGATACAGTGTGACATAACTAGGCAGTGATACAGTGTGACATAACTAGGCAGTGATACAGTGTGACATAACTAGGCAGTGATACAGTGTGACATAACTAGGCAGTGATACAGTGACATAACTAGGCAGTGATACTGTGTGACATAACTAGGCAGTGATACAGTGTGACTTAACTAGGCAGTGATACAGTGTGACATAACTAGGCAGTGATACACCATGTGAGTTATAAGTAGGCAGGCAGTTAAACACCGTTTGACACCCTCATAAATTATCAGTTTCGGCCATCTAAGACTTCGTGTCTTCAGACGTATAAAAAAAATATATTAAACCTCTTATTGACTTTTTTTTGTTAGGTAAAATAACTTTTGTGTTTTTTGTTTACAATTACATAATTTGTAGTATACTACATCACAGATTACATGATAACTTTACTTATCAAGAGTACAACCACATTTACGCAATGCGCTTTAGTTTTGTTCTGAATGTTATATAATAAAATATGAAATCTCTCCACAGAAATGATTGAGTACTTGTGTTACACTTTCCTAAAAGACGTAGAATATATGGCTATATAATTTAGTGTGTATTGTCTGTCCCAACTACTGGACCACTATGACAATGTCCAGGATGCTCTAGAAGACAAACAGATGTAATATACACAGACTTGGCAAAAGCCTTTGACAAGTGTGACCATGGTGTAATAGCACACAAAATGGTAATAAAGGAATAAACAGGAAAAGTTGGCAGAGGATCTATAATTTAATAACAAATAGAACACAAAGTCAACAGAGTAAAGTCTGAGGCGGCTACGGTGATAAGCTCTGTGTTCCACAAGGCACAGTACTCGCTCCCATCTTGTTCCTCATCCTCATATCGGACATAGACAGGGATATAAACCACAGTGCCGTGTCTTCCTTTGCAGATGACACCCGAATTTGCATGACAGTGTCCTCCATTGAAGACACTGCAAGACTCCAGGCAGACATCAACCAAATCTTTAAATTTGCCGCAGAAAACTATATGAAGTTGAATGATGATAAATTTCAATTACTCCGATATTGAAAACGTGAGGAAATTAAAACTTCATCGGAGTATAAAAAAAATTCCAACCACACAATAGAGCGAAAAACTAATGTCAAAGACCTGGGAGTGATCATGTCAGAAGATCTCACCTTCAAAGACCATAACATTGTATCAATCACATCTGCTAGAATAATGACAGGATGGATAATGAGAACCTACAAAACCAGGGATGCCAAGCCCATGAAGATACTCTTCAGGTCGCTTGTTCTATCTAGGCTGGAATATTGCTGCACACTAACTGCACCTTTCAGGGCAGGTGAAATTGCTGACCTAAAAAATGTACAGAGAACCTTCACGGCACACATAACTGTGATAAAACTCCTCAATTACTGGGAACGCTTGAAGTTCCTCAACCTGTACTCCCTAAAACGCAGGCGGGAGAGATACATGATTATATACACTTGGAAAATCCTAGAGGGATTAGTACCAAACTTAACTTGCACACGAAAATCACTCTCTATGAAAGCAAAAGACTCGGCAGACGATGCAACATCCCCAATGAAAATCAGGGGTGCCACTAGCACGATAAGAGGCAACACAATAAGTGTCAGGGGCCCAAGACTGTTCAACTGCCTCCCAACATACATAAACCGGATTACCAATAGAACTCTGGCTGTCTTCAAGCAAGCGCTGGACAGGCACCTAAAGTCAGTACCTGACCAGCCGGGGTGTGGTTCGTACGTCGGGTTGCGTGCGGCCAACAGTAACAGCCTGGTTGATCAGGCCCTGATCCACCATGAGGCCTGGTCACAGACCGGGCCTCGGGGGCGTTGACCCCCGGAACACTCTCCAGGTAAACCTACAAGGGCCATACAGCGCATATTTAGGTGTGTAATCGGATGAAACGTATAGAGGGGATACAAATATGAATACAAAAGAGTATATGACTCGTAATTATGTATTAAGATTGGACGATTTTTTTTTATTTAGAGTTGTAAATGAATCTCAAAGTCTGTTCAGATGAGTAAGTGAAGTAAATACAGAACTTATTTAAAAATAGGTTAGACAAATACATAAGAGAAAATTTGTTGTAAATGGGACCTGCCCTGCAGGTGCCAGCTGAAGGATTCCTGTAATATCCCTTTTATAATAAAACAACAAGAAACTAAGATGTAAAGTAAGTTCCTGTTTGGGAGGAAAACTTCCTGTTGGTAACCCTTGCTCATAAGCCTTGTTGTGAACGAGAAGATACAGTTGGCAGTCCTGCTACACACGGCATGAAGTATAACTTTTACGTGGCTTCTCAGTGAGTGTTTTTGCTTATCGACTGGTGTGACCTCACATTACTTACCTATTTCGTCTCCGTGCCCCGTCACCGCCATCAGATGAAGGATGTCAGGAGAGAGAATATGAGGAATTCCCTTTAGTTTGCCCATTATGTTCTTTAGAACAACTATATAGACCAGCACTGCACAAGCCAGGACGGCGCACTACAACTGAGGGATTGTTGCCAGTCAGTAATATATTTGGTGGCTACTGAGAATAATTCTGGCACTTGTGCGTAATAATAAGTTTGTTTCTTTCTGTTGTGCTATATGCCTGTTGTCAGATGTTTATGTAATAAGTACATTGGTGATATATAAATAATGATAAACTAATGATAATCAATTTACGAAGATCCATTTGTCTGATAAGATTCATGATATCGGATAAGACTGCGTTTTCTGTTTGCTTGTCAACAGTCAAAAAACACCACTGTCATTTAACCATATAAATAAATGAACAAAAGCATCAAACACCACCAAATATAAGTAGCTGTGAGGGAAGAATATTAAACAGTAAGAAATCTAAAAAAAAAAAAAACATTATTGATCTACTAAATAATTAAAATACACAATGTCTCTCTCGAATCATTGTTAGATATTGCAAGAAAAATATGTAAACACTTTTAAAATTTACATTTCTAGTAATAGTATGTATTTTGAAGACAAAACGTTGATTCAAAACGAGGAGAAAACTGTATATGTAAAAGAAAGCATACGTTTCTTCACATTCCTTAAAAGATATGTTAGAAATGTTCTTTTGTTTATAAACATTGTTAAGTTTGATATCACACGTTGATACTTTATTCAAGGTCACTGAAAAGTGATCTGCAATTTATAGTAAAAACTATAAGAAATGTAGAATTTAATATACGTAATTTACTCAAGTGTTTTTTAATATTTTAATTTATGAGTACATTATTATTATTATAATCAAATAGAAGCGCTAAATCACAGGGGTTATTTGTGAGTACAAATTGTAGAATGGCCTACCAGAGTAAGAATTCATAATCACAGTTCTTCTCGAGGTCGTTAAGACGGTTTATCAGAGAACTGAGAGAAATTATTTGTTTAATTACTTTGTATCTTTCCAATGAAAGTTGCAATTATTAATACAAATTATTTTTGAAACGAGAAAATAAAGTTTTGACAATTCAAGGAAATAGATCTGGGAAATATATGTTCATAATATGCTATGTCATAGTTCAAACAATAGAGTCTTTTAAAGGTGTATTTTGCACCTGTCAACGTGTGTATACATTTAACTCACAGACACAATAAAATAAGCATGAGTAACAGGCAGAGTATTATATTCTAAATAGAATTTTGAATATAATAATAAAGCACAGAACATCCGGAGGAACATTATATCTCATTTAAAACAGATAAGCTTGAATGCAATAGATTTTATTATTATGTTGCACTCATTTCTTACTCTGAAGAAACATCAATTTGAGTCAACCTTAATCAACTACCTTATAATCACATCCGATACTGTGTGTGTGTGTGTGTGTGTGTGTGTGTGTGTGTGTGTGTGTGTGTGTGTGTGTTAACTGAACTCCATTAAAAATTAAACTTTCCCCCAAAAATTATTTTACAGAATGATAGCCAATTTTTTTTCATTGACAATGATGTGAAGATTTTATTTGTGGACCAAAATTATCTTAAAAGCCTCACCTAACCTCCCTTAAACTAACGTAATATTTTTTAGTTAAAGTCTGCTATATATTTCATAGGTATATTTAATATTTCTTAAAATCTATGATATATATTTGTTTTCGTAATGGTAAGGTTTATTTCTGTTGATTTATGGCAAACAAATTTTCATTCTGCTAATTAGACAAAGTGCACCCTTGCTAAATAGGCCAAACTTGGCGCTTCGGCTTATACGGCACTACATATAGTATATACAAATAACCCTGTGTGTATATATATAGTTAGCAATTTCATCATCAGGTCCTTTAAAATATTGGTTCGATCCGGTAGCCTGGTGCTTTAGCGATAATCGTGTTATTGGTACCCCTCAGGAAGGTTCCTTGTCTTTAGTGAGGGGCTTTTGATCCAGGGAATTGAACCTGACCTGCCCTTCCTTTAATCGAACCTGATTGCTTTCCATTCCCAATGGGGTTGTATAACGCCATTGAAGGTAAATTGTACTTTATTAAGCTTAGTCATGATGGTACCTGAAGCCTTCTAAATTACTTAGTATCCGTCCTAAATATGCCCAGCGCTTGGTGCTGTCACCGTGACTGTAACCCTCGATCTCAGGTTGCATCCCGGTCAGGGAAGCCAATTTAAACGAGATTTGCTCTC
This sequence comes from Cherax destructor, assembly GCA_009830355.1. Lineage (NCBI taxonomy): Eukaryota > Metazoa > Arthropoda > Malacostraca > Decapoda > Parastacidae > Cherax > Cherax destructor. The sequence goes on from WNWK01000138.1 coordinate 589,788, forward strand.
GACGATTCACCCCGTTACTATAAGCACATGAAATTTATGATGATGTCACAGGTAACATTCCTGATACGGGTCTGTTATGGGATTAAATGGGAGATTGTAGAGGACTTACAAGTCACAGAAGCTACCTGGCGAGGACTATATACTTCTGCCTACATTAAAAACTATCGTAAATTATCTAGGTGTGTGAGGCAAAACAAGATCACAGGATGTCTCGTTTGGGGACGAGACTATATTACCACAGGGACGCGGTAATACAGTGTGTCTAGGGTTTGTTTTTCTGGTAGCCTTATGGCAAGCCACACATGTGACCACTGACTTACCAGACTCAAAACTTCTGAGTGATTTGATGTTGCTAACCTTCAAAGAGGGTATAGGGCGTCTTAATACTGGTAAAGGGCTCTTACTCCAAAGAATTGAGCTACTGTCCCCTTCCTTGGATCAAACCAGATAACATTCCATTTGGGTTTATTGTGTGTCCAGAAAAATATTATTATTATTAATTGATAATTATAACGCCGTTTAGCTCCATTATGGGTGTGTAAATAAAATACAAATAGAATCGTATAGACAAGTAGCTTAGTTACACGTATATAAACTTAAAATTAACTACTGTTCCTGTTTTTCCTGTCAGTAATTATGGGATCTGTTTACAATGGTAATTATTTTCCTACTCTTTGTGTGTGTGTTTTAGGAAAGATTGGGGACGCCCTTGGCTGGGTAATTATTTATATCTACTTACAGGAACAATTTTATTTTCTTAATTAAGCATTCTGATACTCAGTAAAACAAGGCGTAAGAAGAAAAAAATAAGCTGACAGAATGTACATTTGGTTAGATTTACATCACCTGGTGGTTCATACTACTGGAGGCATTTATAACCTAACCAAAGCCGTGCTGTGATAGTATCTAGCAGTCAACTGATTAGGTTAGAATAGCCGTAAACATGTAGCTGGTTGATAGTATGAAGATGCAATGGCGGGTACTGTACACGAGACAAAATAATTTTAATAATAACTGAAGTTATGGTAATATGCCTTAAAGATTACCTACATGACAGGTGCTGCTCTTGGGCAGACCATAACGACTGTTATTAAAAACTTTTCGAGAAGTCGGAAGTAATGAAATCAATTATTTACATTAGTTCTGGAAGGTCAAAGCCAGTGCTACAGGTGTAGGGCAGTTATCTTTACTGACACCAACCACTACCCCCTTTATTATAACTGTCGCTGCCACCACTACTTTTACCATCATCACCTGCTACCACCACAACACGACCACCACCTGCTACCACCACAACACGACCACCACCTGCTACCACCACAACACGACCACCACCTGCTACCACCACAACACGACCACCACCTGCTACCACCACAACACGACCACCACCTGCTACCACCACAACACGACCACCACCTGCTACCACCACAACACGACCACCACCTGCTACCACCACAACACGACCACCACCTGCTACCACCACAACACGACCACCACCTGCTACCACCACAACACGACCACCACCTGCTACCACCACAACACGACCACCACCTGCTACCACCACAACACGACCACCACCTGCTACCACCACAACACGACCACCACCTGCTACCACCACAACACGACCACCAACTGCTACCACCACAACACGACCACCACCACTACGTAGATGCTCTCTTGTTTACTCTAAACTAGCTTTTTAAAGTGCGACAGAATAAGAATGTTAATTTTTCTAGTGGTGACATCTATTAATGAAGGATCTTTTAGAAGGTTCCTTGATGCCGCTGTCTCTCTTGATCCAAGTAATTAGATATATACTCCCTTTTCATGGATCCAACCTGATTACTACCAATTTCTCGAGCGCAATATTTCCCCAACGGGTTTATCGCTTCTCCGTGAGTATTATGTGCATATATAATTATTAAAAATGGAAGATTATCATTTTTGCGAGAAAACAAAAAGAAACATTACCAGAGTGATGAGTTGTATCTTTTCTTATTCATTACCTTGTGACACTTTATTTTTAATCCAGACCGTTTACAAAGCTTGTAAACAAAGCGCCTGTATATAAATAGTAAATCGTAAGTGTTGTGTTTACACTTAACTTTAACTGAATATATTGTACCCTCTGACAACGAAATTAATTGTTACTCTTACCTGTGGTTCGAATATACTGTCAGGGATAATATTCCTTTTCTGATGTCAGCTTAGTGCAACATTAGAATGTAGTTTGATCACTGAAGAAGAAAGCGTGTAGTTAGATCTCAAAATTAACTCGTAGAGGTGGTGTGGCTTACTCGGGCGAAGCCACTCTGGAAATGTGGAAGCTAGTTAGATTTTTGGTTTGATAATTAAGAATCAGGGTGCTCTTCTAGAGCTACTGCTCCAATTAGTGTGGAGCTGAGGGCTAGCAGTTTAGAGGTTCGGTCCAGTCAGCCTTAATCTACGGAGAGTGCCTGGAGTCTGAGGTTCAAGCCCTAGAGTCAGCTTTGTTATTCTCCTTGTATTTGAAGGTCAGATATTAGTAAGGCTTTGGGTTCTTTGTGCTTATCGACTTAGCTGTCCATCTTAATCATATTTCCAGCAAGGAGCTCATTTTATTAACCGAAGTTCACTGTCGCACAAAAATTTAATAGATTCAGTCACAACCATTGAGAACTTGCTCACAGCTAAAGGACACAGAAAAAAAAAAAGAGGACAAATTTTCCACCCTAAATTACAACAAACATCCACAACTTACGATGTGTAGCTAAAAAACACTGGTAAAACACATCGTGATTGTAACTGCCCAAAACCTTCCAAACCGCATTAACGAATGCAAGGAGGAGAAAACAACTTAGGCAACAGAAGTGGGAGCAATAAACAGATCTACCCTCTCTAAGTTTAGCCTGAAAATATGTAAATAATATAACTAGAGAAAAAAATGGCAATGCTGTTCATTATTTATTGAAAAAGCTTTTGACCTCATAAATAACGGGGCCAACACATCAACGCATGAAAATCACCCATCTCGTATTAGAACGAACCTAGAAAGTGCTTCTGAAGGAAGGTTGAAATTGTCATACGCATGCAGTTAGAGGCCTGAGGCGTCTATAACTTACTGTGACCCTTGTGGGTTTAGCGCTTAGTTATGATTATAATAACTTATTATAACATGAACGTAGATAAGCATATTTACGGAACATCTTATGTAGACTGACTGATAGATAAGTAAGACACATGTGCAACAGATATCTTTATTCCGAAACGTTTCGCCTACACAGAGGGCTTCTTCAGTCGAATACAGAGGTTGCAAATATAGAAACAGCAGCGGTGGAGAGGTAATGATGATGTGGTCAGTCCATCAAACTTTAATGTAGTTTGAGATGGTCAGTCCCTCAGCTTGGAGATGTGTTCAACTTCATAGTCTTGAATCCTGTGTAGCTGAAGAGCGTAGTGCAGAAGTGACGCGCTGAGAATGAAGACTTCACGGCAAGTGGTATTCCAGCACTGCCTCATACGGTGTGGTATTCCAGCACTGCCTCATACGGTGTGGTATTCCAGCACTGCCTCATACGGTGTGGTATTCCAGCACTGCCTCATCCAGTGTAGTATTCCAGCACTGCCTCATCCAGTGTAGTATTCCAGCACTGCCTCATACAGTGGTATTCCAGCACTGCCTCATCCAGTGTGGTATTCCAGCACTGCCTCATCCAGTGGTATTCCAGCACTGCCTCATCCAGTGTGGTATTCCAGCACTGCCTCATCCAGTGTGGTATTCCAGCACTGCCTCATCCAGTGTGGTATTCCAGCACTGCCTCATCAGTGTGGTATTCCAGCACTGCCTCATCAGTGTGGTATTCCAGCACTGCCTCATCAGTGTGGTATTCCAGCACTGCCTCATCAGTGTGGTATTCCAGCACTGCCTCATCAGTGTGGTATTCCAGCACTGCCTCATCAGTGTGGTATTCCAGCACTGCCTCATCAGTGTGGTATTCCAGCACTGCCTCATCAGTGTGGTATTCCAGCACTGCCTCATCCAGTGTGGTATTCCAGCACTGCCTCATCAGTGTGGTATTCCAGCACTGCCTCATCAGTGTGGTATTCCAGCACTGCCTCATCCAGTGTGGTATTCCAGCACTGCCTCATCCAGTGTAGTATTCCAGCACTGCCTCATCAGGTGGTATTCCAGCACTGCCCATCCAGTGTGGTATTCCAGCACTGCCTCATCCAGTGTGGTATTCCAGCACTGCCTCATCCAGTGTGGTATTCCAGCACTGCCTCATCCAGTGTGGTATTCCAGCACTGCCTCATCCAGTGTGGTATTCCAGCACTGCCTCATCCAGTGTGGTATTCCAGCACTGCCTCATCCAGTGTGGTATTCCAGCACTGCCTCATCCGGTGTGGTATTCCAGCACTGCCTCATCCGGTGTGGTATTCCAGCACTGCCTCATACGGTGTGGTATTCCAGCACTGCCTCATACGGTGTGGTATTCCAGCACTGCCTCATACGGTGTGGTATTCCAGCACTGCCTCATACGTGTGGTATTCCAGCACTGCCTCATACGGTGTGGTATTCCAGCACTGCCTCATACGGTGTGGTATTCCAGCACTGCCTCATACGGTGTGGTATTCCAGCACTGCCTCATACGGTGTGGTATTCCAGCACTGCCTCATACGGTGTGGTATTCCAGCACTGCCTCATACGGTGTGGTATTCCAGCACTGCCTCATACGGTGTGGTATTCCAGCACTGCCTCATACGGTGTGGTATTCCAGCACTGCCTCATACGGTGTGGTATTCCAGCACTGCCTCATACGGTGTGGTATTCCAGCACTGCCTCATACGGTGTGGTATTCCAGCACTGCCTCATACGGTGTGGTATTCCAGCACTGCCTCATACGGTGTGGTATTCCAGCACTGCCTCATACGGTGTGGTATTCCAGCACTGCCTCATACGGTGTGGTATTCCAGCACTGCCTCATACGGTGTGGTATTCCAGCACTGCCTCATACGGTGTGGTATTCCAGCACTGCCTCATACGGTGTGGTATTCCAGCACTGCCTCATACGGTGTGGTATTCCAGCACTGCCTCATACGGTGTGGTATTCCAGCACTGCCTCATACGGTGTGGTATTCCAGCACTGCCTCATACGGTGTGGTATTCCAGCACTGCCTCATACGGTGTGGTATTCCAGCACTGCCTCATACGGTGTGGTATTCCAGCACTGCCTCATACGGTGTGGTATTCCAGCACTGCCTCATACGGTGTGGTATTCCAGCACTGCCTCATACGGTGTGGTATTCCAGCACTGCCTCATACGGTGTGGTATTCCAGCACTGCCTCATACGGTGTGGTATTCCAGCACTGCCTCATACGGTGTGGTATTCCAGCACTGCCTCATACGGTGTGGTATTCCAGCACTGCCTCATACGGTGTGGTATTCCAGCACTGCCTCATACGGTGTGGTATTCCAGCACTGCCTCATACGGTGTGGTATTCCAGCACTGCCTCATACGGTGTGGTATTCTAGCACTGCCTACCTGCCTGGAGTCTACCTGGAGGGTATTCCGGGGATCAACGCCCCTGCGGCCCGGTCCACGACCGGGCTTCCCGGTGGATCAGGGCCTGATCAATCAGCCCAGCTGATCCGGCACCGACTTTAAGTATCTGTCCAGCTCCGTCTTAAAGGCAGCCAAGGGCATATTGGTAATTTCCCATATGCATGGTGGGAGGATGTTAAACAGTCTTGGGCCCCAGACACTTATGGTGTTTTCTCTTAGTGTACCAATGGCGCCCCTACTTTTCATTATGGGTATTTTGCACCGCCGTATGGAGTGATTTCTGTGTGCAGATTCGGGACCATTCCTTCTAAGATTTTCCAAGTGTAGATTATGATATATCTCTCTCGCCTGCGTTCCAGCGAGTACTTCCAAGCGTTCCCAGTAGTTGAGGTATTTGATGGAACTTATATGTGCAGTAAAGGTTCTCTGTACACTCTGTAGATCGGCAATTTCACCTCCTTTGAACGGAGATGTTTATATCCATCAGTATTCCAGCCTAGAGAGAACAAATGATTTAAAAAGGATCATCAGTTGCTTAGCATCTTTTGTTTTGAACGTTCTCAATATCCATCCTATCATTTACTTTGCAGTTGTGATCGTGGCACTGTTGTGTTCTTGAAAGACATCACTCCCAGGTCCCTCACATTGTTTTTTCACTCTATTATATGAGCAGAGTTTGTAGTATACTCAGTTCTGCCTCATACGGTGTGGTATTTCAGCACTATCTCACACACTGTGGTATTTTAATGGGGACACGATTAGGTGGCCAATATGTTTCGGAGACATTTTTTTCACCCACGTTTCTGCTGCCTGATGGTCATACCCACACTCAACATACTCGAGCCTACGCCCACCACACCCGCACCCACGCTGCTTTCTTAGACCCCCACTGCTCACCCACGCCCCTACTGGTCACCCACGCTCCCACTGCTCACCCACGCCCCTACTGGTCACCCACGCCCCTACTGGTCACCCACGCCCCCACTGCTTACCCACGCCCCTACTGGTCACCCACGCTTCCACTGCTCACCCGCGCCCCTATTGGTAACCCACGCCCCCACTGCTCACCCACGCTCCTACTAGTCACCCACACCCCCACTGCTCACCCACGCCCCACTGCTCACCCATGCTCCCACTGCTCACCCACGCCCCTACTAGTCACTCATACCCCCACTGCTCACCCACGCCCCTACTGCTCACCCATACCACCACTGTTCACCCACGCCCCTACTGCTCACCCATACCACCACTGCTCACCCACGCCCCCACTGCTCACCTACGCTCCTACTAGTCACCCACACCCCCACTGCTCACCCACGCCCCCACTGCTCACCCATGCTCCCACTGCTCACCCACGCCCCTACTGGTCACCCATGCCCCCGCTGCTCACCTACGCCCCTACTGGTCACCCACGCCCCCACTGCTCACCCACGCCCCACTGCTCACCCACGCCCCACTGCTCACCCACGCCCCTACTGCTCACCCACGCCCCCACTGTTCACCCACGCCCCTACTGCTCACCCACGCCCCCACTGCTCACCCACTACTATGGCATCTTTAAATATTGCGTAGCAGGAACACTAAATAAACAGGACTAGGTTTTACTGCTGAAGCTGCTAGTTCATTGTATACCTTATTGTGCAGACGTTAGCTCACTTAGCACGTGGATACACAAAGGCCTAGAAACTACATCTGTAAATCAGTAGGACTGTATCTGGGTATATATTTACGATTTACATTTCATTTCCATATGTGACGGTTTTAAAATTATGATGCTATGGTGCAAATATGAATAGAGTTTTGGTCTATATTGTGCTGTTAACCTTTATAAAAAGAACAAAAACGAAGATCTCTGCCATAATTCTATTGGCTAATAGGTACAGTAGGTCCTATTCACACCTATGTATTAGCTCAGTCTTTTTTATAAACATATCCAGAATACTGTCTTCAGTGTCACCATTTGGAAGTGTTTTTCCACTCATTATTGACAATTACAACAAAGCCAGTTTTCCTGTACCATTTCTGAATATTTATGCAACTGAAATCCATTGCTACGAGTTGGGTCGTCGCTAGATATTTTTTGACACTACATTTCCTATAAACTCGAGTCACAATGAACGACTATCAGTGAATGAACAAGAATGAACAGGAACTCGAACCGTGGTTCTTGCAGGTCACATGTCAGGACCACTTTTCGAGTCTCTGTTCATTCTACTGTTTATATCCTCTATATTTAATTTTAGTCTTATTGTCATTTGCTTTTCTCTGAATTCATTAATGTTATCACTACCTATATATTTTTTTTTATTGGGCCTATTTTCAATGAACAATTTTTTACATTAAATTTCAACTTGCATTTATCACTTATTATATAATTTCTATGTTGCTTAATATTTTGCATTCGGGAATATATGTTTCTCACTCTTTCAGGCAGGTCATGTATATTAATAATATCAGTGCTAGTACTAACCCTTGAGGAACGCCCTGGCTGAGCAGACACCATTTCTTCAGCAACTTCTCTTGCATGTTCAAACCCAACTGGCAATTCACCTGTTAGCCTACGCAGGGTAATTAAACTAAATTACACCCCCTTCCCCCACTCCTTTCATATAAAGGCTCTCACTAACATGTATTAACGTGATGTTGTATATGATCTGTGTTGCCATACCAGCGCGTATTAACGTGATAGAATACGGGTTAGCTTCCCTATCAGCGGAGGCCTTATCATGCCACAGTTCAAACATCACCTCAGTACCGGCCGGCACACAGGCTACGACCAGCTGGACGTCTCCCACACTTGTACGAGTATTCATCTTGCAGAGAGTTCTCCGTTTGTTGACGGCACTGAAACTTGCCATAAAAAGTGTTGTGATGTGATTACCTTTTGATCGTTTATACAGTAGAATGAAGTATGCAGTAATGATTTAAGTTTAGAGTAAAGAGATGAGGGCGAGACGAAATGTTTCTCATCCCGTGTCTGTCTTGCAACTGCAGGTCCAGAGGTGTAGTGAGCGTTGACGGAGGACTCCACGCCATCTATTGAGAGCTTGTCCAACTGCATCTCTCAATTCTTCCGTTAAGGTAAGCATTTTACAATGCCCCATTAGGAATGTCAGAATTGTATTACAAAATGTGAAAATACGTGTTTTCGTAAGGGAGTTCCTACATGGGATGCCTCGTAGCAGTTTACGACGTCTCGGCTTTATGAATGAATCTGGTTAGCTCCTCCCCCCGGCAGCGCGCGCACCAGAGTGACGTCATGGCGGGTCATGAGCCTAGGTTTAAATACTGTTCAACACATCAAGAGAGAGCTCAGTCATAACTAGCCTATTCGTCCAGACAACACTGAAAGAGTATTTGAAGCTTAAGTCTCGTAGCTTCACTGTGATTTATATTTATTATATAAGTGTGTGTGTTGGGTGAGAATACAGAAATAAGAAAAATGAGTGGGTATGACTATATGTGCGTGCTTGCTGACTCCACGGTGGTAGCGCGCGTTTGTTCCACCAATGTGACTACCTCAACCCACAGAAAGAAAACCTTTCAATGGAAAACCATTGGTGAGTAATGATTAGTAACTAATCAGCTGCTTGTGATAAGGTTTTCCACCGAGATAGATTGTTATTGCACGAGGAAATGGACATGTAGTTTTTTTTTTTTTCACTGGTAACTACATGATTCGTGCCGCCACATTCATAGCGTAGAATTTTTTTTTACATATGTTACTGTTTTGGAATATTAGTAATTTACAAACAAAATACTAAGAGTTATTTGCCGAAGTTTATTATTGATTTTGGCAAGTTGAATTAGTTAATTTTAAATGGATAAAAGCTGAAGATAAATGTATTTTTTCTATTATGAACGAATTACAGCTCTGACCTGATGATGCTAGGCTGCCAATAACACGTAAACAATATTGAAAGTGGAACGTAAACAAAAGTGTCAGTGGAAGTGTCAGCTGTAGCAGATCAGCACGATAGAAACGTTTGTTTATGAGTTGTGTTGAATCTAATCTCGAAATATTTAATGAAAATATAGATGTGAATGAGATGTAGAAAGTGAAAGTATATGTGGAAAATGAAAATAGAACAGTTTCCATTATAGTGCTGGGAGTGAATGCCAGATTCATGCATGGGGTGACACAGTGAAGAATTAAGTGGGAAAGTCTTTATCTTCTTGATACATATACAATTTATTTATTTTAAATATGGAAAGTGCTAAACTCATAGGAGTCATAGAGTGCCTCGAAGGTATTCTAGCTCATCAAGTTGGATCAAAAGTCTCTCACTAGCATCGAGGCATCTTCCATGAGGGGACAAATAGCGTGGGTATTAGCGTGGACAGAGCCAGGAAACGTTCGTATGTGACTAATACAGATGGGATAAAGTTCCCATCTGTATTAGTGGAACAGTTTCAAAAGGTTGCCATACAGTGATTGAGATTAATAGGAAAAAGCGTAGAATAGGCTCACAAAGTTTGAAAATATTGATAACGGTAACATGTGATTACCTGAGTTGGTAGAAAACGTTTATGAACAATAGCACTAAGAGTATGAACACTTGCGAGTGGGTGACAGCGTGAACAGGAGTAAGCAGGGATATCTTGCGGGTTAAAAGGGAATGTATCAGTATGAATAAAAAAAACGGGTGTTGAATGGAGAGAGGAGAGGTTGAAGAAGAGTTGATAGGTTGGGGAGGAGGGGCGTGGCTCAGTGCTAGTGGGAAACGTTTGTGGAGTAAATAGTGAGGCACGGTAAAATGATTGGGCAAGGAGGGGGCGTATCAGCGTCAGGAAGGGGATTTTTTGTTTTTGTTTTGAGTGGAGAGTGAAGGTCAAGACAAGGTTAAAAGATTGGGGGACGAGAGGAAACGTTTGAGGGGTGGAGAGGTTGAGGCAGGGTGACTGAGATGTCCTTGGACTCTGTTGTCACTGAGATGTTTTAAGTGCGGGCGAGCAGACTCTCTTTTTTTATTGTTATGAAGGGAGTTCAGTATTATTTCGTTAATTTTATTGTACATGTTTTAATATGACAGAGAATTGCCTGATGTACCCGGATAATATACGGTGATGTTATTTACGAAGGTTTTGTAATTAAGCAATGTAAATTTACTCAGGATATTTCGAAAACCTGCTGTATAACGCATAACTGGAGAACTGTTTTTGTTAACTAAACCACATTATTTTTAAAAAAATATATATATATATATATATATATATATATATATATATATATATATATATATATATATATATAATGTGTGTGATGTGTCTATATATGTCGTGCCGAATAGGTAAATCTTGCTATTTTGTCTTAAATAGTAACGCTCTTCTTGCCGAATAAGGCAAGCGAAAATTTGTGTATGCAAAATCGCAAAAATTTTGACTAAAAAAATAATTTATTTATTTTTTATTTATTATTAAATTATTTTAAACTTATCTAAAATACATTAAGTTGGATTAGGCTAAATTAAATTACGCTTGTTATAATAAAGTTAAGTAAGTTTTCTAAGGTTCTTTTAGTACAAAATTATTAATTTTTACATGAACAAAAATGAAAAGAATATATCTTTAAACGTATAAGATAAATTTTTAGAGAGGACTTAATTTTAAATGAGTTCTTGCTAATTGACCAATTTTACTTATTCGGCGACCGAACGTAATTCCACTCAACAAATCTCACCTGTACATGTTAGCCATTTTTTAAAGCTATCTTAACATTTTTTTCTTTTACGACGTTATTTGACTGTCTTTTCCACTCATCTTCAACTATTGCTAAACTAATGCTTTTCTGTAATCTTTCTAATCCTTGATTTATCAAAGATGTAGTGGAGTATTGGTATGATTATAGCTGTTGATGAGAGGAAACAAATAGTCAAGAAGTGCCATTGAAGCAAATAATTTAGCTATCCTTGAAAATAGGTTACAGCCAAATTGGTAGGCAGGGAGTAAAAGATAAGTGTAGGCAGCGAGCTAGAGAGCAAGGAAGCAAACCAGCAGGTAGTGCATGTGAGATATAAGCCTCTGTCATCTTGCCTAACATTAGCGTCACCATCGCTACTTCCTTAAAAATCTCGGCATCACATTCTGCGGGTTATGTAAACCTCTGCCATTATCATGTTTCCTTATCTCCTGACAATTCCGGTCGACGGAAAAAACAAAGAACTCTCCGAATTTAATATAGTAAAGTAATAAGGTCTCACGCAGAGAGATGCGTGATGCTCTGCTACCTGGAATCTACCTGGAGGGCATTCCGGGGATCAACGCCCCCGCGCCTGTCCATGACCTGGCCTCCTGGTCATGGACCACACCATGTGATGGTGACTTGTCTTACCCAAGACTGAAAAATTATCTTGACAATCATTTAACGTGTTCGTGCATGTTTTAACTCTTGAAATGTAATGGGGTGGTAGATGGATGAATAGTGGTACATGCGAGTACGTTTCTGTTTATGGAGAGGTGCATGTTTTATAATTTGTAATTAACCGTTTTACTGGATCATCCTAATTGTGGGGAGCAATATACATGTATGTGGCGAGGGTACGTTTATCATGACAAGCGGAAGACTACGCAATAACGGAGGCGTACTAGTAGAGTGCACATAAGGCATCCCACCATGTGAAGGTGTATCTACCCAGTGTGCTCATCAGCCTCCGGCCTCCAGAGATGAACACCCACCCCCTATCTCCCCACTCACCTTCTCCCCTTCCCCTATCACTCCTATCCTCCCATGGACAAAAACAATCTAGAGATGCATTCAGCAACCGTCTGCAGGGAGGGTTGGGAACTGGGCAATATTTCATCTCATAATACCAGCTGCGGAGACTCTTTTGAGTCGAGACATTTTTGGGTGTCTGAAAGTCATAACGGACAAGAGGTTGGCGAGTACCGGTTTTGTTACACACGACGAGGAAGAACAGGTGAAGCTCTATACTAGCATTATCCTTTTATGATGCACGTCCACTATGCACTCATTCTCTTGCATCACGTACCGTATGTAATACTGTTGCTTTCATTGCCTCAATGGAATCCATGTCCAAAACTTTCCTTGTCTTACCGCTTATAAAAATGTTATTAACCTGCATAAAAATTCTTGATTGGCAATAGCCAGCGCGGTGATTATGTACACTGCTCAAGGTTTTTTGCCCGCTTCGCTGTTGTAGCGCCCTCGCCCATATATTTAACATTTTTACCCAAGGTGACCTGTTGTCGGTGTTTTGCATGGTCAGTTGACCACAGACTAGCAGCGCGCGCTGCTTGTCTGTGGCCAGCACCTACTCTACTGTGTTCATTATTATTTAGCTTTTAACTTTATTTTACCTTTTGGGGTAATTTATATAGGAAACAATAGTTCACATATGGTGTTTCCGCAATGTTTTTAATTGTCTTCATTAATATGCAGTGATAATTACAGTCTCATTACTGAAAATATTCATTAGAAAAATTATTCAAAAAGGTATCAAAACTTTTATCTGGAAATATGGTCGTTAAAACCAGCCAATTTCCTCTCATGGGCAATAATTCAATATCTGAACCGTCAATTTGAGCCGTCCATCGCCCTATTGTTGCGCGACTGCCGCCCACCCTCGTGAAAACTCTGAATTAACAGTGGTTCATGCACAAGCCACATGCAGACTTAAGATGCTTTAACCCAGCTGACTAGACTGCTAGTGTGTGCATGCGTTGGGGAAACAAGCAAGGAGGCAGGGTATGGGCATAGGGGTGGTGGAGGCAGGGCATGGGTACGGGAGGAGGTGGAGGCAGGGTATGAGCACTGGGGTGGAGGCAGGGTATGAGCACGGGTGGAGGCAGGGTATGAGCACGGGTGGAGGGGGAGGCAGGGTATCTACACAAGGGTGGAAGGGGAGGCAGGGTATGGGCACAGGGGAGGCAGGGTATGGGCACAGGGGTGGAAGGGGAGGCAGGGTATGGGCACAAGGGTGGAGGGGAGGCAGGGTATGAGTAAAGAGGCTGGTAGGGAGTAAAGAGGCTGACGGGATATTAAAAGATGGACGGGAAGGGGACGCAAGCTGAAGGGGGTTGCAGGGTACGAACAGAAGGGTGGAAGGGGAAGGTTTAGGGGTAGGAGTGAGAGGCAAAGTAAAGGCTGAGAGGTAGGACGGAAATGGGGAGGCAGTGTAAGAGGTGAGGGGGGCAGAAAAGAAAGGGGGAAAACAGGGTAAAGGCTGAGGGGACGGTAGGACAAGTGCTGGAGGGATCGGGAAGAAGAGAGAGAGAGGGGGGAAGAGAAGTTCTGGGTAAGGGCTGATGGGCAGGAAGGGGGTATGGTTGGGGCTGAGTAGCGGGAGAGGGATGGGGGATAGAAGGCAGGGCACAAACAGAGGAGCGGGATGGAGAGGCAGGGTAAAGAAGGGCTGAGAGGGTGGAAGGGAAAGGGCGGATACAGACCGAGGGGCGGCAGGGAAGGGGGTAGAGAGAAAGGGTCTTTACGCCTACGCGGATAATATGGGAAGCTGTGTAAATTACGCACAGTGTTGCATAAGTTGTGTCGTGGAAGAAAGGGACTTTTACCAGTATTTCCTGTACGTGATTACAACATTTTAAAAATAAGTTAGACTTATGAGGGAATGGTTGTGTGTGAGTAGTTTGTAGGATAGGTCAGTAGGTCATGAGGGAATGATTGGGTGTAAGTAGTGTGTAGGATAGGTCAGTAGGTCATGAGGGAATGATTGTGTGTGAGTAGTTTGTAGGATAGGTCAGTAGGTCATGAGGGAATGGTTAAATGTGAGTAGTGTGTAGGATAGGTCATTAGGTCATGAGGGAATGATTGGGTGTAAGTAGTGTGTAGGATAGGTCAGTAGGTCATGAGGGAATGATTGGATGTCAGTAGTGTGTAGGATAGGTCAGTAGGTCATGAGGGAATGGTTGGATGTCAGTAGTGTGTAGGATAGGACATGAGGAATGATTGGGTGATAGTGGTGGATAGGTCAGTAGGTCATGAGGGAATGGTTGGGTGTGAGTAGTGTGTAGGATAGGTCAGTAGGTCTACTGCAACTATTGATTATGATTGAGATTCTTGTTTTCAAAGTGCTACACATTCAAAATACACAATAATCAGAAAGCCCTTAGGATGCACAGCATTTTGGGAAAACCTTTAAAGACTAATTTTAGGAACTTCATAGCTTAATTTTTATCTAGTGAGTGTCTATACAAGGTTTAATCAGGAAGAGAGGAAAAAAATACAGGCAACAAGATAATACAGTTATAATTATCTAGTTGTAAAAGAGTGAGGGGGAATTAATTTAGGCAGGCTCTTGACACCACTGCCAATATTCTAGTGCAAATATCCACAGAAGTCAGAGGAATTATTAACAAGTAGTTTGAAGGAGGTGTTGGTGGGGGTTGAGGAAGGATTGGGATTGTGAGGTATTGGAAGGTGTTGAGTGAGGAATGAGTAGGGTGAGGGTTGAAGAGGGCTGAGGGAGGCGTAGGTGAGGTGAGTGTGAAGGTCAGGGAAATGAGGGAGTGTGATAAGAGGCTGGTCATGAGTGAGAGCGTGGGAAAACAAAAGAGCATTAAAGGTATTAAGTGAGCATCAGCAGCAACAACAAAAGCAGTAAAAACAGCAACAGCAGTAACAATAACTACAGCAGTAACAATAACTACAGCAGTAACAACGACTACAGCAGTAACAACGACTACAGCAGTAACAACAGCAGTAACAACAGCAGTAACAACAGCAGTAACAACAGCAGTAACAACAACAGCTGCAGTAAGAGAGTGCAGCAAGATTGTCTTGGCCTACACCTGACTCTCACTCTGACTCACTCCTGGGATACTCTTCCCGTCATTACGTTACTCCTCACGCCCCTCCTCCCCGCCCATCCACCCCGCCTATCTTCCCCGCCCATCCTCCACTCTCTTCCCCGCCCCCTCCCCAGCCATCTTCCATACCCCTTCACCTCTCCCATCAATGCCCCTTCCCCACACCCATCCTTCACGCCCCTCCCTCACGCCCACCCTCCACGCAATTCCCTCACGCCAATCTCTCAGGCCCTCCTCCCCATCCCTTTATATCTCACCTCTCAAATATTGTCTGAGACAAAGTAATACATTTCACAAGTTATTGATTAAGATTAGAAAGAGACTACAAACATATGCATTATGTCCTACAGAAGAAGTAGACTTGTAGATCTTCCAAGTAAGGTTGTAGTGTCTTGTAGATCTTCCAAGTAAGGTTGTAGTGTCTTGTAGATCTTCCGGGAGGGGGAAGTGTTTTTGGGAACACGAGAGGGTGATGAGGGATAATAAGTGTTAATACGGGGGTGGTATATTTTGTGGAGGGGTAGATGTTGGAAAGGGGTCCGGGTGTTTGGGAGGGGGTGGAGGTGTTGGAGAGGGAGGAGGGTGGGGTGGGGATGTTGAGGAGGGTGGAGTGGGGGTGTTGGGGAGGGATGAGGGTGTTGAAAAGGGGTTGAAGGTGTTTGGGTGTGGTGGAAAGATAAGGGATGGGGTATGGGGGAAGGATGAGGGTGTGGAGTGGGTATGTGCAGGAGTGGTATAGTGGTGGGGTATGGGTGATGGTGTGGAGGAAGGGGTGGGGATGGAGGTGTGAAGGGGTGGGCGGGGTTTGAGGGATGGGGGTGTTGGAGGAGTTGGGGTGTAAGACAGGGGTAGACTGTGAGGGGGAGGGATTGGGATCGGGAGGAGGGGGAGGGATAGGGATCGGGAAGGGATGGGGATCGGGAGGGGGTGGGGAGGGATGGGAATTGGGAGGATGGGGTGGGGGATGGATGGGGATCGGGAGAAGGGGGGGTGGGGGCACTCGGATAACTTACAACTTCTCGTTGTTGACTCATGTTTGTTGCTGTGTCGCCCTCCCCCCCCCCCTCCATCCCAATTTCTCCACATCCCCAATCCTCCCCTCCCCATCCCCAACCCTTACCCTCCCTCTCCATCCCCAATCCTTACTCTTCCCCCTCCATCCTCAATCCTTACTCTTCCCCCTCCATCCTCAATCCTTACCCTTCCCCCTCCATCCCCAATCCTTACCCTTCCCCCTCCATCCTCAACTTTTCCATCCCCAACCATTACCCCCTCCATCCCCATCATCCCAACCCTACCTCCTTATCCCCACATCCACCCTCTTCCTAGTCCCCCACCCAACCCTCCCTCTCCTTCCATCATATCCAACCCTACTAACAACCCCTACACTTCCCCATCATCCCCATCACTTCCCTCCCTCTCATCCCCAACCCTCTATTCCCTCATCCTCCTCCCCACTTCCCTCTCTCCCCAACATCTTTCCCCACAGGTCTCTCATCACTCGACAGTGTTGATGTCAAGTACCACCTTATTATCCTTTTTTGTTGCTGTTAGTGATTGTTGGTGTGTGTTTGTGCGTATGTTTTTGTGCGTATGTGTGTGTTTGTGCGTATGTGTGTTTTTGTGCGTATGTGTTTGTGCGTATGTGTGTGTTTGTGCGTATGTGTGAGAGGCGGCGCGCGCGTGTATGTGTGAAAGGCAGCGTGTGTGTGTGTGAGAGAGAGGCGGCGTGTGTGTGTGTGTGTGTGTAGTGTGTGTGTGAGTGAGGTGGCGTGTGTGGTGGTGGCTGGGTGTGTGATTCACTGTTTCTGAGAAGTGTCGTCCCTGTCTATAGCCAGCACCACCTTTGACACACACACACACACACACACACACACACTAACACACGCACATACATACGGGGCCAGGAGCTATGACTCGACCCTTGCAACCACAAATAGGTGAGTGTACACACACACACACACACACACACACCCATGCAACCACATATTGGTGGGTACACACACGTGCGTGCAGAGATCGTAGGTAATTCTACAACCAATGTAGTGTGTGTGTGTGTGTGTGTTATATATATATATATATATATATATATATATATATATATATATATCCCCAGCCATCTTCCATACCCCTTCAGTGTGTATATATATATGACGAACATAGCTCCGTTGCTGTAGCTACAAACACTGAAGGTAGTACAGTATGAACACTGAATGTAATACAGTACAAACACTGAAGGTAGTACAGTATGAACATAACTCAGCTTCTGTACCTACTAACAGTGAGGAAGGTACACCAATATAGCGAAGCTCTCGTATTTAGAAATGAATAATCATGTACACATGCTCTTGGGCGGACTGGAATATCTTGCATGTTATTTCTGTTGATATTCGGAGATTCTTCTAAAGTGAGGGAGTTACTGTGGGTGTAGGTAAAGCTGACGGAACGCCGAAATATGTTACAAAGACTTATAACGAAAGTTACTGCTTGTCTCGATGACTAGCTTAGTACTATAGAGAAGCCGTTGCAATTTATGCGTTTGATGCCTTCATATATATAATGAAAAATCTCTCACACAGAGAAGACGTATAGACGTTGTTTCAGTTAGTTTTCTTTTCTGAGATAAATTTGCGAGCACTCAGGTTGAAGCATGCGCGTGCGCTTGTTACACATATACACACACAGGCCAGGATCTGTCACTCGGGGTCAGGAGCTGTGACTCGACCCCTGCAACCTGAGTTAGGCGAGTACACACACACACACACACACACACACACACACACACACACACACACATTATGGTCGGGAAGAACCCATACACCCAAAAATATTGGTATTACAATACAGTGTAAACTTTCTTCGTTACTCTTTAACTTTTATATATATTTTTCAGTTGTAATGCATCCAGCCTATAATGTATCGGTCCTGTGTCAAAATACTAATCAGCATTAGTTTGGGCACGATTCGATTCTTCTTTCGTTAAATCATATATACATTTTTTTTAGCTTTCATTTAATCGGTAGGATTAAAGTCTATTTTTATTTTATTCATAAATTTAGGCTTTCCTAGTCAGTCCTGCGTGAAATTCATCACACTTTATACATGGAATCATGGAGACGCAGTCATCAACATTATCCGCTTAATTCTCAAGCTTTTTGGTGACATTTTAAATTACATCATTGATAAAATTAATAAAGTAAACAATTTAAGAAACTTTGCATAGTAATATAATTTACTTATTGTTGTGTCTGAGATACCTTAAGTTACGGAATGTTAAGGGCGTTTCTCACAGTCCTCTAATATTTATCCATAAAAGGTTTTGGCAGTAAATGGTGTGACGAATGCTAACGTATATATGTACAAACATTAGTTAGCTTTCTACTCATTTTAAACTGAATTTATGGTCATTTTATCAATTAAAACCCAAAAAATTGGTGTTCAGTCATTTTAACATAAAATTTTATGCTATGGTCTCTACCTTTCTTCCCCTCTCCTCTCCTCTACTTCCCTTCTTCACTTCCCCTTTCGTCTTTATTCTTCATCCTTATCTTCCACCTCTTCGTCCTTATCCATCTCGGTTTCCTTCGTTATCTTTCTCCTCCCCTTTCGTATACCTCCGTCTTCCCCATTCTCTTTCCCACTCTTCTTTAAAAATCATAGTACCCATTTTAATTTGTCTACCATATTTTTAAAGCTGCTTTCCATTTTAAAAGAAGATAAACATAATAAGATCCAATTGTCAGGTACATCTTAAATTTTTATTAGTGTTTTTCCATAAGCATCTTATTCGTTCATTTTTTTTTTCCAGACTGGACTCCGTGGTGTCTCTTGCTATTAGTGTTGAGCCCCGTGTCAGCGGTGCCTGTTAAAAACACAAGAGCTGCGTATATCCTGGAAGCAGCAGCAGCGGCGGTAGCGGCAGCAGCAGCAGCATCGACGACAGCTGACAACACCTTGGAGTGGGAGATAAACCAGCAATTGGAAGAATTTTTAGAAAGGCCTCGTCGAGCGCTGCACCAACAGCGGGTTAGCAGAAGTAGCAGCAGTAGCGTGAGCAGCAGGCATAGGATGGAGGATCAACCTGACGATGTGGGCAACAGCAGGAGCCGGCGAGGCACAGCACACTGGTCGCAACCATGCACCAACCTCATGCACGACGTTAACAACACTGCGGACTCCCTAGCCAAACACATCCTTTTGGCGGTTTCCAGGGCCATCAGTTTCATGGATGACTTCAGAACAAAATATGTAAGTATACAAGTAATTTATTTACTGCTTGCTCTCTCTCTCTCTCTCTCTCTCTCTCTCTCTCTCTCTCTCTCTCTCTCTCTCTCTCTCTCTCTCTCTCGTATGGTTGGGCCGTGTGTGTGTGGGTGTGTGTATCATGATTGGGCATTTCATGTGTGGGTGTGTGTAGGCATAATGGCTATTTACTGTGTATATGTGTATGACGGATTGTGTGTAAGTGTATCATGATTGTGTGTGGATGTGATGGTTGAGTATTGTGTGGATGTTGTGGTTGGGCTGGTTAGTGGGGAGGGTGTGGATGAAATATTTGTGCACTTGTATCAAGCCAGTTCATATGGTCCTTAGTCTTAGGTAAGAGGCATCGAGTGTAGTCTTGTGAGATCATGCCTCAAATACATTTCCTGACTTGATAAGATAAAGAAGAGGGCGGTCTTCACATGTCGGTGTGATATTAGTGCCAGTTCTCTGGTTGGGAGATAACACTAAGGAACACATCCCAAGCGTCTCATCTAGGAAACTTATTCTGTTTTCATCATAAAAAATATAACGTAATATAGGCCTGTAATAATTCAAATATTTTTCAGAGATTCTAACCCCGGCAAAGCAAGTGACATAACACCGCTTGAACGATACCTTGCCACTTGACTTGTCCCACTTCGAATTTCTGAAAAATCTTTACAAACACACACACTCGCGATAGATATATATATATATATATATATATATATATATATATATATATATATATATATATATATATATATATATATATAATGTGTGTGTGTGTGTGTGTTCTTCTTATAGGTATAGGTATTCAGTCCTTCAAAGTAGAAAAAGGCAGGTTCCAGCGGGTTGGTCTTTCCTTTCTGAGTCTCACTTACATCACTGGGTTGCCATTACGTCATCAACTTGACAGCCAATCAGTGCAAGGGTTTCAGAAGTAGGCGGATCCCTGTCATATTGGAATCTCCTGAGAAATTTGATCATTCTTGTGATATCATCGTTTGTCAATGTTTTGGTTGTTTATTGAGGTATTGTTTTCCGGCGAGCGATGATGACGGTCCAAAATTTTGTAAGCTCTTTGATACCCTTTGTATTCTTACGTCTGTATAAAGGGAAGCACAGAGGACCAGGAACAGTAGCCAGTCAGTCTCCTTATATCCGTATTAATGATGGTATCATCCAGTTGTCTACATATTTGATAAATATCTTCATATCTAAATTAGGTGCTTGACGCGTGATATGGGCGCTGGTTCGCTTCCTGTCAAGCGGCTTACTAGATAACAACAGTGATGCTGGAGGGTGATCAAAATCAGCGCAACCCTTGAGGCAAATTTGGCGGCTACCTAGGAGGGTATAATTGGGGGACATCATTGTTTTTTTTTTTCGCATTGGTGCCAACTTCGTGGCTTTTTTTTTTTTTATGTACACTTCACCGCAAGGGGCGCATGGAAGTTTAAATGTTAAAAATCCTGTAAAACTGTACAAGAAAGCAAGATTTACAATCATTGTTTGTTCGTATTTTTATTTAAAATTAATTATTAATTATAAATGCTTGATTTTACATTAATCAAAAACAATTTTTGTCAGTAAATTGGGTAAGGAGAGGTTGGGGCGAGAAGCTGCTCATAAAAGTTCTCTTGCAACACTAAATACCCTTTCACCGCTACTGATGGGTGTAGGAGTCCAGACAGGTCCAAGGGTATCTGCCATGCCCATGCTCCTGTGCGTGTCGCTGGAGCATATGAACCTGTCTTGTCCGTGTACCTGTGCTTATTAGTGCAGTACGGGCATCTGCCATGCCCCTGTACTTACTCTTCGATAGTTTGCTCCCGATAGCATAATTGTAATGCCCTGCACAATCTTGTAATCGCGTGTTTAATCTGCGCATGACATGTTCAATTTTGTATATCCCACTCCAAATACTCTTCATTATTTGATTAAAAACACAATAAATCCTGGAGTGATATCTAATTATAAGTATCAACAGTAAATTATAGTAATTTTCGGTTCGTGATGTGTTTGTTCATATACACACCGAAAATTTCCTAGTTTCCGGAGGGAGAGAGAATCCGTGGGTGTGACGTCATGTTACCGCTAACGGATGTATCACCTGTGTAAGCGATGATCGCTTCTCGGGTGTCGCTACATAGAGGCGAGATGCCCTCACTGGAGAGGAATGAGTCACGTGACCGCGAAGTGAGAAGTGCTTTGGCGATTCCTAGAAACAGTGGGAAAGAACCGAGAATTTGGCTGTATTTGTTGATTCACAAGATGAAGGTAAAGAGGTCGAAGCATCAATGAGGAGTCGCATGACAGGAATATTAGCTCATTGTAATTAGTCGAGCAAAAGTAAGCTGATATAGGTGACTCGCGCGCTAGCATTGTTGCTCCTGGTGCTGTGGATAAGTTAGACTCGTTCGGTATGTGTCGCCTATCCTGGAGAACAAAATGTGTTATTTTTTCTCAGCCCACTTCACGACCATCTTTTTTTTTTCAAGCATTTATAACGTGGTGGCATGAAAGATAGCCTGCCTGCTGGCAGGTATAATCACTTAAAGGGAATGTGCAGAAGACATTAACAGGGCCCCTAGGAATAAGCCGACTTATACTTTTAGGTTGGCCTACCCTACATGGACATGGTATGTTCCAATCTCCCAGCAAACAGTCGCTTTATCTACTCCGTTTTTCTTTAGGTTCCTTGTACCTCTGATCGTCCTTCCTATTCCCCAAATATATATGCCAAAACCTGTTCTCTGTCCCATACGTCTGTGCTAGTGTGGCCTGGTCATGTCACGGTCCATTTGCCGCCCAGTTTGGGAATCCCAACCCAAGGGTAGCTCAGAGTTTGCTCTGATTCACCTCTTCTTTAGTATGTTTTCCCCCCTTTCCTTAAATCTAATTTGATTACCTCCCCCCTTCCCGCCCCCCGTTTCCCCAGAAGCTGTATGACTGTACTTCCTCATCAATATAATAGTAATGTTACGTTTTATATAGCTGGTTTAGTCTACGTCCCCTTCCACATAGGTCTCAGACAAACTTCTGAACATCCGGTTAGGGAGAAGACATTCCACTTCGTTAGTCTTATTTATTCCTTACTCGTTCTCACTTTTCAACTTCATCGCCCTCTCACCTGGAGTAATCCTCACCTCTCTTCACTCCCCTCCACCCTCCTGAGGAGATGGTGACCTGCGTAACCTGTCGCATGCAGACTAGCGAGGACCTGGTCACGGGAATGCGGTAGCGGTGACCCGGTTACCTCTGGTAGGATTGACCTGGTGACCTTTGGACACGAGCATGCGTGGCGGTGACCTGGGCGTGACCCAGCATGGGCGGGGATCTTACGAGTGGTATATTGGGCGTATGACGGACACAGCTAGTACCGGAAGTAGCCCACAGAGGCGGGGGAATTTCCGAGTCGTGGGTTGCATTACTGGCCCCACACCGCCACCCTCCACTACCACCCTCCACTACCATAACCACTACCATCCTCCACTACCACCCTCCACTACCATCACCACTACCACCCTCCACTACCACATTCCACTACCATCACCACTACTACTACTACTACACTACCATCACCACTACTACTACTACACTACCATCACCACTACTACTACCACACTACCATCACCACTACCACCCTCCACTACCATCACCACTACCACCCTCCACTACCATCACCACTACCATCACCATTACTACTCTCCACTACCATCACCACTATCATCCTCCACTACCACCCTCCACTACCATCACCACTACCACCCTCCACTACCATCACCACTATCATCCTCCACTACCACCCTCCACTACCATCACCACTATCACTAAGAGAGTTCAAATCTCAGTGTTTGCACGTGACGTCACAGGGTGAGCGTCAGGCACATTTTTCAGTTAAGTGTGTGCCAGTGACCATGCAGGAAAATGAAAGCGTAAACAGTGAGTGCCCGAGTGTTACCATTCATTTAGTATATAAACATCTCCAGAAACTACTACTGAAGATGTGTATAAAATATACACACAAGCTCTCCCGCTCTCTGGTTCCACTCTCTGCGGTGTTCTAAACTCAGTCAAACCAAAAAAGCGATTTTATTATCGTCTCAGTAACTTTCCTGGTGTATGTCAGTCCAGAGTAACTAGCCTAATGGTCAGCTTGCAAGTGGTCAATGCCAAATGATAATTTTTATGGTGTCTGACCTCTGGTTGTAACGGAGACAATAAATACTCTGAGTGCTGTAACCACATGTAAATACTTTTTAATTTCTTTTATTAATGACTAATTTTCACTATATTATATTGACCAGTGACCACGAAAGCATGATAATTTAAGGAATTCATATACATACTGAAAAATCGTGTTTTTAAGAGATTTATTTTTTCAGCATATGATTTTTAAGAACCCCAAAATGAAATCTTGGTTAAAGCTTCCCCTAATTGAAATCGTGCTGCTCCAGTGATGATGATGATAATAATAATAATAATAATAATAATAATAATAATAAAAATCTGAATTTCCAATAAGGTACATTAGTGTTACAAAAAATAATAAGTTCAAAGTTTGTTTATTCCCAATTTCGAGAAACAGTTATTCTCAGTATTTCGGCCAGAATTGTGTAAAGGATGTTAGTGGGGCACAACTGCGATACATTCAACGCCATTAGAATGTAAGGCATTCAAGATAAGATAATGTGAAATCTAGGGAGGAAAGGTGCGGTATATCCGGTAAGATGACTGATGTATCATACTGTACACTCGATAGTCACTGTAGAGGAAAGGTTTGCCAGGAGCGCGGTGGTTTTTATAATCCCAAAATAAAATGCAGAAATAATTTGAAAATTTTCACTCGGTGATTTCGACGCCCAGAGTAGAAGTAGTTCGGGCGTTGCTTGCTGAACTCGTCGCAGTAGAAATACATTAGTTAATGAGCGAGTTAAATAGTTAATCAAATATTGCATAATATCGTAAAAATCATTGTTTATCTTGCCTTTATTTGACAAAGGTTGTTGAAAAAGTAGACCCAGTAATTAGCAAGCATTACGTCGAGTGGATGTCACCTGTAATCCCAATCTGATAGTGGAAGTGCAGCCACTCTGTGCAGTATGGGGAGGTGGCGACCTAGCTTTGACCTATGTGGCTGGGTTGTGGGCGGTCAGGTACACTAATGGAAGTTCGTGACTTTTTGGTTGCCATATGGCATGAGGGTACCCCGGGATCTGACGTCGAGCGGCTGCCACATGCACGTCACTGTGGCAGGGTGGTGGTTCTTGCCCCACCACCTAGCGTTTTGATGGTAGTTTGTGGTTGTTCATTAGTGTGGTCTTGTAGTAATTGGTGGTGGTTAGAGGTATGCTAATATAGCAGTTGGTGTGGGAGAGGGACAGTGATGGCCCTCTGGTATGTTGAGACCAAATGTATTTACTTACAGATGTTCATTGGCACAGTGAAGCTTTTCCTTTCTGGATCGTAGCGAGTCTTGCATTTCTGAAGACTAGCGAGTCCTTACAGGTATTAACGACCTCCACGACTGGCGGAAGATTGTCTTATAAGATGCATACTTTATTTGTAAAAAAGATGCCACTTAGTAAAAGCAGTAGAGAATAAGTGCGACACGCGAGTGTGACCAGTTGCTGGAGGCTGAGCCCAACTCTTCAGGCATGCGACCCATCTGTCGCACCCGCCCACGCCCGCAGGCTCACCTGTTGCTTTGTGCCCTGTTCTGGCACAACGAGTGCTTCACCCGACCATTGGCACTTTGCGCCCAGACTTGCTCGGCACCTGTCCCGATTTCCCCGTTGGTATGGTATGATTATTCTGGTCGTTTGGATGTTTCTCTTCGACGATGCGTGAAGTTTTCTTAGAGGTTTCTTTTCCTCCTGATAACTGCACGAGTTTTAGTTTGTATGCTCAGTGATGTCTGGTTTCTACCGTTTCAGGTCTTGCCTTTTTTTTTTTTTCCTTCATTTTTCACTTCTTTCATCTCCTACTTTACTTTTTTTAGATGATTATGTAATCCGAGTCACCCACCGGAGCTTATTGGCCGCAGATGTCTTTAATAAAATAATAGGATCTGAAAGCATGGTCGTGTCAGATGTCTCGTGGAAGCTTCCTAAATTTTTCATAAAATTGAAAAGCAAATCAGATTTTCACACACCGTAATATCCTCTTCAAATATTGAGGGTTAAATTGACTCTGGTGACTTTACTTTAAATACTTAAACGGTTCTCTTATGTAGTTGTAATAATACAGATTTTTAATATTTCTTCAATATGAAGGATTTTATATTTAATGTTAGTATAATAGTCATGATTAGTGATTATTTTATTTTGATCACATACTGTAGGTGATGTAATTTCTCTTATTTTCAACAGGCGCAGGAACTGGGTATGGACTGGGCCTACGTACTCGAAAATTATACTTCTTCACAGTCCATAGATTTCCTCCAGCCGAAGTGGGAACCCCAGGCATCCGACTTCAACTCTCATTTGAAGTACGCTTACGAAGTAATACAGCGCTTGGCGGTGGGTATTGAGCAAGTGACTCTGGACCAGGCGCTTTACCGGGGTACTTTCTTGCAGGAGTTTCGAAGCATAGAAAATCAGATAGTGAAAATCCTGTGTGAATTGCATTACGCTATGGTACACCAAGAACTGACGCCCTCGGTCTTAGTTACCAAGGAGATCATGGGTGAAGAGTACCGTGACCTCGAGGGCGAGTCGGCCAGAACGATGCGGGACACCATTATTGTCAGAGACTACGCTAAAGCTCTAAATAATTTGAGAGAGATGTTCATGGCGTTCGAGAATCCATGAACCCCTCCAGCCAAATGCCACCATTGCTCCTTTCCATTTGTCTCCTCGTCTATGAGTCATACACACCATCAGCAGTCTCCCTGAATAACGGTTTTAAGGAAATCCTCGGAGTTTTAAGCACCTTAACTAATGGCAGCGGGAGACACGTTATGTCAATGAGCATTTCCACATTTTTTAGCAGATTGTGAATTACTACATAAATTTACCATTTTTTAAATATGTAAACAATAATTTTATTTAAAATTATACTTAATATCTTAAGTAACATTTACTGTAGACCCCATAAGTAACACCACTGTGTCTGCAGCGGTCAGCTCAGGCGGGGGTATTATACGTCTAATCAGAATTAGGTTGGTAGCAAATATTTTGTGAGATTAGCAGCCAAACTCAGCTAAAATATGAGCTAAATCCACATAAACGTCAGGTATTGCTTGTGATTGTTTGTTACCTAGCATTGTTTAGAAATTATTATAGAAAATATTACTCTTTAAGGATCTTACAGTCATTAGTGTACTTATTTTGTAGGTTACAATTAGACAAAACTGTGATATATTTATTCTATAACTTATAGTATTTATTGTTAATGTTATTTTGTTGCATTTGAGCAGTTTGTTCCTACGATATTAGTTCTTGCTCAAGTATTGCCAACGTTTTCTTATTTTTTCTACTGTCGTGTTGTTCGTTATTTGCTTTACCTTATTTGTTATTTATCCTACTGTGAGCTTGTACTGTTTAAGCCTCTGGTACTCAGGTGGGTGAAGCTGATCCTCTGGTACTCAGGTGAAGCTGATCCTCTGGTACTCAGGTGAAGCTGATCCTCTGGTACTCAGGTGGGTGAAGCTGATCCTCTGGTACTCTGGTGAAGCTGATCCTCTGGTACTCAGGTGAAGCTGATCCTCTGGTACTCAGGTGGGTGAAGCTGATCCTCTGGTACTCAGGTGAAGCTGATCCTCTGGTACTCAGGTGAAGCTGATCCTCTGGTACTCAGGTGGGTGAAGCTGATCCTCTGGTACTCAGGTGAAGCTGATCCTCTGGTACTCAGGTGAAGCTGATCCTCTGGTACTCAGGTGGGTGAAGCTGATCCTCTGGTACTCAGGTGGGTGAAGCTGATCCTCTGGTACTCAGGAGGGTGAAGCTGATCCTCTGGTACTCTGGGTGAAGCTGGTCCTCTGGTACTCTGGGTGAAGCTGATCCTCTGGTACTCAGGTGGGTGAAGCTGATCCTCTGGTACTCAGGTGGGTGAAGCCTGATCCTCTGGTACTCGGGTGGGTGAAGCTGATCCTCTGGTACTCGGGTGGGTGAAGCTGATCCTCTGGTACTCGGGTGGGTGAAGCTGATCCTCTGGTACTCGGGTGGATGAAGCTGATCCTCTGGTACTCGGGTGGATGAAGCTGATCTTCTGGTACTCGGGTGGGTGAAGCTGATCCTCTGGTACTCAGGTGGGTGAAGCTGATCCTCTTATATTCAGGTGGGCCAAACTGATCCTCTAATATTTGGGTGGATTAAGCTGACCATCTGGTACACAGGGAGAATCATGCTGATCCTTTGGTACTCGAGTGGGTCAAGTTGATCCTCTGGTATTCAGGTAGGTCAAGCTGAATCTCTGGTACCTAGATAGATCAAACTGATCTCGTATTCAGACGAGTCAAGTTGATCCTCTGGTACTCAGGTGGGCCAAGTTGATCCTCTGGTACTCAGGTGGGCCAAACCGCCCTAGGCTGAGTATGACTGGTAAATGATTCGAAGACATGTTAATTTATATGACACGAATAATCCTGTAACACTGTGAGGGAGAAATTCACGATAATTTACATTTCAGTTGTGGTAATTTCTTTTACTCTCAGTATTCTCATTTAAGATTCTCAAGGTTTTTTTTTTTTTAAGTTAAATAATGGAAGCAAATTAGCTAAACGGAATAAAGATCTGAACCAAAAACTATGATAATGTAACAAAAAGAAACTGCACCCATTCATTATATATATATATATATATATATATATATATATATATATATATATATATATATATATATATATATATATATATATATATTATATATATATATATGCAGCCATGGAAACAAGTGGTATTAAATCAAAGAACACTAATGCGACTGGCCGAGACTCGAACCCGAGACTTGAAGCTGCCTTCTAGGAAGGCAGTTAACCTCTCGACACTCTAAAGTCTTGATCACTGGACAAAGAGCAGAGAGTCTCGGCCAGTCGCAGTTTTGTTCATACAGATATATATATATACACAGGTATGTGTGCATTATTCGTACATAATGGGAAACGAATCTTCAATATGAAAAACAGGACTAAGGTTGTGACAAACACCATCTTAATGGATAACCAATTTATTTTTATTGACGTTTCGGAATGTTTCTTCATCGTCAGAACCTAAAATGTACTGCAATAAAAGTAAGGAACGATTTAAAAAAAAAATCTGTCTAAATCATGAATTGAGTAACCCAACTAAGATAATTTAATCTATGTAACTTAGCTGGGTTACTCAGTTTATGTAGACGGAATTTTAAATGTTTATAAAATCGTGCCTTTTATTGTAATACATTTTAGATTCTGATGATGAATGAAGAAACATCCGAAACGTCAATAAAGAAATTGTATATCCATTAAAAATGGTGTTTGTTACAGCCCTTGGTCCTGCTTTATATATATATATATATATATATATATATATATATATATATATATATATATATATATATATATATATATATATTTATAACGTATGTGTTAATACATATATAAATGCATATACGTATGCATAATGCACATATTTGTGTGTATAAATGTGTGTATGAAGAATACTGCGACTGGCCGAGACTCGAACCCGAGACTTTCTGCCTATGAAAAATATGCATATTTGTCCTTACAGAAAAACCTTACAATAAGTATGTTAAAAATGACGTGTTTGTACCCATTTGTTGAGCATGTTTTATATCTCGGTGTACATGTTCGGTGTATAGTATCTTGCAGTACATTTACAAATTAGCTTTTCAACAATACAAACTCTCAAAAGTTAGTTTCTGTGAACTCTAAATAGTATAATATAAATTGAAAATTAAATGTAATTTCAAAATGAAAAGGTTTAAAGATCTCAAGAGCTGTAGCTAAACTGTAAGAACATTGTGGTGACTCTGCAGCCTCGTAAAGATGCTACTTATTCAATAGTTTTTTTTCCGAGTGAACTGGTGTAAGAGACTAGAAAGTATTGTATTTGAGAGACTAAAACTTTTACACATTACAAGATCTATTGTGTTTCCCACCAAATATTTGTCTGTGTTGCAGTCCTATTATTTATTTTAACCCTGTTTGTCGTTCATTATTTTGTTATCTATTAGGTTCACCATCCTCATAATGTTTTATTAGAGTGCGTTATATATGCTAAAAATATATATATATATATATATATATATATATATATACATGCATATATATATATATATATATACATGCATATATATATATATATATATATACATGCATATATATATATATATATATATGCATGCATATATATATATATATATAATATATATATATATATATATATATATATATATATATATATATATATATATATACATGCATATATATATATATATACATGCTATATATATATATATATATATATATATATATATATATATATATATATATAATATATATACATGCATATATATATATATACATGCATATATATATATACATGCATATATATATATACATGCAAAAAACATATATATATACATGCCAAAATATATATAATATTATATATATATATATATATATATATATATATATATATATATATATAATATCGTGCCGATTAGGTAAAACTTGCGATTTTGGCTTAAATAGCAACACTCTTCTTGCCATATAAGACAAGCGAAAATTTGTGTATGCAATAATTTTGCAAAAATCATTCTGACCCTAACGAAAAAAATATATTTCATTGCGTTTGTTTATTATTAAATTATTGTAAACGTATCTAAAATATATTTAGTTGGGTTAGGCTAAATTAAATTGCGCTAGTTATAATAAGGTTAGGTAAGTTTTCTAAGTTTCTTTTGGTGCAAAATTAAAATTTTTTACATTAACATAAATGAAAAAATATATCTTTAAACGTATAAACGAGTTCTTGCTAATTGACCAGTTTTACCTAATCGGCACACACACACACACACACACACACACACACACACATATATATATATATATATATAAGACAAGCTACGGACGGGGGGGATCTCGTTTGTCTTGCATTGTTAAGATCACCTGTCTGCGATTGTTTGCATATATATATATATATATATATATATAAATATATATATATATATATATATATATATAAAATGTCGTGCCGAGTAGGTAAAACTGGTCAATTAGCAAGAACTCATTTAAAATTAAGTCCTTTCTAAAAGTTTCTCTTATACGTTTAAAGATATTTTTTTCATTTATGTTAATGTAAAAATTAATAATTTTGTACCAAAAGAACCTTAGAAAACTTGCCTAACCTTATTATAACAAGCTCAATTTTATTTAACCTAATCCAATTAAATAAATTTTAGATAAGTTTACAATAATTTAATAAACAAACACAATGAAAAATATATTTTTCTTTAGGTTCGGAATGATTTTTGCGAAATTATTCAGCGCTGTATGACCCCTGTGGTTTAGCGCTTCTAATTGATTATAATAATAATTGCGAAATTTTTGCATACACAAATTTTCGCTTGGCTTATTCGGCAAGACGAGCGTTGCTTTTTAAGCCAAAATAGGAAGTTTTACCTATTTGGCACATTGTATGTATGCGTGTTTTTATATATATATATATATATATATATATATATATATATATATATATATATATATATATATATATATATATATATATATATATATATATAATGCAACCAGGGAATCAGGTGGCCGTAAAACAAATTTAGTATGTAACTCAGTCACCTGTGTCTATTATGCCTATGTTATAATTCTGTCCTCTCCCGTGTATGATCTACCTCCCGGTATTTGACTATCACTTAATTATTTGCTCTTCCTCATTCCATCTTTTAGATTTAATGAAAGGACTCGACCTCCTCCATCATGTCTCTCGTTGCTAGTATTCAATATTCTTTGTGATGACATGAAATACTTGAAACAATAAGAATCATCAGTAGAACCGCAGCTTAGGTCTTGTGTTGTAGATTTTTATACCTATTTATTGTTTGTATATTTTAAATAAATTAAATGTCCATTTCTTTTCGGGTTTTCACTAACCATTACATCACTGGCTTATTACTTTATTGGGGACACCCCGTCATTAAAAGGTCAAGTCACATGCACAATCTAACCGACATTATTCCCGATGCTAGTAGAGCTTACCTTGGTGGCCGGGTATGAGCCTGCCCGATGGTGTCACCTTAACAAAGTTGCCGGAATATTAGCCTTCCGACGCTAAGCCTCCTTATTGTGGTAATGGTCTTTAACACTCGGAAACTGGGTCACCTTACTTTGGTGTCGGGGTTAGTGCATTCCGACCCAGGGTCACTTTACCGGTAAGTGTTGTTAGTTTGAACCGTCTGATACTTAGTCATCTTTATTGCGTGGTTTGAGATTCCTGCGTGTCTTATTAAGACTCTTCTACCTATTTTCAGACTTAAATGGCAAGGCTATATCACCTTTCGTCAAAATGTGCCATGATTGATAGGTTATGAGTTTGAGTCAAACATATTGTTTGGACTGATTAATTGTTTTGATTATAAGATCATAAGATCATAAGAAAGGAGGAACACTGCAGCAGGCCAGTTGGCCCATACTAGGCAGGTCCTTCACAATTCGTCCCACTAACAGAATATTTGCTCAACCCAATCTTCAATGCTACCCAAGAAATAAGCTTTGACAATTCTACCCACTCATGCGCGAGTCCCACTCAAATCCAACCCCTCTCACTCATGAATTTATCCAACCTAAATTTGAAACTACCCAAGGTCCTAGCTTCAATAACCCTACTAGGCAGACTGTTCCACTCATCAACTACCCTATTTCCAAACCAATACTTTCCTATATCCTTTCTAAATCTAAACTTATCTAACTTGAATCCATTATTGCGGGTTCTCTCTTGGAGAGATACCCTCAAGACCTTATTTATATCCCCTTTGTTAATACCCATTTTCCACTTGTATACCTCGATCATGTCTCCCCTCATTCTACGTCTTACAAGTGAATGTAATTTTAGGGTTTTCAATCTTTCTTCGTAAGGAAGATTTCTAATGCTATGTATTAATTTAGTCATTCTACGCTGAATGTTTTCTAACGAATTTATGTCCATTCTGTAATATGGAGACCAGAACTGAGCTGCGTAATCTAGGTGAGGCCTTACTAATGATGTATAAAGCTGTAATATAACCTCTGGACTTCTGTTGCTAACACTTCTTGATATAAATCCCAGTAATCTATTTGCCTTATTACGTACGCTTAGGCATTGCTGTCTTGGTTTAAGGTTGCTGCTTACCATCACCCCCAAGTCCTTCTCGCAATCTGTATGGCTAAGTTCTACGTTATTTAACTTATAAGTGCTTGGGTTATGGACACTCCCGAGCTTCAGAACCTTGCATTTATCTACATTGAACTGCATCTGCCACTTTTCTGACCACGAATTAAGTTTGTCTAAATCTTCCTGAAGTTCTATGACATCTATGTTTGAATCAATTATCCTACCTATCTTCGTGTCGTCGGCGAATTTGCTCATATCACTAGTAATTCCCTCATCAAGGTCATTGATATATATTATAAATAACAATGGGCCTAAGACTGATCCCTGTGGAACACCACTTGTTACAAGTCCCCATTCGGATTTAACCCCATTTATGCACACTCTCTGCTTCCTATTGGTGAGCCATGACTCGATCCATGACAGCACTTTTCCCCCAATGCCATGAGCTGCCACTTTCTTTAACAGTCTCTGGTGCGGTACTCTATCAAAAGCCTTACTAAAGTCTAAATATACAATATCGAATTCTTTATCGTGATCAACAGCCTCAAAAGCTTTACTGAAGAAGGTTAATAAATTAGATAGGCAGGAACGGCCCCTCGTGAATCCATGCTGGGTATCATTAATCAAATTATGGTTATCTAGATGGCTTCTAATAATATCAGCTATAATTGACTCTAGTAATTTGCCTACAATTGAGGTCAGGCTTATTGGGCGGTAGTTAGACGGTAGTGACTTGTCCCCTGCTTTAAAAATAGGAATTACATTAGCCATCTTCCACATATCAGACACTACACCTGTTTGAAGAGATAAATTAAAAATGTTAGATATTGGTTCACTGAGTTCCATTTTGCATTCTTTAAGAACCCTTGCAAAAGCTCATCAGGACCCGGCGATTTATTTTGTTTCAGTCGGTCCAGCTGTTTCATAATCATTTCGCTAGTGACTGTGATATTACATAATTTATCTTCTTCTGGGCCTCTGTAAAAATTAATTACTGGGATATTATTAATGTCTTCCTGTGTGAAAACCGAGAGAAAATAATTATTAAAAATAGAGCACATATCATTCTCCTTGTCAGTAAGATGCCCAAAGTTATTTTTAAGGGGACCTATCTTATCCCTAACTTTTGTTCTATAAACCTGGAAAAACTTTTGGGTTAGTTTTTGAATCCCTAGCAACTTTAATTTCATAGTCCTGTTTAGCTTTTCTTATTCCCTTTTTAACGTCCCTCTTAATGTCAGTATACTGATTTATAAGATGACCCTCACCTCTTTTTATGCGCCTATAAATTCCTTTCTTCTGCCCTAAAAGATATTTGAGCCTATTATTCATCCATTTTGGGTCATTTCTACTTGATCTAATTTCTTTATACGATACAAAGTGTCGCTATTGCTCTTTACCAATGACTGTTCATTTGAGAGATTCTGAAGACAACTTCAGCGCTGTGTGATCTATGTGGGTTTAGCGCTTAGCTATGATAATGAAGACAACTTTAAAAGAGCGGTGAAGGAATTTGGGAGGGTATTGTAAATGGATGATATTGAAAGAAACCCCAAATATTTCTATTCATATGCAAAATCCAATATAAAGAACTACCTGTAGAATTGCACCAGTGATAACAGGTTTAAACACTGATGCATAGGAAATGAGCGAATTTCTAGAAGACCAATATGAGTCGATGTTCAGCAACCCACTAAATGAAAGCAGTGTGGAGAATGCAGAAACTTTTTATTCCTTCTGAATGCCGCACAGAGCATTAGTACTAATGTCAATTATAACTAATATTAGTACTAATGTCAATTATAACTGATATTAGTACTAATGTCAATTATAACTGATATTAGTACTAATGTCAATTATAATTGACATTAGTACTAATCCCATAGGATTCGAAAAAGAAATAGAAAACATGCCCACTCACTCAGCACCTGGACCAGATTCATGTATAATTCTTTGTTAAAAAGCGCAAAATGCCACTAGCACAATCACTTAGTATTCTTTGGGAAAAGAACTTAGATCTAGGAGGAATGCCAAAGACCTTAAAGAGTGCAGACATATCTCTGTATAAGGGAGGTAGTAGAACGCTAGCCAAGAACTACAAACTAAAATTAACATCCCACTTCATAAATCTTCGAGAGAGTGACGAAATGCCAAATTACAAATTTTATGGAACAACAATCTACACAATCCAAACCAGGACGATTTTAGAACTGAAGATAATGCTTATCACAACTGCTAAACCACTATGACAATATTACGGAGGCGTTGGAAAAAAAAATCGAACCGCAGATGTGTTATAAACAGATTTTGCAAAGACGTTTGACAAATGCGATCATGGTGTGATTGCACACAAAATGAGAGCCATAGGCATAACGGGGAAGGTGGGCAGATGTATTTGCAAGCTTCTGACACAGAACGCAGAGTAGTAGTAAACAGAGGAAAAATCAGCAAAGGCGAAGTATAAAGCTCAGTGCCCCAAGGCACTGTCCTGGCATCTCTGCGTTTCTCATCCTCGTAGCTGACATTGATACAAATACTCTTCACTGTTTTGTATCATCTTCTGCAGATGACACCAAAATAAGCATGAAAGCCACCTCGGTAGAAGACACTGAAAAACTGCAAGAAGATAACGTAATTATGTCGACTGACCTTTCTTTCAAAGAACACAAAAGGACAAATATCACGACAGCTAGGAAGATGACGGAGTGCATTATAAATAGAATTTTCCGCCGAAGATTCTAGTTTATTGTGCATCCCATATCCATCCTGTGGGCGGTACCACAACAGCATATAGATTCACAAAAGGCCTGAAAACTAGGCCCCCCAAAGGATTTACAGGAGTACATCTGGATTTATATCTACAGTTCACTTATCTGTTGCAAGCAAATTTAGGAAATTTGCTTAATATATCTGGTATCTTATTTTCATTAATAATATATCTTGACATATCATATGGGTTATAACTTTCAAAACAAGAAAAATAGTGCCAAGTCGCTTGCGTTCTCTCGTTTCGAATATTGATCAATGTTGACGGCCCCCTTCAGGGTTGGAGAGGTATCAAAGTACTCAGTGGAACGGAGGAAAGAGATATATATGATAATATATCCCTGGAAAGAACTTGAGAGCCTAGTCCCAAATCTGCACACTGCCATAAACTGGAGTGAGATGTGGGAAAAAGTGCAAAATATACTTAGTGGGCAAAACTAACCGTCATGGACACAATAAGAGAACATTGTATCAACATCCGTGACCCCCCAGACTATTCAACATCTTACTAGAAGATATCAGAAACTCCGCTGGGACAATTGTAGAAGTCATCAAGAGGAAACTGGACAAGTATCTTCACCAGGTACCAGATCAACCAGGCTGTGATGGATAGGTGGACCAGCGGGTCACCAGCAGCAACAGCCTGGTTGGCCGGACAAGCACCAGACGAGTCTGGCCCAAGGCCGGGCTCCGGGAGTAAAAAAAAAATTCTCGAAACTCATCAGAGGTAAAGGTAAGGGATGGCAAGGTGGTGAGAGTAACAACAAAAAAGTGTAGGTAATAAAAGACTGGATATCAGATTGGAAGTAGAGAATATGGAGGACACTAACCCTTCCTGGAAGGTGTCTTGATGATGGCGAGGGAGTTTTGTTCCAAGGATTTGAACCCATCCTTTTCCTTGAGTCGAACATGACTGCTTTGCACTCTCCAAGGTACTCTATGGCCCCTACGGTTTTAGCGCTCATCACATGAATGTAATAATTTAAACAATACCTGTACGACGATAGTGTGAGCAAAGCACACTATGACTGACATAATGTGAAGAGCTCTTGATTCGAGGAATTTGAACTATCCTCTTGGCTCATCCCTGATTACCTCTCATTCCCCAGAGCTTCGTGCTCACTACGCTATATTTCTTCCCTATCAATATAATAACATTAATAATATGCTTGCATGAACGTACTTTTTTGTGGGTGAGAAGAAAACTTACGTTTTTAATAGGCTAGACCAGAATAAAACTAAGAAAACTGCAACTAAAATGCAGCTTCCTAAGAACAATACATTGACACTTTGGAACCTGGCGGTAAATGGAACTTAATGTATCCAAGCATGAGATAAGCGATGCACAATAGTAAGTATTTGATACTGATCTGTGTTGTGTCTTCCGGTGGTAGTGGTCTTGAATCAAGGAATTCCTTGCCTTGAAATATACCTAATTACCTCCTATTCCTCATGAATATGAATAGTAATAGAAGATAGCATTGAAACTTTAACTTGCAGCGTTGTTGAGATCAGTGAAATGAAATATAATAATGTGAAAATAGGCACTAAACGACATTATCGTCGCCTCAAAGTGTTGTGGGAGAACACAATGAACGCGGCGTTGCTCTGCACCGCCATGGGTGTGAATGCAAACATTGCAACGTAGGGCGAGTGTAAGAATGACCCGTAATTACTACGTGCATAAAGGCTACTTTCCCAGCTTGATCTACAACTTCCTGGGCAGGCAAAACCCTAATCATGGCAATATATCATTCGCTCTCGCCCGAGTAAAGGACATCACCACTTTTCCTACATACGCCTTTGTTCGAATGCTGTTCCAAATTTGTTTTAAGAGACTCCCAGTGCCAAAGGAATAAAATGAGTACTAACACTACTAAAAGTCTAAATTTTAGCTTGAAAATGCCCAGATACGGCAAACATACCAAATTTGCATTTACAAAGATTTGCACACGTTTCATTTATAATTATACAAATTCGGGATATGTTGCAATACAAACCACAGAACCAATATTTACAGGGGAGACTTGCCTGGTGTCGACATGTAATTTTGTTGTTGGATGACTATAACGTAGATTTTTATATTTTTATTATTGTAGTATTCATATTTTAATATAACTCAATATTTTGTAGATTTATATTCTTTATGCACTTTCAGTTATATAGCATTTAGTTTGCATATCGTGAACTTTTTTTTTCCTCCAGGTTCATCTATTTGTCTAAAACGTATTTTTCATCATTGGCTTTAAACGTTGCAGCGAGGAGGAGGAGGCAGTAGAGATGTCATGTTTGAGAACAACGTGTGGGGTGAATATTATGCAGCAGATACAGAGCATAAAAAATAGAAGATGTGGGGTTACCAAAGGTTTAATTTAGGGGGCTGAGAAGGGGTTGTTGAGGTGTTTTAGGCATTTAAAGAGGATGGAGCAGATTTGGTTGACAAAGAGTGTGTATTATTCTGGGGTGGTGGGAAGGTTGGGTAGGGGTCGTCCTAAGAAGGGAAAGAGATGGTGAAGGAGGCTCTGAGTGCTAGGGGTTTGAGCATCCAGCAAGCTTCTGTGAACGTTAGATAGAATTGAATGGAGAAGAGTGGTTATGGCTTGACATCCCGTTGCAGTGTGAACAAGATATCATTTGTGAAGGGATTTAGGGAAGTCGGTTAGCCGGACCTGAGTTCTGGAGGTGCAAAATATGAATGGTTCAGAGAACCGACAAGTTGATAAATTAGACACATATGCAACACTTGGATATCTTTATTGAGGAAACGTTTCGTCACACAGTGGCTTCATAGATGATGAAGCCACTGTGTGGCGAAACGTTTCCTCAATAAAGATACCCAAGTGTTGCATATGTGTTATTATTATAATTATTATCATCATCATTATTTCATCATTGATTGTGATTGAAAGGAAACTTCTGGGGGCAATATTTTACACGTTATCCTTTATGTGTAGTGCTAAATCCGTATGAGATATGCAGCATAGGAAATGACAGAGGCTCCATTCTCTGTTCTAACATCGTAGTGACAATCTACCATTCATTATTCACTCTTTAGAGGCAAAATAAACGTCCACCCTACCCTTATTCTGCCAAACGCAGATGAGTTACAAAAAATGAACTTGTATCATGGTCTTGGGTGGCGAGCGAGGTCAGCTGTGAGTCATGGGGCCAAGCATGAGGTCAGACGAGTATTCAGGCATTACTCGGACATTTAAGCCTTGGCCGGCATTCATCCAGACACCTTCCTGATATATTTTTAAATCTTTCGAGTGTAAAATTGTTTCAGGTATGGTAGGTTATTTCATTGCTTTTAGCCAGCTGTTGACTGACGAGGCGGGATTACAATTTTTTTTAAATGCCCAATACATCCAAACAAAATATAAACAAAGTGTGCATGGGGTAGTAAGGCTGACATTGCTAGCTGCAGTTTTATATGTTGAATGACTGCTAATTTTGCACAAAACTGTAGTTGTGCGTAAACCAAACCAACTGTCATGGTGAGACATGACTGGCCTGAAATATGATGAGTCTTACTAGCAGGAGACGACCTTGTACACGCTACTCAGTACAGTAAACAAGTGTCCACTATGTATCCCCGATTCTGCAAACAGTAAACAAGTGTCCAATATGTATCCAAGGATAGCCCAGGTAAAATACAACTGCTTAATACTTTAATATAGTGGGAGATGCGTAGAAAACTATGCTGTATATATTTACTGATGTCTATTTATATATTTTTTAACGTTTATTATATTATTTTCTATTAGATACGTATTTAGGTACGATTAAACGTTGATTACTTAAATTACCGCTTGCTTTTTCTTGGGGTCATTTTTGGCGTGTCGCTGTTTCCAGCTTGAATCGCTAGGTAGTCTGGTTTTTAATTGGGTCGCTAGTTGCTAAAATCAAATTCTAATTGGTTGACAGTCGCGCTCAAAGGTAAGCGTGCTGACATTCGCTTGCTGTCGCCGTGACTGGTATGTGTCTGTTCTGTTCTGTTGCATCCACCGGCGTTTCCTGGGTCCTAACATCTTCGTAAAGGTCCTTGAGTGTTCCTGACTCCGACGTCCTTCGTTCTTCAGTTCCTGAGCTTCCAGAGAAGTGTCTTCTGTGTTACCCTCCTGAGAGACGTCGAGTGTAACAGCCATCAGCGCCACATTTGTGAGATAAAAACTTCGTTAGACCAAATCTGATCATTAGCCAGTAGGCTGCTGCAGTGTTCATCCATTCTTATTTTCTTTGTCTTTATTTATTTACATAGCTCTGCAGTCTCCTCGTGTTTCTTGGTAGAGAGCTTTTTTCAGGTCACTAGAGATAAAAGTAGACGGTAGAATATTTTTACCCTTACATGTACATAAATGCGCACGTCTCAAGCTGACTTACGCACTTATTTTATTGGCGTCTCTTAATGACACAGGTGGCTCCACGGTGTATCGTATTTTATATTAAATCTAATTCAGTTAATCCTTCAGTGTTCAATTAAATTGCCATTGTATGTACCTGTCGTATGAGAGTACTGATAAATGTCACTGTGATCGTATTTAATTAGCTTGTTCTTTATATTATTGTACTGAGGAGGAATATTTGTTTTTCGTTAACTACTAGATAAACTTACTCATGTTACTGTACAGTAGGGTCAGATATTAATGTGTGACCTGTTATTAAAGGGGTGGTTGTACTTTTATAAATTCTGCATAATTCTTAGTTATAAGAAAAAAAATATTACTTGTGTGTTTAAGCTCATCCATTAGCTCCTAGAACAACGTTGAATGACACACAGCAGAGTTTAATGTACGTTTTAAGGAAATGTCAGGTTTCTTAACTCGAGTATTATTAATTTGTAGTTACTGGACAACTGGTGGCGTATTATCTCCCACAAACGATCTTTACCTCTCAAATTGCTTGATTGCAAGTGTTAACATATAATTCCTGTCAAGCGTCGAAATTTGAACGAATTTAGGTCATCGCACTGCTTGTGAATCAACCGTAAAAACGACAGTTACTTATCATTATGAGAAGTATTCAGTGCAAGCAATAACCAGAGATGTAATTTTACCATAACTGAATTCGGTGAACACAGCTACTGGAGTTAGTTTAGTCTAGTGAGATTATAATATTTTAAGTAGCATCCAGGCCAAGGTTGATCGAAATGGACGTACGAGAATATTCACTATTCCAAACGGAAGCGTTGAGGTAATGGTGCGTCCGTTGCAGATATACCTTAAGCTGAACCAGAAGTGTGATAAATAAACAAATATAAATAAAATGGGTGTCGGCTATTTCGATGGTTGTGATGTTTTTTCCTGGAGTTTACCGGAAACATCACATGGGATTGCCCAACTGACCATGTCACATATTTACCAGTGTGTGTGTGTGTGTGTGTGTATACTCACCAATTTGTATTCACCTATTTGTGGTTGCAGGGGTCGATTCATAGCTCCCGGTTCAACCTTTTCACTGATCGCTACGAGTGCCAATAACCACCACAAGAGAGTGCCAACATCCACCACAACAGCCTCAACACCCACCAGAACAATCTTAAAACAATTACAATAACAGTGTTATCCTTCCAAAACCAATTAATACAACAGTGATAATACCCATTATCAATACATCAACTAGGCCAAAACCACCACTATATTCATGGCAATACCTTCCACCACAACACTGCCAACACTCACTTGTTACAACAGTGCCAACACTCACTTGTTACAACAGTGCCAACACCACCAATATAATAGACAACTAAGGTTATAATAAGACAACTAACCAAAACCACAAAACATTCAATATTCACTATCACAACCGTGCCAACATCCACCATTAAAATAGCGCCTGCTTTTACTGCAATGGAGCCAAAATCCACCACTAAAACAGTGCCAACATCCAACAACAGTACCAACATCCCCTCCACAAAAGGTTATTTTACATCACAACATCCTCCACCACAACAGGTCAACAGACATCAGTACAACAATGTCAACATCCCCTATCACAACACATCAGCATACATCACAACACTGGCAACATTCCCACCACAACAGTGCTAACATTCACCACCACAGTGCCAACATCCACCACTACAACAGTGACAACATCCACCACCACAACAGTGACAACAACCTCAACCCACTATAACAGTGTGAACAATCATCATAACATCTCCGGCCTTGACAATCAAAACACTAGAAGATGGTAGAGGCTCCACTGAAGCAGAACAGACGGGCTGCCGGACGCCTCTGACAATATGTCTTAGGATTTTCCTCTCCGTATTTCAGAGCGACTTTGAACTTGGATGCACAAGTGAATTTTCACCACTTAGGTTGAGGCGCGTCTTGCACCCACTAAGATAGAGTAGTGAGCCTTAGCGACATGGGGCTTAGCACTTGCTTTTTACACAGTTGGCCATTACTCTAATTCTTACATCCAACAATGATCTTTGTCCAACAATGAACAGGTCTTCTTCTCATAGTGGTATGTTTTTCAGAATATGGTGACTATGTATTTGTGCATGGAGTTTTGAATATGTATATATTAATGGATATTGAAGCATATTTGTGTAAATGTGATGGAAATCGTTTACAAAACTATATAATATTAATTAGCTTAAGATATTTATGGATGGGATGTAAAAGAAGCGAATGTTAGGGAGGTGAAATTTGTGAAATTAAAAGATAACGAATGTGAGACAAACTGGGAATTGCCACATTTGCTCTTTGCCGGTGACACACTTCTGTTATTATTATTATTATTATTATTATTATTATTATTATTATTATTATTATTATTTTGGGAGGTTCTGAGGAAAAGTTATGAAGGTTGTAGGATGAGTTTGGGAGGATATAATATAATAAAAATATATCTTTATTTACTACAAGTACATGTACAAGGTATACAGGCCTAGCTACTAACATCAGTGACATACTACTATATAGAAAGCCGCTTATGCTGAGCATTTCGGGCAAATTAGGTCGGTTTTGTCCCAGGATGCAACCCACATCAGTCGACTAACACCCAGGTACCCCATTTTACTAATGGGTGAACATAGACAACCAGTGTAAAGAAACACGTCCGATGTTTCCATCCCTTCACCGGGAATCGAACCCGGAAGGTAAATGGGAACACAGGGAAGAGCAAGGTGATAAGAGTAACAAAAATCAAGGCAATGAAAGAATGGATATCAGAATAAGAGCATATGTGGGTGAGAATGGTCGGGTCTGAGAAATAACCTTAGATAACCCTCCTAACTCATAAGAACATAAGAAATGAGGAACACTGCAACAGGCCGACTGGTCCACACTTGGCAGGTCCTCAAACACAAACTCGCTAACAAAAATATTCACCCAACCCATTTTCAGTGCTACCCAAGGAATATACCGTATTTCGCAGCTTATTAGACGCATTTTTTTCATAAAATGTCTCCAAAAACCACCCTGCGTCCTATAATGAAGGTCAGTGACTGGAGCTATAAGTTTGGTGTGGGGTGGGCTGTAACTCTCTCAGACACGTCCGATGCCGAGCCATTGAAATTAAAACAAGTCGTATAAGTCGCGTCTTATAAGCAGTGAAATACGATACTTTGATAATCCTGTTAACTCATGTGTAAGTCCCACTCAAATCCAACGCCCACCATCACTCATGCATTTATCCAATCTATATTTGAAGCTACCAGGTGTATGACCCTTGTAGTTTTAGCGCTTCTTTTTTATTATAATAATCTGAAGCTACCCAAGGTTTTAGCTTTAATGGCCCTACTAGGTAGACTATTTCACTCATCGACTCTGTTTTCAAATCAGTACTTTCCTGTATCCTTTCTAAATGTAAATATGTAACATGTATCTTAATTCCGAAGCATTTCACTTAGTGGGTTTCTTCAGTCTAATACAGAGGACATCTTCGCCAACTTTCTTGCCTAACCACTAGTTACGAGTAAGAAAGGCTGAATTTGAGAGGGAGGTACTTAGCAAGGTCCAGTAGTCTGGCTACACTGCCTTTCAGCTCCTACATTATCGCTTCATCTAGTGGGCATCACTTCTTCTGCCGTCTTCGAGACAAGAAACATGACAAAACTCTACAAAACTTAGTAAAAATACCACAAAAACACTACAAAAATATTGCAAAACACTGCAAAACAATACAAAAAACACTTCAAAAACAAAAACACTACAAAAACTAA
Organism: Cherax destructor; assembly: GCA_009830355.1. Classification (NCBI taxonomy): domain Eukaryota; kingdom Metazoa; phylum Arthropoda; class Malacostraca; order Decapoda; family Parastacidae; genus Cherax; species Cherax destructor. Next base: position 633,636 of record WNWK01000138.1, read on the forward strand.
AAGAAAAGCAAAAACACTACAAAAAGTCAGCAAAAGCTTAAATTACCACAAAAAAAGAAAAAACAAATAAAACACTACAAAAACAACAAAAATCCCTGCAAAAGCAGTACAAAAACACTGCAAAAATACTATAAAACTTCATCAATATTCCAATAATAACCTCATCAATAACCCCCAGTAATAACCTCATTAATAACACCAGTAATAACTTCATTATTAACCCAGTTATAACCTCATTAATAGCCTAGTAATAACTACTAATAGCCCAGTAATAACCTCATTAATAAAGCAGTAATAATCTCATAAATAACCCATTAATAACCTCATTAATGACACAGTAATAACCACCGTAATAACCTCATTAATAACCCCAGTATAACCTAAGTAATAACCTAATAATAACCTTATTCACCCAGTACTACCCTCAATAAATAACTCAGTAATATCCTCAATTATAAATCAGTAATAACCTCATTAAAAACCCAGTAATAACCTCATTAATAACTTAGTAATGACCTCAATAACCCAGACATAACCTCATTAGTAACCCAGTAATAACCTCAACAACAACCCAAAGAAGCAAAGGAACATTACAAACATTACAAAAACACTGGAAAAGTACTTCAAAACACTACAAAAAACCGCCAAAACCCTACAAAAACACAACAAAACTGCTATAAAAAACAAGAAATACAAAAACACTATAACCGCAGAAAAAAACACTCCAAAAGCTCTACAACAACTGGAAAAAGCACTGGAAAAAGCACTGCAAAAGTTATACAAAAAACTCTGCACAATACTAGAAACACTGCAAAATGCAAAACACTTCAAAAACACTACAAATCCTGCAAAAACACTACGAAAACAATATAAAAACCACAGAAACACTATATCACTACAAAACACTACCAAAACATAAAAAGAATACAAAAACTGCAAAACACTAGAAAAAACTCTATAAAGCTGCAAAATCACTGCAAAAGCACTACAAAAATACTTAATTCTACAAAAACACTAAAAACAGAAAAACTACAAAAACACTAAAAACAGAAAAACTACAAAAACACTAAAAACAGAAAAACTACAAAAACACTGAAAACAGAAAAACTACAAAAACACTAAAAAACACAACCAAAACTTCAGAAACATTATTAAAATATTAAACAAAAAATTAAAAAAATGCAGTAACTCATTGTAGCTCCTCACTGAGGTAACACCTCCTCTTCTCTGTCTGGGAGAACACTGTTATCTTCAGCTCATGTTATATAGTCTGTTTTTGGTAATGTCTGCGTTGGCAAAACCACATCAAGTACTGGGCCCCTGCTTAAAAGAGATGGGACTTCACATATAACAGCAAAGAAATGAGTGAGATACTGAGGTCCCAGTACGACTCAGCATTTAGTGAGCCGTAAATCAAACTAAGGGTCGATAATCTAAATCAATTTTTCATGACCGAGACTCAAAATTTCGTTAATTAAAAAAATTCTGATATTGTCCTAACACCCAAGGACTCTGCCCCAGCCCCAGACTCGTCAAACTTCGTGCTCATCAACAACTGCAAGAAACCACTTTCACGTGACTTAAATATTCTATAGAGGGGGAGCATAGATACGGGTCATCCCACAGTCACTAAAAACAACAGATATAGCCCCACTCCACAAAAGTGGCTGTAAAGCAAAGATCTACAGACCTATCGCACTAACGTCCCACATTATAAAAATATTTGAGAGGGTTCTAAGAAGCAAGATCGCCAACTACTTGGACACCCAACAGTTGCACAACCCAGGGCAGCATGGGTTTAGAGCAGGTCGCTCCTGCCTCTAACAACTACTGGACCACCATGACATGTCTTGGATGTACTGGAGGACAAACAAAATGCCGATGTAGTATACACAGAGTTTGCGAGGCCTTCGACAAGTGTGATCATGGTGCAATAGCACACAAAATGAGCAATAAAGGAATAACAGGAAAATTGGGTAGATGGATCTATAACATCCTAACAAACAGAACACAAAGAGTAATAGTAAACAGAGTAAAGTGAAGGACCTCTAAATTAAAAAGCTCTGTTCCACATGGTGAAGTATTCGCTCACACCCTTTTTCTCCTCCTCATATCTGACAGAGATGTAAGCAACAGCACCGTATCCTCCTTTGCTAATGATACCAGAATTTTCATTACAGTGTCATCCATTGAGGAGACTGCAAATCTCCAAGTGGACATTAACCAAGTCTTTTAATGGGCCTCAGAAAATATGAAGTTCAATGACGACAAACTGGAAAACTCTAGGAAATAAAAACTGGATCACAGTATAAAACAATTTTCAACCAAACAATAGAGCGAAAAACTAATGTCAAGGATCGGGGAGTGATAATGTCAGAGAATCTCATTTTCAGAGATCATAACAATGTCTCTACGACATCTGCTAGCAAAATGATAGGATGGATAATGAGAACTTTCAAAACTTGGGATGCCAAGCCAATGATGATTCTCTTCAAATTGCTTGTTCTCTCTAAGGCTGGAATATTGCTGTGCACTAATGGTCCCTTTCAATATAGGCGAAATTGTAGACCTGGAGAATATACAGAGAACTTTCACTGCACATTAAGTACAATAAAGCACCTAATTTACTGGGAATTGTTGAAGACTCTTGACCTATATTCTTTGGACTACAGGTCCAAATCTGCACAGGGAAATCACTTTCTACGAAAGCAAGAGATTTGGCAAGTGGTACAACATCCCCTCAATGAATATTATTATTATAATCAAAAGAAGCACTAAACCACAAGGGTAATACAGCACAGCAGGGCAGGGCAGGATGCAGGGATATTGGGTAGCAAGAGGGAGAGGGATGATTATTAGGATATGTGTGCAGCGAGGCAGTGGATAGAGCAGGGGTAGAGGGTAGCAAGAGATTGAGGTAGAAAGGACTGAGGGGAGTGCTAGAGGCATCATCATCATCAGAGTTTTAGCAAATCAGTTACTGTCAAAAAGTCAATGAGAGAGTCTGAATTAAAGGAGGGTCCATCAGCAAGAAGGGATGGTAAAGAAAGGGCAGCAGAGCGGAGATGCGGAGATGACGTTGGAGGTAAATTCTGCGTGCTTGTTGATAGAGTGGGCAGTCCAACAGAATGTGGCTAACAGATACTGGAACCTGACAATTCTCACACCTCTCCATGAGATACACGTGAGTAAGACGAGTGTGGCCGATGCGAAGACAGGAGGGAGTAGTCTCCCAACCTCGACATTGATGACAAGAAGATGGCCAGAAACCTATACTCAGTTTAATAGAGTGAAGTTTATTATGGAGCAGATCAGACCAACGGTGTTGCCAACGGGTGCGAAGGTGGGTAGCAATTACAGCAAAATAGTCCGTGAATGGAACACCTCTATGTGAAACTGGGAGGTCATGTACTGCTGACTGCGCAGCAGTGTCTGCCTGTTCATTACTCTGTACGTCAACATGACCAGGGACGCAACTAAAAACAATATCTCTGTGCTTGCTAGAGATATGGCATAACCAAAGTTGGATACAGTGGACCCCCGAGTTTCGTAAAAACTTCACTCCTGAAGTCTGCTCAAGTGCCATTACCGAACGAATTTACTCCCTTAAGGAAAAATTTCACGTAGGTTAGTCTATTTCAGACCCCCAAAAATACACTTCCACAAGAACTTACAAAATTATACTTACATAATTGCACGATTTCCGGGGTATTCGTTAACCGAGGGTCCACTGTACGAAGAACTAGGGGGTGAGGTGTATCAAATTTTTGTATAGCCTGTAAAGCACTAAGGGAGTCTGAAACGACCACAAATGGTGACACAGGCATAGATGCACTATGGATAAGTGCTACAAGAATGGCATACAATTCAGCCATAAAGATGCTAGCCAAGGATAATAAATGCCCTCACACGACTCTGTCTGGAAACACTGCTGTGAATCTGATGCTGTCAGAAGACTTAGAACCATCTGTGTACACTGCAATGGCATGAGAATGAGAGCGGAAAGTGGTCAAGAAAAAGAGAGCGAGAAGCCGCCGTAGGCAGTTGGGCTTTCGTGCATGGAAGTGGGAAAGAACAGACATGAACAGCCAGAACTTCCCAAGGGGGTAGGGAAAAGGGAGATGCTACATGAACATAGAAAGGTGGTAACTGAAGAGAAGACAAGAGTGAATGTAGGAGAAGAGAAAAGGGACAAAGTAAACAGGGGCGACGAACAAATAAAGAACGTCTACTAACATCAGTGACTATCCTATATATGGAAGGATTGCGGAGGTCATGAGAGCGAACATAATAGCGAAGGCAATGAGCATCACGGCGATTGGACAAGGATGGAATATTTTCTTCTGCATAGAGGCTCTCAACCAGTGAAGAGCGAAAAGCACCGAGGCATAAACGTAATCCCTGGTGATGGATGGGATTAAGGCTAGAGAGTAGCAGGAGAAACCGCTGAACAGACCTGGTCACCATAATCGAGTTTCGATAAAATTAAGCCTGAATGTAGGCGAAGGAGAGTTCTACAATCAGCCCTGCATGAAAGATGAGCAAGGGTTTTAAGAAGGTTCAGCCAGCTATGACAAGTTGCCTTTAGAGAGGTAATGTGAGGTTTCCAGGATAACCTACGGTTGAACAGAAGGCCGAGAAACCTGACCGTATCATGTTCTGGGATATGCGAGCCATATAGGTACAGTGGACCCTCGAAAATAGGCTCCCTTGAATATAGGCGAATTTGAAAATAGGCCACTTTTTTCGGCAAAATATTGGCTTGATATTTGTCCATTAGCTTAAAAATAGGCGGTGGTCTGAAACGCGACCACGTGGCCTCCCAGCCGCCTGGGCACATAAACACCACATTAAGCGTCAGTGTGCCATTGTTTACCAGTAAGTGACCGCCACCCACGCATTCGGATTAATTTGATTTACATTATTTCTTATGGGGAAAATGGTTTTGAAAATCTTCCATTTTGAAAATAGGCGAACTATCAGGAACGGATTATGGACAATTTTCAAGGGTCCACTGTACAAGGGATGATCAGAGACGACTGAACGTCTAGTGAAAGTAATTTGGTGAGTTTTACTACTAGAAAATTTAAACCCATGCGTGGTGGCCCAATGGAAAACATGGTTGACTGCATGCTGGAGAAAAACTGCAATGAGGTGACAGTCAGCGCCTGCACAAGCTATAGCGAAGTCATCAACATAGTGATGACCAAATATTGGATGGAAGAATAGAGACCAAATCATTTATAGCAAGGAGAAAAAGTGTTGTGCTCAGAACATGTCCTTGAGGGACACCTTCAACTTGGACAAAGTCCGGGGAAAGCATATTATTAACCCGAACACGTAAATGTCTGTCAGCTAAGAAGTTCTTAAGAAAGAATGGTAGATTGCCTCGGAGGCCTAAGGAGTGGGCCTGGGCCAAAATATTATACCTCCAAGTTGTGTCATATGCCTCCTCAAGGTCAAAAAATATGGCAATAACTGAGTGGTTATTCGCAAAGGCATTACGAAAATGCATATCCAAGCATAGTAAGGGGTCAATGGTAGAATGGCCCTTATGAAAGCCATATCGACTAGTGGAGAGACTATTGTGCGTCTATAAATACCACATCAAACGTCTATTAACCAGACGTTCCATTACCTTGCAAACTGCACTGGTAAGAGCAATGGGACTGTAGTGGGAGATATCACGTCCCGTAGTACCCGGTTTGCAGAAAGGTAGAACAATGGCAGATTTCCACAGCTGGGAAAGAACTCCCTATGACCAAATAAGATTAAATGATTGTAAGAGGACTGCAAGGGCTGACTGATGTAAAAGCTGTAGCATACAAATATGTATGCTGTCAGGCCTAGCTGCCGATGATTGGCAAACGGTGAGTGTTGCCTCCAGTTCCAGAAGTGTAAAAGGCACATTATAAGATTCTTCTCTGATAGAAGAAGTCTAAGGACTCTAACTCACCGGCAGACTTTGAGGAAAGGAATGAGGGGCATAGATGGAGCTCCTGAGAGATACAAACCAGATAATTACCAATTTCGGTGGCAACGTCAATAGGGTTTGCTATATCAACACCGGCAACCCAAAGAACAGGAGCCAGGTCGGGGAATTATTTACCACTCAGTTTCTGTACTTTTTCCAGACTGCACTCATCGAGGAAGCCAAAGTGTGGGTAGAAACATAATCCAGCCAGCATGTGCATTTAGCGTCACGGATGACACGGCGAGCAATTGCTCTCTTCTGCTTAAAATCAAGGAGTCTCTCTGTGGTTCTGTTGTACCGGTACCTGCCCCAAGCAGCACATTTCAAACGTACTTCCCGAGCACAAGCAGGAGATCACCAAGGCACACACTTCTGAGAATGCCTGTGTTATGGGGTGTTATGGACTTGTTATGGGGGCTATGGAACCCAGCATGTATTGTTGTAATTAAGTAACATGAATACCTAATTATATTGAATTAATCAGAATTACTGCTTAGATGTTTTAAGGTTAGGCCACCCTTAAGACTTAAAAGAAGCTGAATTAACCTGATTTTCTCACACACACTTAAATAAGTAGTTATAAAGTTGCATGTCTCATTGTAAGTAAATAAGATATATTGGGAGTACATGTGGAGGATGTGCAAGACGATAGATAGGTTTTTGTTTCTTTATGTGGCAGTGGGAGGAGCTTAGAGAGACTCCTTCCCACTCTCTCTCACTTCCAAGATGGCTGGAGGAAGCTAGTAATGGTGGCTCTCTCTTATCTTATTTTTGTTTTCTGGGCAGAATGAGTGTGCCAAGAGGTAAGAGGTGTGACTTACAGTGTTTCAAGACATTGAGAGTTAAAGAAATGCTGAGGAAAAGAGTGTTAATTGTGGCAAGTAGATCTTGTTTCTGCTATGGGTCACATGTTGTGCACATGATTGGTGTAATATACCTGTAAATACAACTTAATATATATTTTTGTATAACATGGTGGTTTAAATAACCCATGGAGAGGCCTGGTGAAATCTTTCTTTCAGGTACAACAGCTAATCATGAGTGTATCATTATTGCCTATAAGACCTTAAATACCCCATACTAGAACATGTAGTGAGAACCTTGATGATAAAGTAAAGGGAAAATAACATAACAGCCTGCCCGAAGTTTGAGGTATGGAATGTGACGCTGTGGTTAAGACTGAGGTCAAGAAGAGGTGTAAAAGCTCATCAATGGAGGATGAAAAAGGATCCTCATGAAAAGCGGTTAGATGCGAGTAAAGGTCCCAATTTGCTCGGTCAAATTGCCAGCGTGGGCTACTAGGTGATGAATACGAAGAAGTAAGGATGATTGGAAAATGGTCCCACCAATGAATAGCAGGGGCGCAATGAGTACACTAAGAGACAACACAGTAAGTGACAGGGGCCCAAGACTCTTCAACTGCCTCCCACCATACATAAGGGGGGATTACCAATAGACTCCTGTCTGTCTTCAACAGGTAGCTGGACAGGCACCTAAAGTCAGTTTCTGACCAGCCAGGCTGTGGTTCGTACGTCGGTTTGCATATGGCCAGCAGTAACAACCTGGTTGATCAGGCCCTGATCCACCATGAGTCCTGGTCATGTATTGGGCCGCAGAGGCGTTGACCCCTGGAGCAACCTCCAGGTATTCAAGGTGTTGGTGAACCAGGACATACATCTAACTCTGTGCTACTCGGTTCATAGAGCATTATTTATATTTAGAGTAAGTATTTAAGATATTTTTTAAAGAATTTTTTAAACAATTTATTAAAAAAAAAATCTTTAACCCGGTAAAGGGTTAAAGGAATTTTAAAGAAAAATGACTTAGAAAATTTCTTTAGAAAAAAAAAGAATTTTATTTTTAAAGATTTTTATTAAGAATTTTTTTTAGAGAATTTTATTAAGAATTTATTTTTAAAAAAATTAAAAAACAATTTAAGAATTTTTTTAGAGAATTTTTAATTATTTTTTTTTAAAGAAAATGTGCTTTTTTAATGTGTTTAAAGAAAATTTGTTTTTATTTTAAATATTTTATTTATTTTTTTATTTTTTTAATTTTTGTTTTAAGAAAATTAAAAAAAAAATGTAAAACAAAAAGATAATTTATTATTTTGTTTAAAATAATAAAACACATATTTTAATTATTTTAATGCCATAATAATACTAGTTCAATAGTTGTACTACTAGGAAATTTTTAAGTAATGGATATAATCTTAGAATAATAGTTATAATCGAACTAGTGATACATTTACATAAATGACCTACCGAATGCATCACAACTACTCAAACCCATATTATTTGCAGATGACACAACATATGTCTTCTCTCACCCAAATCCAGTCATACTGGCCAACACTGTTAATGCCGAATTACAGAAAATATCTACATAGATGACGACTAACAAGCTTACTCTCAATACTGACAATACCTACTTCATACAGTTTGGAAACAAAGCCACAAATGTTTCACTTATCATAACGCTCAATGGTTCACCCATCACAAGACTCACAGAGGGAAAATTCCTAGGAATCCACCTTGACAGTAGCCTTAAATTCCAAACACACATACAACAAATTTCCAAGAAAATCTCAAAGACAGTAGGAATATTATCAAAGATACGCTATTATGTGCCTTAAACAGCTCTCCTTGCACTATATCATTCACTTATCTACCCTTATCTCACCTATGGAATCTGTGCATGGGGATCAACAACATTAAATCACCTCAGACCACTCATAACCCAGCAAAAGGCTGCAGTCAGAATGATAACAAATTCCCACTCTAGACAGCATACTCCACCAATATTCAAAAGCCTAAGACTACTCACCGTAAAGAACATTCACACTTATTCTTGTGCCTACTACATACATAAAACTCTACACTCTAATATAAACCCTCCGCTCAAAATTCTCCTCACCAACTTTAATAGGACCCATGACCACAACACAAGACACAGATCACTTTTTGATATACCCCAGCCCATATCAACTTATGTAAAAATTCTATGCACATAAAGGGCCCCAGAATCTGGAATTCATTACCAGTAAATACTAAGATAACCTTGTCTGGAAATCAATTTAAGACTCTTCTCAAAAACCACCTACTCACCCTAAACTAAATACGTACTCATACTGTAAACTACTTTCAAAAATGATCAATATTATTTTCCTATAAGATAATTTCAATTTTTACTAATATGTTACTATTATGTAACCCCCTACTCACCTTAAACTAATACAGTGGTCCCTCGGTTTTCCGAAAATTCGTTCCAGAATGCTGCTCAAGTGCCATTACCGAACGAATTTACTTCCTTAAGAAATAATGTCATGTAGGTTAGTCTATTTCAGACCCCCAAAAATATACTTGCAACAGCACTTACGAAAATACACTTACATAAATGTTCGAGTTTGGAGATGCACGAAAACCGAGGGACCACTGTACTCATATTATAAATTACTTTCAAAAATGCTCAATGTTATTTTCCTTAAGATAATCTCAATTTTATATTACCATCCTCCTAAACACTTGTTACAATGTAATATCATCATATTGTAATTTTAACAGTGTAATATCATCATATTGTACTTTGAAATCAAATATATAACTAGAAAAATCTCAATCAATTTCTCTAATATTATGTACATAGTCTATAAGTTATTATATTAAGCTGCCCCTAATGCCATGGCATGTCAGTGGCTCTCCTTGCACTTCAGTTTATGATTGTAACTACAAATATCTATGTAAAATTGCAATGAAATAAAATTTACTTTTCTTTACTTTACATTAGTAGTAATAATTGAAGTTGATTGGTAGTAATAGTACAGTAATAGCAGCATCATTATTATTATAGTGGGAGTAGATGTAAAAGTAGTTGTTGTACTAGTGATAGTAATAATATCAGCGGTGACCGCAGCAATGTAAACTACAGTGGAACCCAGGTTTTCGTGATGCTCCAAACTCGAACAATTATGTAAGTGTATTTTTGTAAGTGCTTTTGTAAGTGTATTTTTGGGGGGTCTAAAAGGACTAATCTAATTTACATTATTCCTTATGGGAATAAATTCGTTTGGTAACGGCACTTGAACAGCATTCTGGAACGAAAAAATCACAAAAACCAGGGGTCCACTGTATAATAAATATATATTACAGTGGACCCCCAAGTTTCGTAAAAACTTCACTCCTGAAGTCTGCTCAAGTGCCATTACCGAACGAATTTACTCCCTTAAGGAAAAATTTCACGTAGGTTATTCTATTTCAGACCCCCAAAAATACACTTCCACAAGAACTTACAAAATTATACTTACATAATTGCACGATTTCCGGGGTATTCGTTAACCGAGGGTCCACTGTATTGCCTTCTTATCCTCCTTTTCACTTTACAGGATATCGAGGCACAATAAGTTCATGAATTTCTAACTACTTTTCATAGGGAGTCAAAAACTCACAAGTAAAAATTTATAGCCTTTAATATCATATTGTTCCTTAGAACATATCAATAATAAAATATGTATTAGCCTTTCTCTCGTATCTTATGAGTGCGTAATTATTTACAGAGAACTATGTAGAGGACCTTAAGGTTTTATTTCCAATCACACAAATAAAGTTACAAGTTATCAACTGGAGATTTTCAGAACACAGGTGAATATATCAGAATACTATCAGATATTTGACATGGGACATAATATACAGATAAGTTCCCCACGAGCACCTTAAGTATGATCTAAGGGAATACGGCTCTGTTACAACAGAGGACTTCCAAGTAATGCACCTTGAGCTGTAGATCAGCTGCTACTGTCAGTAGTGGGGGAGGGGTGACCTAACATAAGGTAAGTCACGTGACATACGCTTATAGGGTGAGCGTGTTAACCAGAAACTGGCTGTTACCAAGTGCTTCACATATTGCACTGTCACACCTAACCTAAATAATTTTACTATGTACATAAATTTACACGATTCCATTTGGTAACGCATGTGAGGCCCCAGATAATATTTTACAGATGGACTTGCTTATTTTCTAATGCTAGTGGGGATTTTAAAGTGAAGCCTTTACTTGTGTATCACTCAGAAAATCCCGGAGTGTTCAAGAAAAACAATGTTGTCAAGGATAGATTGTGTGTGTTCTGGAAAGCTAATAATAAGGCATGGGTCACAAGGCAAATTTTCATAGAGTGGGTTCATCAAGTGTTTGGCCCCAGTGTGAAAAAATACCTACAGGAAAAGAAATTGCCACTCAAGTGCCTCCTGGTACTGGACAATGCTCCTGCTCATCCTCCAAACTTGGAAGACTATTTGTCTACTCACGAAATCGTAATGACATGATTGCAAACAAACCATACCACGGGTGGGGTTATAACCCCAAGTTCTGAGACTCTGATCGCAGGTTCGAACCCCACCCGTGGTATGGTTTATTTGTCTAGGGACTTCAAGTTCATCACAGTGAAGTTCTTGCTTCCCAACACCACTCCTCTCATCCAGCCCATGGACCAGCAGGTCATTTGTAACTTTAACCCTTAAATGGTCCAAACGTATATAAATGTTTTTACCGCTAGCGCCCTGACCTTGATTTTCCCCATAAGAAAGCATGTAAAAAAAACGTATATATACGTTTGGGGCAGTAGCAGTGCTAACGTAAATATACGTGTGGACCGTTTAAGGGTTAAAAAACTGTACACCAAAGCAGTGTTTGAAAAGTGCTTTGAAGTGACCTCAAACACTAAGTTGACCCTAAGAGAGTTCTGGAGGAATCACTTCAATATCTACAACTGCATAAGCCTTATAGGTAAGGCTTGGGAGGGAGTGACTTCCAGGAATTTGAACTCTGCTTGGAGACAATCATCCACACAGCAGCTTTTTGTTGGGTTATTAAAGGTTTAAGGTGGTTGGCTGTGGTTGATCCCCAGGCACAAATACCATAGGTGAGGTATGGATATACAGTGGACCCCCGGTGTTTGTCCTGCTCCAAACTCGCCCTTTTATGTAAGTGTATTTTTTTAAATGCTTTTGTAAGTGTATTTTTGGGAGTCTAAAAGGACTACTCTACTTTACATTATTCCTTATGGGGATAAATTCGTTTGGTAATGGCACTTGAACAGTATTCTGGAACGAAAAAATCACAAAAACCGGGGGTCCACTGTACAAGAAACCGCCCATTTACCGATTTCAACTACCCAATAAAGTGATCAGAGATTGGTAATTTGGCCAATTTCATTCACATTTCGAGTAAGGCCAATTTCAAAATATGGCCCAGAATTAACAATACAGTGGACCCCCAAGTAACGAACAAAATTCATTCCAGAAGCCTGCTCAAGTACCATTACCGAACGAATTTACTCCCTTAAGAAATAATGTCAAGTAGGGTAGTCCATTTCAGACCCCCAAAAATACACTTACAAAAGCACTTACAATATTATACTTACATACTTGTACAATTTCCGGGGTGCTCGTTACTCGGGGGTCCACTGTACAAACATTCCTAGGACTAAAATAATGGTTTCTCTGTTCCACAGTCACGTCTCCAAGCCCCTCTTATATTACGCTTGCTTTCCATTTTGAATTTTTATTCACACAAAATTAGAAGATTTACTGTTATGCAGACTACTGCATTATGTAAAAATGGTGAGCCCTTGAAAATCGTCCATAATCCGTTCCTGAGAGTCCGCCTATTTTCAAAATGGACGACTTTCAAAACTATTTTCCCCATAAGAAATAATGTAAATCAAATTAATCCGTTCCAGACACACAAAAGTATTTAAAAAATATTTTTTTTTACATGAAATGTACATTTATGTACACAGAAAACAATGAGATATATAGTATAAAACAGTAATAAATTGACACTTACCTTTATTGAAGAGTTGTTGATGTGTGGAAGAAGGAAGGAGGGGAGAGGAAGGTGTTGTTGCTAGTGTTTGGAAGGGGAATCCCCTTCCATTAACACTTCAGGTACCAAGTCCTTGCCTTCCTGCTACACTCCCTGCATTCCTGCTACGCTCCCTGCATTCCTGCTATGCTCCCTGCATCCCTGCTACACTCCCTGCATCCCTGCTACACTCCCTGCATCCCTACTGCACTCCCTGCATCCCTGCTACACTCCCTGCATCCCTGCTACACTCCCTGCATCCCTGCTACACTCCCTGCATCCCTGTTACACTCCCTGCATACCTGCTACACTCCCTGCATCCCTGCTACACTCCCTGCATCCCTGCTACACTCCCTGGGTATACTGTAATTTGAAATGTCTGTATTAGTGATGTGCCATAGGGCGAAGTGCCGTAAAGCAGGGCCCACCTGTACACTAAAAGAAGTGTCAACATACAATAAGAATTTACACTTAACTCTTAAAAAGAATAATATTTACATAGCATAAGAAGAGCAGGGAATCTACGATATTTCTATGAGACTCCACACAGAAACAGATTTCTTAGCTTCAATAATGTGTTTGAAGCTGTTTGCATATGATGAAGCAATCCACTGATTTTTTTTTATAGTTAATATTATGGTCTAGTGTGGTAAGTTTTATCTGTATATTATCTACTTTAGGTGCATCATGGTACAGGTCCACATTCCTTTATCCGAAATTCTGAAATTCAAAAAGTTCCGAAAACTGAAGTTTTTTTGTGGAGTGTGGAGCGTCAATCACTGACAGCCAGAGTGGCAGGTGTCAGTTGTGTCTCAGCACTTGTAGTGTTCACACATGTGTCTGCTGTTCGCTGATACAGTGGACCCTCGATTATCAGCCGTAATCCATTCCAGAAGGTCGGCCTAAAACCGAAAAGCGAAATATTTCCCATAAGAATTAATGTAAATCCAATTACTGTAATCCGTTTCAGACATCCAAAAATATTAGCAAAAAATACATACAGAAAACGATGAGTACATTCATTACTTACCTTAAAATATTTGTACTAGTCTTAATGTAGGGGAAGAGGTGAGTAGTATTTATTTGTAGGAAGTCAGTGTAGGCAGCAGTAGATGTAGGTACAGTACACGTATGTAGCCCCCCTGGGCTACACTACACAGCCATATTATTACACTACACAGCCATACAGTGGACCCTCGGTTTTCGCCGAAAATTCTTTCCAGAATGCTGCTCAAGTGCCATTACCGAACGAATTTACTTCCTTAAGAAATAATGTCACGTAGGTTAGTCTATTTCAGACCCCCAAAAATACACTTGCAAAAGCACTTACGAAAATACACTTACATAAATGTTCGAGTTTGGAGATGACCGAAAATCGAGGGACCACTGTATTATTACACTACACAGCCATATTATTACACTACACAGCCATATTATTACACTACACAGCCATATTATTACACTACACAGCCTTATTATTACACTACACAGCCATATTATTACACTACACAGCCATATTATTACACTACACAGCCATATTATTACCATGTTCACTGAGTTTAATCGTTTCTAACAACTATCTTTAGATGCCATCATAAACAAAGGGAGAAGTAATGAATAATTCATGCCGAGAATTGTAAACAAACGCATATGAAGGGCGGTTACTGGGCAAAACGCCAGATTCACAGTTTTCTCTAACGCTGAATCAGAGAAAACATAATGTTTACTCTCCACCCAACTCTCCACTCAAAAGCATATAAGCACTGCATGTTTATATGCTATATACTATGTAATGTGTTTCTTATATAATTTAAAAAAAATATCATAGATAGATTAATGAAAATGTCTATATTAACCTAAAATAAGACATTTATTGTGCCCAAAAGTGATTTTTATTAAACATACATCGCATATAAACATTGCATGTTTTTATATACGTACAGTGGACCCCCGGATTTCGTAGTCATTGGATTTCGTAATTTTCGGTAATAGCAACGTTCTTTCGACAAAATATTGGCTTAGTGATCATCATTTAACTCGGTAATAGTCATTCATCCTGAACGCGTCTGAGTGGCGGCCAGGCGACCCACACACCATTTACAGTCTGTGTGCCATTGTTTACCAGCAAGTGAGGATGATCCCACGCGTTCATACGATACATTTCATAATATTCCATTCGTTTTAGTGCTTGCAACTGCTAAATAAGCCACCATGGGCCCAAAGAAAGCTTCTAGTGCCAGCCCTTTGGTAAAGAATGTGAGAAACACGATGGAATTCAAGAAAAGGTTTGTAGAAAAATACGAAAGTGGTGGTGGTCGAGGGTGGTAGTGGTTGTGATGGTGGTAGAGGGTGGTAGTGTTGGTGGTAGAGGGTGATAGTGGTTGTGATGGTGGTAGAGGGTGGTAGTGGTTGTGATGGTGGTAGAGGGTGGTAGTGATGGTGGTAGAGGGTGGTAGTGATGGTGGTAATGATGGTGGTAGAGGGTGGTAGTGGTTGTGATGGTGGTAGTGATGGTGGTAATGATGGTGGTAGAGGGTGGTAGTGGTTGTGATGGTGGTATAGGGTGGTTGTGATGGGGGTAGAGGGTGGTTGTGATGGTGGTAGAGGGTGGTTGTGATGGTAGTAGAGGGTGGTAGTGGTTGTGATGGTGGTAGAGGGTGGTAGTGGTTGTGATAGTGGTAGAGGGTGGTAGTGGTTGTGATGGTGGTAGAGGGTGGTAGTGGTTGTGATGGTGGTAGTGGTTGTGATGGTGGTAGAGGGTGGTAGTGGTTGTGATGGTAGTGGTTGTGATGGTGGTAGAGGGTGGTAGTGATTGTGATGGTGGTAGAGGGTGGTAGTGATGATGGTAGAGGGTGGTAGTGTTTGTGATGGTGGTAGAGGGTGGTAGTAATGGTGGTAGAGGGTGGTAGTGATTGTGGTAGAGGGTAGAGCTGCAAGAACTCTCTGGACAGTTTTTTTGTGCAACAGGGGTCCAGTGACTCTCAAGCTGGTCCTAGTGGCATTAAAAAACAAAGAAGGGAAGTAACCCCAGAAAAGGACTTGGTACCTGAAGTCTTTATGGAAGGGGATTCCCCTTCCAAACAATAGTAACTCCTCCATCCTCTCCCCTCCCGTCTTCCATACATCAACAAGTCTTCAATAAAGGTATGTGTCATGTTATTATTGTTTTATTCTTCATGTCTCATTGTTTTCTGTGTAGGTAAATGTATATTTAATGTAAAAAAAAATTTTTTTTTTAATACTTTTGGGTGTTTGGAAACGGATTAATTGGATTTACATTATTTCTAATGGGGAAAATGAATTCAGAACTTGTCAAATTCGGGTTTAGTCACACTCTGGAATTACTGTATTATGTAACGTGTTTCTTTGGGCCCATGGTGGCTTATTTCGCAGTTGCACTGAATAAACAACTACAAAAAACAATGGATTATAATGAAATGTTTGGATGAATGTGCAGAGTCTTGCTCACTCACCCAGACACACAGCCAGACTGACTCACGAACGTGGCATGCCTGCTACACTCCCTGCCTTCCTGCTACACTCCCTGCATACCTGCTACACTCCCTGCATGCCTGCTATACTCCCTGCATGCCTGCTACACTCCCTGCCTTCCTGCTACACTCCCTGCCTTCCTGCTACACTCCCTGCCTTCCTGCTACACTCCCTGCCTTCCTGCTACACTCCCTGCCTTCCTGCTACACTCCCTGCCTTCCTGCTACACTCCCTGCCTTCCTGCTACACTCCCTGCCTTCCTGCTACACTCCTTGCCTGCCTTGAATTCTGTGTTTCTCACTTTCTTTACCAAAGGAACTTTACTAGGAACTTTCTTTGGGGCCATGGTTACTTATTTCGCAGTTGCACTTAATCAATAACCACCAAAAACAATGGATTATAGCGAAATGTTTGGATGAATGAGCAGAAGCTTCTTCACTCGCCCAGAGACACAGCCACACTGACTTAGGAACGCATGAGCGGCTGGCAGCGGGCGAGTTGGCGTGTCCAATACGGCCACTAAATGAAACAATGGCTGATAACCGGAAGAAAATTTTGGCCGAAAAACTGGCCAATAACCGAGGGTTCACTGTACTCGGGGAATTATTTTTTTCCCAAAATAAGTCACTTTTTTTCACTGTTTTCTAATACAGTTTACCCTTGGCTAGATCCGTTTTCTCACATAAGAGTGACAAGAGAAGGGATAATAAGCCTTATGGTCGGTGGTGTCCATTATCCTACCTGAACAGTAGGCCTTCATAATTTGCTACATAGTATTTATTCTGGTGTATTTTTTATGTTTCTATACTATGGATATTTTGCCTTATGTCATAATAGATCAATTGTGATAGGTAAATAAGCCTTATTATTGATATTAGTGTAAGAATAGAACATTTTGTTGGCTGCTCACTGTTGCCCGACAACGTAATTTATGCTGTGTCAGCAGTTCTTCCCAGAAAGGTTCCTGATTGGTTCTCCAACTCTATTAGCACCGCCCACTCTTCAATGATGTCAAATAGTGAATTATTATTATATTAGAAAGAAAAATATAAGAAATTAATAAAAACAAACGGAAAGAAAAGAAAATTCATGGCATGTAAGCAAGATTCAAGATTCAAGATGATTTATTTCTCTGTAAAAATTACAATGTGTGTTTTACATTTAAAGACAATAATTACAAAGATGGCCGTTAGCATGCCTAGCATGCCTGGGCATGCTAGGCCTTTTGGGCAGACTTAACACTAGTTCTTAATCTATATTACAAATTACATATGAATAATAATTTCAAATGATTAAATAGATTTACAATAGTGAGGTAGTTCAGGATAACTAGATTGTATTACAAATTACAAATGAGTACAAATTTCAAATGATTAAATATATTTACAATAGTGAGGTAGTTCAGAATATTTAGATTGTAAAAAAATTAGTAATAAGAATGGTTTTGTCTTGGCATGTTACACAGTTTCTGTTAAAGCTCCAATATTGGAGTATATCAGGCAAACTTAAGACTAGTTTTAGATTTATTAGACAATAGCTATATTGGGTCAGATTTGGTGTAGATGAGGAGGATATGTGTGTGTGTGCGTGAATCGGTGGTTTTCGTGTGTTTAGGTTATGGTGGGGTGTGTTAGTGAGATAAGATGTTTTTTGATGATAGTGTTCAAAATGGTGGCTGAGTATGCAGTTTTGGAGTTTTCAGGTAGGGAGTTCCAGATTTTAGGCCCTTTAATGTACATTGAACGTTTGTATAGATTTAGCTGGACACGTGGAATGTCATAGAGATTTTTGTGTCTGGTATTGTGTCTATGGGTCCTGTCACAACTATCAAGAAAGCGTTTTAGTTCAGGGTTAATATTGGAATTTATGGTTCTGTACATGTAGGTTGCACAGTATTAAGTGTGGATGTTCTGGACAGTGAGTAAATTTAGGTCTTTGAAGAGTGGGGGGTGTGTTGCCTGGGATTGGATTGCGTGATAATTCTTACTGCGGCTTTTTGTTGAGTTAATATTGGTTTTAGGCGAGTTGTTGCTGTTGATCCCCAAGCACATATGGCATAGGTGAGGTAGGGATAGATGAGTGAAGAGTATAGTGTGAGTTGGGCTGATTGCGGTACATAGTAACATATCTTAGAGAGGATCCCAACCGTTTTGGATACTTTTTTTGCTATGTGGTTGATATGGGTGCTGAAATTCAGGTTGCTCTCCAGGTGTAGGCCCAGGAATTTGCCCTCATGTGATGTTTGTTGGCTGTCATCCAGGTTGATATTTTTAGTAGCTCTTCATTAACAATGGTGTTGAGTGAGGCAAGATTTGGGTGGGAGATGACATAAGTCGTATCATCAGCAAAGAGAATCGGTTTCAGGTGTTGGGATACGTTGGGAAGATCATTGATGTATAGGAGGAAGAGCAGGGGACCAAGGACACTTCCCTGTGGTACCAATATCAAGTGGTCGTGTAGATGAAGTTGTGTCTTTAATGGTGACGTATTGATACCTGTTAGTAAGATAGGATTTGAAATACATAAGAGCGTGGCCTCTTATACCGTAATGGTCAAGTTTTTGGAGTAGGATGCCGTGGTCTACTTTATCAAAAGTTTTCCTTAGGTCAATAAAGAGTCCTAGTGGATATTCCTTGTTTTCAAGTGCTGTGTAAAGTAGGTCCAGCTTTTTTACAATTGCATCGTTTGTGCTTTTGTTTTTTCTAAAGCCAAATTGGCAGGGGTTGAGTATGTTTTGTACTGTAATAAACGAATATAGTCTCTTGTGCACGAGTTTCTCAAAAATTTTGGATAGCAACGGTAAGTTCGAGATTGGCCTGTAGTTATTTACATCTGTGGGGTCACCACCTTTGTGAATTGGTGTAACCCTTGGTGTCTTGAGGGGTGCCGAGAAAGTGCTAGTTTCTAGTGAATTGTTAAAAAGTAGTGAAATAGCAGGCGAAAGGACATGAGCCGCTCACTTGTACAATAGTGGTGGGACTTGAGACAGATTCCCTGATTTATTCTTAAGTGACTTTCATTTTGTTTAGTCAGGACAATATCTCTAGTTTTTTTTCAGTTTGTGGGTGCCCAGAATCTGAGAGAGTGTTTTCCAGGTCTTTTTTATATCTCTTCTTGTTTCGGTGAATCTGCTGGAATAGTACAATTGCTTGGCACGCATGCCACGCCAGGTGGCATCACCATACATGTTATAAATGACCATAATTACTTGTAGGAACATCATATAACTGATAATTATTAAACCAGGGTGATGATAATAATAATAATAATAATAATAATAAAAATAATAGTTTATTGTGACATGATACAAAGATGTACAAGGAGTTGTAGGAGTGGGGTGTACATGCCAAAAGCCCCTTATATGCAGAGCATTATGGGCAAACTTAAAATTAACTTACAACTAAATGGTAAAAATTATAGTAAACTATTTACAATATAAGTATAATTGAGTATTTAAGCAATGAAATTTAAACATAATTTGAACATAACAATTTTGAAACATAATAGTTTTACAATTTTGAAACATAATAGTTTTACAATTTTGAAGCATTACAGTTTTATAATATATCAACATAATAATTTATTATTTGTAGTAATGCAATTTATTAAATCAGATCAAACAAATCAAATAAATTATTTGTGTTGCAATAACAGTTTATATGGTCATTAGATGAGTTACAAGGAGTACAAGAGTACATGAGAATGGATTTCTTTATTTGGTAATGCTGTAGAAACAAAGTTAGATTAGGTTGCATTAATTATAACAGGTTTATACATTTATGAGATATAAGTTTCAACATTTGCACTAGATTAAGTTTGAGAAATTATTGTTTTTTTGAGCAATTATATACAGTGGACCCACGAGTTTCGTAAAAACTTCACTCCTGAAGTCTGCTCAAGTGCCATTACCGAACGAATTTACTCCCTTAAGGAAAAATGTCACGTAGGTTAGTCTATTTCAGACCCCCAAAAATACTTTTCCACAAGCACTTACAATATTATACTTACATAAATGTACGATTTCCGGGGTTTACGAAACTCGGGGGTCCACTGTATGGGGTTTTGAGGCTAAGGGAGTAACACATTGAATAATGTTATTTTGAGGCAGTGGAAAGTGATTTATTAACTTTATAGGTAATGTTAAGTACAGTGGACCCCCGAGTTTCGTAAAAACTTCACTCCTGAAGTCTGCTCAAGTGCCATTACCGAACGAATTTACTCCCTTAAGGAAAAATGTCACGTAGGTTAGTCTATTTCAGACCCCCAAAAATACTTTTCCACAATCACTGACAATATTATACTTACATAAATGTACGATTTCCGGGGTTTACGAAACTCTGGGGTCCACTGTATTGTGTATTTAGTTTTGGGTGAGTAGGTGGTTTTTCAGCAGAGTTTTGAATTGATGAACAGACAGGGTTTCTTTGGTAATCATAGGTAATGAATTCCAAATTTTTGGGTGATGCCAGAAAGCTCAGCTATTTTTCGGGAAGATTAACTCAATTTTCGTATTATTTTTATATTTTTTTACTTCGCGCGCTCCACGGTCCAGGGACCCCTTAAAGAAATGATGTTAAATACAAATAAGCATGAGAATACAGTGGACCCTCGGTTTTCGTCGATAATTAGTCCTTCAAAACAGTAGAACTATAAAAAAAATGAAGCCCTAAGACTTATTCTGGGCTGTCCTATAACTAATAAAATACTATATAAGAGAAAAGAATGAGGTACAGTGGTACCTTGGTATACGTCCGCTTTGGAATAAGTCCAATTGGTATACATACGTACTGTTTGACGCAAAAATTTTTCTTGGTATATGACCTTATTTGGAATACGACTTGTGTGCTAGAACTTGTATGGGTCAAAATGAGTCACGACACCATGCGCTACCCTTGTTTACCTCTCTCTCGATGTGGAGGAGTTAGTTGAGGGGCACAGGGAAGAGCTAACCACTGAGGAGCTGCAGGAACATGAGCAGGAGGAGCACAAGACTAAGATGGATGCACTCTCTTCAGGCTTGGAAGAGGAGATAGAGGAAGCCCCTACTTCATTAATCAAGGAAATCTTTGCCAAATGGATGGACGTCAAAAACTTTGCAGAGAAGTACACCCAACAAAGCCCAAACAAGCCGTAATAGCATTGTCTGGAATGACCAAATACTGTCACATTTCCAAAACATCCTGAGGAGAAAGCAGAAGCAAAGTTCTTTGGACAGATTTTTAGTAAAAGTCAAACCTGGTGAGCTTCAACCAGGTTCAAATAGGAAAAAAAGACAGAAAAGAGAAGGGGACTCTCCTTTCAAACAATAATATTTCCTCTTCCTTCCTTCTCAGCACTATCCTAGTAGGCACTCGACTCTTTTCAGCAAAGTAAAGTGAGGTTAAATTTGCATTTATTTCATCTAATTATTTTGTATTTATGTATGTATTTTAGTATTAAGCAGTGCTTAAATTACATATTTTAGTATTAAGCAGTGTTTAAATTACATATTTTAGTATTAAGCAGTGTTTAAATTACATATTTTAGTATTAAGCAGTGTTTAAATTACATATTTTAGTATTAAGCAGTGTTTAAATTATTTTATACAAGCCCATCAATGTATAATATGCCAATAATAATAGGATTTTTTTTTCATGGGAACGGATTAATCGTTTTCCCTATATTTCTTATGGGAAAATTCGTTTGATATATGTCCTGTTTGGTATACAAGTCCAAGGTCATGGAATGGATTAAGGACGTATACCGAGGTACCACTGTATGTGTACCACGTGATGCTGACAGAATACATAAAATCAATGTAATGACAGGACTGTAGCTGCTGCATGGTGATCAAAACAATGTTGTGCCTAAAGAATTTCTGGAACATAATTCATAGGTCATGTGAATCAAGATGGATTCAAATAACAGCCACACACATAAAAATGTTTGCACTACATGAACTGTAACACGTTAGGAAACAACAGCCACTCTGCCAGATGACAGATTTTGATATCACTATGCCCACCTATCCTCCCAAGAAACTAATCATGCACAAAACTTAACTTTGATTACTTTCTAAAATCAGTCCTCTTAAACACTTACATGACCTTAGATCAAAATATACCATTGCACAGACTATTTATGCTTATGGATCCCTTAACCCTGGCAGTGGGACGGCAGGTCGCTCTTGCCCCTCACAACTACTGGACCACCATGATGTCGTCTTGGATGCTCTGGAGGGACAAACAAAATGCAGGTGTAGTATACACAAGACTTTGTGAAAGAATTCGACAAATGCGATCATGGTGTAATAGCACACACAATGCATGATAAAGGAAAAAAAGTTGGTAGATGGACCTACAGTAGACCGTCATTTAGCACGATTCGGGTATAGCACGATTGAGAAATTGCGGCACAATTTTATGTAACACGTCGTAAAATTAATTTAACACAGTTCAGTTTGCGGGAAGGAAAAAAAATTCATTTTTCCTCAAGCGGTCGCCTTGTTGTGGATCAGCGTGGGAGACCTCCCGCCATTCCCTGTCACCCCCCCCGACACCACCCCACCATCCCAGCATTCGTAATTCATACGTGTCTAGTCTTCTGCTACAAGCTAGCTGTGTTTGTGAATTGTGTTTTGATCTTTTAATTACTATATCTTGTATCTGCCAAGCAATAATGACACCCAGTAGGCATACCAGCGTTGCTCAAAGTGGCAAGAAAAGGTAAAAGGTATTTAAGTTTTAGAATTAACGAAGAAAACAAAGATATTAGACAAGACATAGTCTGTGGTAGTAATGAAGTGTTACTTTGTACACATAAAAAGAGATAAACATGAGTTTGTGTGACTGACTGGCTGACTTACTGAATGACTGACTAACTGAATGACTGACTTACAGACTTGACTGAATAACTTACTGACTTAACTGAATGACTTACTGACTTGACTGAATGACTTACTGACTTGACTGAATAACTTACTGACTTGACTGAATAACTTCCTGACTTGACTGAATAACTTGACTGACTTACTGAATGACTTGATTGACTTGCTGAATGACTTGACTTACTGACTTTACTGAATAACTTACTGACTTGACTGAATGACTTACTGACTTGACTGAATGACTTACTGACTTGACTGAATGACTTACTGACTTAACTGAATGACTTACTGACTTGACTGAATGACTTACTGACTTGACTGAATAACTTACTGACTTGACTGAATAACTTACTGACTTGACTGACTTCCTGACTTGACTGAATAACTTGACTGACTTACTGAATGACTTGATTGACTTGCTGAATGACTTGACTTACTGACTTTACTGAATAACTTACAGATTTGACTGACTGACTTGACTAACTTACTGACTTGACTGACTGACTTGACTGAATAACTTACTGACTTGACTGAATAACTTACTGACTTGACTGAATGACTTACTGACTTGACTGACTGACTGAATGATTTACTGATTTGATTGAATAACTTACTGACTTGACTGACTTACTGAATGACTTGACTGACTTACTGAATGACTTGACTGAATAACTTACTGACTTGACTGACTGACTTGACTTATTGACTGACTTACTGACTTGACTTATTGACTGACTTACTGACTTGACTTATTGACTGACTGACTTGACTGTGACTGAATGACTTGACTGACTGAATGACTTGACTGACTGAATGACTTGACTGACTGACTGAATGACTTAAAGTTAGACACTCCAGTACAACCATCGACTTCAGTACCAGAACCTCTACCATCCACCTCAGCCCAGTAGGGTCACAGCATAACTCTCCACTCTCTTCACAATCATCCACAAACACCAGCACCCACAATTTAAGATAAGAAATACAGTGATACCTCGACTTACGAGCAGCTCCCAACTTGAACAATTATGTAAGTGTATTAATGTAAGTGCTTTTGTAAGTGTAATTTTGGGGGTCTGAAACAGATTAATCTAATTTACATTATTCCTTATGGGAATAAATTCGTTTGGTATCAGCACTCAAACAGCCTTCTGAAACGAATTAAGCTCGTAACTCGAGGTACCACTGTACTATTATTTCTGTTACATTTGTAGTCTTAAGCAGTAAAAACAACATAATACATCACAACAATGAACTACAATTACATATTCACTTTTATTTTTGTAAGATGTGGAGGCCTAAAAAAAGTTGTTTGGATTTTTTGGGGCTCCCAGGAACGTAACCCTATTTTTCCCATAAGTTCTTTTGTTTATATAACACGATTTTACCCAACACGGCGTTTTCAGGAACGTAACTACCGTGCTAAATAACGGTCTACTGTATAACTTCCTAACAAATAGAACACAAAGTGTAATAGTGAACACAGCAAAATCAGGGGCAGCTACAGTGAAAAGCTCTGTTCCACAAGATACAGTACTCTATACCTTTGAAGAGTTTTGAGAGTTTCTCTACTCTCTGAGCCCGGCCATGGGCCAGACTCGTACTCGCCCCCATCCTTTCCTCGTCCTCGTATCTGACATTTTGTGTACTATTACACCATGATCACACTTGTTGAAGGCTTTTGCAAAGTCTGTGTATACTACATCTGCATTTTGTTTTGTAGTCCATTGCATCCAAGACCATATAATAGTGGTCCAGTAGTTGTGAGAGGCAGGAGCAACTTGCTCTAAACCCATGTTACCCTGGTCTGTTCAAATGATGGGTATCCAGGTGTTTAGCAATCTTGCTTCTTAGAACCCTTTCAAAGGTTTTTATGATGTGGGACATTAGTGCTATCAGTCTATAATTCTTTGCAATTGCTAAATTTACTGCCACCTTTGTAGAGTGGGGCTATGTCTGTTGCTTTTAGTGACTGTGGGATGACCCATGTCTATGATCCCTCTCCATAAAATATTTAAGGCATGTGAAAGGGGTTTCTTGCTGTTCTTGATGAACACGGAGTTCCACAGCACTTAAGACCTAATACATGGAAGATATATAAATTCAAGGCTCAAGATCCTAGGTATAGATTGAAAGTGAGTTGGTTTGACTGTGTACCAGAGAGAGTACACCAGCCAACTCCTGGTGACTCTCTCTGCCCAGCTGACCAGTAATGGAGACATTATATTTTGTGTCTAAGAGAAAGACCCACTGATTTATGTTTTGGAGAGTTTACCAAAAAAACAAAGAAAAAAGATTTCTTCCCATATGCCACAATCAACTTAATATTGGGGAATTTACATAATAAAACCAGAGCTCCAACACTCAAAATTTGTATAATAAACATTTATCACACCATTTATGAAGGTACAGTAATACCCCGGTTTTCGTACTTAATCCGTTCCAGAAGGTCGGTTGAAATCCGAAATGGACGAAAACCGAAGTAATATTTCCCAAAAGAAATAATGTAAATCCAATTAATCCGTTCCAGACACCCAAAAAATATTAAAAAAAAATACATTTTATAGAGAATAACTATAGTTTTACATACAGAAAACAATGAGAAATAAATATAAAGAACTAATGAAATGGATAAATGAACATTTAACATCACTTTTTATCTTTATTGAAGACTCTTGTTGGCATGGGTTTTTTTTTTTTTAACAAGTCGGCCGTCTCCCACCGAGGCAGGGTGACCCAAAAAGAAAGAAAATCCAGAAAAAGAAAATACTTTCATCATCATTCAACACTATTACCTCACTCATACATAATCACTGTCTTTGCAGAGGCGCTCAGATACGACAGCTGAGAATAAGTCCCTCACAACTGTCACTATCCCAGACCCCTCCGTTAAAGTGCAGGCATTGTACTTCCCATTTCCAGGACTCAAGTCCAACTAAATCAATTAACTGGTTTCCCTGAATCCCTTCACAAAATATTACCCTGCTCACACTCCAACAGCTCGTCAGGTCCCAAAAACCATTCGTCTCCATTCACTCCTATCTAACACGCTCACACATGCTTGCTGGAAGTCCAAGCCCCTAGCCCACAAAACCTCCTTTACCCCCTCCCTCCAACCTTTTCGAGAACGACCCCTACCCCGCCTTCCTTTCCCTACAGATTTATATGCTCTCCAAGTCATTCTACTTTGATCCATTCTCTCTAAATGACCAAACCACCTCAACAACCCCTCTTCAGCCCTCTGACAAATACTTTTAGTAACTCCACACCTCCTCCTAATTTCCACACTCCGAATTTTCTGCATAATATTTACACCACACATTGCCCTTAGACAGGACATCTCCACTGCCTCCAGCCACCTCCTCGCTGCAGCATTTGCAACCCATACTTCACACCCATATAAGAGTGTTGGTACCACTATACTTTTGTACATTCCCTTCTTTGCCTCCATGGATAACGTTTTTTGTCTCCACAGATACCTCAACGCACAACTCACCTTTTTTTCTTCATCAATTCTATGGTTAACCTCATCCTTCATAAACCCATCCGCTGACAAGTCAACTCCCAAATATCTGAAAACATTTACTTCTTCCATAATCCCTCTCTCCAATGTGATATCCAAGTTTTCTTTATTTAAATCATTTGATACCCTCATCACCTTACTCTTATCTATGTTCACTTTCAACTTTCTTCCTTTACACACCCTCCCAAACTCGACCACTAACCTTTGCAACTTTTCTTTAGAATCTCCCATAAGCACAGTATCATCAGCAAAAAGTAACTGTATCAACTCCCATTTTGCATTTAATTCCTCATAATTTAATCCCACCCCTCTCCCCAACACCCTAGCATTTACTCTTTTACAACCCCATCTATAAATATATTAAAAAACCATGGTGACATTACACATCCCTGTCTAAGACCTACTTTTACTGGGAAGTAAACTCCCTCTCTCCTACACACCCTAACCTGAGCCTCACTATCCTCATAAAAACTCTTTACAGCCTTCAGTAACTTACTACCTATTCCATACACTTGCAACATTTGCCACATTGCTCCCCTATCCACTCTATCATATGCCTTTTCTAAATCCATAAATGCAATGAAAACTTCCCTACCTTTATCTAAATACTGTTCACATATATGCTTCACTGTAAACACTTGATCTACACATTACCTACCCACTCTAAAGAAAGCCTACTTGCTCATCTGCAATCCTACTCTTTGTCTTACCTCTAATTCTTTCAATAATAACCCTGCCATACACTTTACCTGGTATACTCAGTAAACTTATTCCCCTATAATTCTTACATTCTCTTTTATCCCCCTTCCCTTTATATAAAGGAACTATACATGCTCTCTGCCAATCCCTAGGTACCTTCCCCTCTTTCATACATTTATTAAACAACAATACCAACCACTCCAACACTATATCCCCTGCTTTTAACATTTCTGTCATGATCCCATCAGTTCCAGCTGCTTTACCCACATTAAAATATTAAAATATGTAACTAAGAGTGTCCCTCTAGTCTTAACGCCATACGTAATAATAATCACTCTTGGGCACATTAAATGTCTTATTTAATATAGAAATTTTCATTAATCCATCTATGATATTTCCTTCAAAATTATATAAGAACACATTACATAGCATATAAACATGCTGGTTATATGCCATGGAGGGGTGGTTGCCAGGCAAAGGGAAAACATTGTGTAATATGTACTAATTATTATTATTATAATCAAAAGAAGCGCTAAACCACAAGGGTTATACAGCAATATGTACTAATAATAATCACTCTTGGGCACATTAAATGTCTTATTTTACATTAATATAGACATTTTCATTAATCCATCTATGATATTTTCTTCAAAATTATATAAGAAACACGTTACATAGCATATAACCATGCTATGTTTATATGCTATGATGGCATCTAAAGGTAGTTGTTAGAAATGATTAAACTCAGTGAACATGGTATGTCGATGGTAATAATATGACTCTGGACCACATTAAATATTGTGTAGCTATGTAGCCATAACTACATCTACTGGCTACCTACACCTGACTCCCTACAAATAAATACACTACTCACCTCTCATTCTACATTAAGACTACACATATTTTAAGGTAAATAATGAGTGTACTGTATGTGCATTTTATCTCTCTGGGCGGTGAGCGGCCGCATCCAGGGTGGGCAGACGCGTCTGATACTGACGATTTCCAAGCGGAGGTACGACACCCAGGGTAAAATTTTGCCCAAAAAAGTGGTCGAAATCCGAACTGTACGATATCCGCACCGGACGGAAACCGGGGTATTATACTGTATTATTATTAGGAACCAAGCTGCTTTGTTATACAGTGGACCCCTGCCTAACGAACAAAATTCATTCCAGAAGCCTGCTCAAGTGCCATTACCGAACGAATTTACTTTCTTAAGAAATAATGTCACGTAGGTTAGTCTATTTCAGACCCCCAAAAATACACTTCCACAAGCACTTACAATATTATACTTACATAATTGTACGATTTCCGGGGTGCTCGTTAGGCGGGGACCACTGTATGTCACTGATGTTAGTGAGTTATCCTGGCTGCAAGATAAGGCACTAAGTCACTGATGTTAGTGTTGAGTTATCCTGGCAGCAAGATCATGCACCTGGCAAACTATAACAAACAGTTATCCAACAAGATAATTTAAGTTATGTTAATTTAGTACTGCAGATATTTTAAGGCTATATATGGAAGAACTCTTCTTCATCTTCAGTAGTAAAATATCACACACTTCCCTGACCATCAAGAAAATAAATTTATTTAACAAATACATTTACACAAATCATCATATATAGTAACATATATGTAAATTACCTAGAATAACCCAAAAATGTCAAAGTGACTAATATAGTAAGTAAGTTTATTCAGGTATACACAGTTACAATGATTATCATAATTACAACAGCATATGTGTAGAGAACCTGATAACCCCAAAAAAGGTCAGACAGGGTGACTTATTTCCATTGGGGTCCTTGTGATAATTATTTATATTTAAAAGCTAAAAACAGGTAAGTATCTTATTAAAAACAGGTAAGTATCTTATTAAAAACAGGTATCTCATTAAAAACAGGTATCTTATTAAAAACAGGTATCTTATTAAAAACAGGTATCTTATTAAAAACAGGTATCTTATTAAAAACAGGTATCTTATTAAAAACAGGTATCTTATTAAAAACAGGTATCTTATTAAAAACAGGTATCTTATTAAAAACAGGTATCTTATTAAAAACTGGTATCTTATTAAAAACTGGTATCTTATTAAAAACCGGTATCTTATTAAAAACCAGTATCTTATTAAAAACAGGTATCTTATTAAAACAGGTATCTTATTAAAACAGGTATCTTATTAAAAACAGGTATCTTATTAAAAACAGGTATCTTATTAAAAACAGGTCTTATTAAAAACTGGTATCTTATTAAAAACCGGTATCTTATTAAAAACAGGTATCTTATTAAAACAGGTATCTTATTAAAAACAGGTATCTTATTAAAAACAGGTAAGTATCTTATTAAAAACAGGTAAGAATCTTATTAAAAACAGGTAAGAATCTTATTAAAAAACAGGTAAGTATCTTATTAAAAACAGGTAAGTATCTTATTAAAAACAGGTAAGTATCTTATTAAAAACAGGTAAGAATCTTATTAAAAATAGGTATGTTATTAAAAACAGTTAAGTATCTTATTAAAAACAGGTAAGTATCTTATTAAAACAGGTAAGTATCTTATTAAAACAGGTAAGTATCTTATTAAAAACAGATAAGTATCCTATTAAAAACAGATAAGTATCCTATTAAAAACAGGTAAGTATCTTTTAAAAACAGAGTAAGTCTTTTAAAAACAGGCAAGTATCTTTTAAAAACAGGTAAGTATCCATTAGTTATTATTACATTCATAGAGGAGTACTAGACATGTACGAGTAAACAATCAGGTTTGATCCAAGAAGAGAGAATAGCTCCAATTCTTTGGATCAAGTGCCCATGAGGGATCAACACACTGCTATTAATGATCGCTGGCATCCACCATTATTTCCGCCGTCTTTATCGCAATTTGATAATAAATAATAATATCCTCACACGCTTACTTACCTCATTACTAAATGTTGGAGTGGTATCTACCCCAGAAATTAAAATAATGACGATAATTAAGCAAAATGTACAATAATAATTTTGTCTGTGATGTTTTTGTTGGCTGTTGCTTTGAGGGCCAACAAAGCTTACGTATTATTGAACCCTGCCATAAGAATAAGAAGTTTATTTTGACATGATACATGGTTGTACAGAGTAATATAATAGTTGGGTGTACATGCCAAAAGCCCCTTAGTATGCAGAGCATTTCCGGCAAACTTAAAATTTAACTTCAGATTAGGAAGGCAATACTAGTTCATATGGTCATTAGATAAGTTACAGTGAGTACAAGTTACTTTGATATCTTTATTATGCACCCCATACCCATCCTGTGGGCGGTAGTCAAAAGATTACAGAGGTATATATACACACAACCCGCACATATAAAAGAGAGGAGCTTACGACGACGTTTCGGCCCGACTTGGACCATTTACAAAGTCACACAGGTACAGAGGTACATAATGGGTCCAGGGACTGGACCCCAAAGTTTTGATAGCTGAGCAAGTTACAAAGGTAATTAACTCACAAGTTACAAAGGTAATGAACTTACAAGTTACAAAGGAAATGAACTCACAAGTTACAAAGGTAATGAACTCACAAGTTACAAAGGTAATGAACTCACAAGTTACAAAGGTAATGAATCATGTAAGTAAATTTACTTACTTACGTTTATACATGGTTACAATCATGAACAAATTATAAAGCAAAGAGCAATTCACTAGTCTACACCCGGTGACAACTGTAATGAGTTCTTGGTGCAAATTTTAATTGTTGGGTCACACACACACATACATACACACATACATATATACACACACACATACACATACACACACACATACATACACACGACATACAAAATACTGCGGGGAATTGACAAGGTAGATAGTGACAGGTTGTTTCAGAGAGGGAACACAGAAACAAGGGGACACAACTGGAAGCTGAAGACTCAGATGAGTCAAAGGGATGTCAGGAAACATTTCTTCAGCCACAGAGTAGTCAGGAAGTGGAATGGACTAGAGAAAGATATAGTGGAGGCAGGAACCATACATAGTTTTAAGACAAGGTATGATAAAGCTCATGGAGCAGGGAGAGCAGAGACCCAGTAGCAGACAGCGAAGAGGCGGGGCCAGGAGCTGAGTCTCGACCCCTGCAACCACAATTAGGTGAGTACAATTAGGTGAGTACATACACAACACACACACACGCACATACAACAGGCCCAGTTTTCAATCGACATGTGCCTAGGACAAAATGGCAACCAGCACACACACACACACACACACACGCGCGCGCGCGCGCGAGGCCAGGAGCTATGACTCGACCCCTGCAACCACAACTAGGTGAGTACACACACACACACACAGCACGTCTCCGGAGGCACACATCAACCAGATAACTGCGGCAGCATATGGGCGACTGGCAAACCTAAGATTAGCGTTCCGTTACCTTAACAAGGAATCGTTCAAGACACTGTACACCGTGTACGTCAGGCCCATACTAGAATATGCAGCACCAGTCTGGAACCCACACCTGGTCAAGCACGTAAAGAAACTAGAGAAAGTGCAAAGGTTTGCGACAACGTTAGTTCCACAACTCAGGGGTCTGTCCTATGAAGAAAGGTTGAGGGAAATAGGACTAACAACACTGGAGGAAAGAAGGGTCAGAGGAGACATGATAACGACATACAAAATACTGCGGGGAATCGACAAGGTAGACAGTGACAGGATGTTCCAGAGAGGGAACACAGAAACAAGGGGACACAACTGGAAGCTGAAGACTCAGATGAGTCAAAGGGATGTTAGGAAGCAATTCTTCAGCCACAGAGTAGTCAGGAAGTGGAATAGTCTAGAGAAAGATATAGAGGAGGCAGGAACCATACATAGTTTTAAGACGAGGTATGATAAAGCTCATGGAGCAGGGAGAGCAGAGACCCAGTAGTGGACAGCGAAGAGGCGGGGCCAGGAGCTGAGTCTCGACCCCTGCAACCACAATTAGGTGAGTACAATTAGGTGAGTACACACACACGTAGCAACAAAGTGCAAGGAGGCAGAGGAACGGTTTATACACAGAGGAAAACGATTAAATGGGAAGGCCAGAAAGAGCCCCTGGTTTACCCAAAGGTGCAGGGAGGCAAAGACTCAGAGTGTCAGAGAATGGAAAAGGTACAGAAGGCAAAGAACCCAAGTAAATAAAGAGATTAGTAGAAGAGCTAGAAACGAGTATGTACAGGTACGGAGGGAGGCCCAGAAACAGTACGAAAACGACATAGCATCGAAAGTTAAGTCTGACCCGAAACTGATGTACAGTCACATCAGAAGGAAGACAACAGTCAAGGACCAGGTGATAAGGGTGAGGAGAGACGATGGGGAACTCACAAATAACGATTAAGAGGTATGTGAGGAGCTCAACTCGAGGTTTAAGTATTCACAGAGGAGGAAGGAAGGCAGCTGGGTAGACAGGATGGGGTGCATCACCAACAAGGGATGTATCAAGTGCTGGAGGGCATACACACAAGTGAGGAGGAGGGGAAGTAGTTACTCAGTGACCTTGATACCTCAAAGGCGATGGGTCCGGACAATATCTCCTCGTGGGTCCTTCGGGAAGGAGCTGAGGTACTGAGTGTGCCACTTACCATAATATTCAACACATCCCTTGAAACTGGGCAGCTACCTGAGGTATGGAAAAAGGCCAACGTAGTCCCCATCTTTAAAAAAAGAAGACAGAAAAGAGGCACTAAACTATAGACCAGTGTCACTTATGTGTATAGTGTGCAAAGTCTTGGAGAAAATCATCAGGAAAAGAATGGTGGAGCATCTGGAGCTGAACAGGATAATCAACGCCAGACAGCACGGATTCCGGGAAGGCAAATCCTGTGTAACAAACCTCCTGGAGTTCTATGATAAAGTAACAGAGGTAAGGCAAGAGAGAGAAGGGTGGGTTGATTGCATTTTCCTGGACTGCAGGAAGGCCTTCGACACAGTTCCTCATATGAGATTAGTAAAGAAGTTGGAAGAACAGGCATGTATAATGGGAAGGGCACTGGAATGGATCAGGGAATACCTCACAGGGAGGCAACAACGGGTCATGGTGCATGATGAGGTATCACAGTGGGTGCCTGTGACGAGCGGTGTACCGCACGGGTCAGTCCTAGGACCAGTGCTATTCTTGGTATATGTAAATGACATGACGGACGGGATAGACTCAGAAGTGTCTCTGTTCGCAGATGATGTGAAACTAATGAGGAGAATCACATCGGAAGAGGACCAAGCAGGACTTCAAACAGACCTGGACAAGCTTGACATCTGGTCTAGCAACTGGCTTCTCGAATTTAATCCCACCAAATGCAAAGTCATGAAGATCGGAGAAGGGCAAAGAAGACCGCTGACAGAGTACAGGCTAGGTGGACAAAGGCTATAAACCTCGTCAAAGGAGAAAGACCTTGGGGTGAGTATAATGCCAAGCACGTCTCCGGAGGCACACATCAACCAGATAACTGCGGCAGCATATGGGCGACTGGCAAACCTAAGATTAGCGTTCCGTTACCTTAACAAGGGATCGTTCAAGACACTGTACACCGTGTACGTCAGGCCTATACTAGAGTATGCAGCACCAGTCTGGAACCCACATCTTGTCAAGCACGTCAAGAAACTAGAGAAAGTGCAAAGGTTTGCGACAAGGCTAGTTCCACAACTCAGGGGACTGTCCTATGAAGAAAGGTTGAGGGAAATAGGACTAACAACACTGGAGGACAGAAGGGTTAGAGGAGACATGATAACGACATACAAAATACCTCGGGGAATCGACAAGGTGGATAGTGACAGGATGTTCAAGAGAGGGAACACAGAAACAAGGGGGCACAACTGGAAGGCTTAGGCTTGGCTACAGGTACTTCTGACAGTTTGGGAGACAGATGATGATCAAACTAAATGCAAATTATGTGATCAGGCATATGGTCACTGTCGTGAACACTATGTGCTTAATTGTGCACTTATTGAGGAATATAGAGATAGACAATATAATAACCTATGTGACATGTCAAGATATCTTATTCATGAAATAAGATACCTGCTTGTAACAGATAATTGAAATGTAGATATGAACCCAAATGTACAATTGTTAACCCCTTTGGGGCCTAGTGCCTAGGCCTTTTGTGTATCCATATGCTCTTGCGCTACCGTCCACAGGATGGATATGGGGTGCACAATAAACTAGCCACTTCGGTGGCAAAATCTAAATCTATCTAATCTGGTCAAGGATAGATGTGTTAGAGGGCGTGTGTTATAGGCGGAGTCGTTTTCTGTGATCAGGGCGACTTAAGTTTTCTCACACGCCTCACGGGGATAACTGTGGTAAAATACACACACAACCCGCACATATAAAAGAGAGGAGCTTACGACGACGTTTCGGCCCGACTTGGACCATTTACAAAGTCACACTAACACACAGAGACAGAGGAAGGGTATTTATAGGCAGGCAGACAGGGGAGGGTACAAGAGAGTGGGGAAATGTAGGAGTAGTGGTAGTAGTGGTAGTAGTAAAGGTAGTAGTAAAGGTAGTAGAGTAGACAGTCATATGGGAAGGAGCACTGCTATGAGGCTAGCGGCTCGCAAGGGGGTACGAGAGGAAGAAAAGCGAAAAATGAAGGAAAATACAAGGCAAAAGAAAGAACAGAAAGAAAGGAAAACCCAAGGAGAAAAAAGGAGAAGGGGGAAGATAAGACAGGGAAGGAATCAGGTTAAGTCACGGGTGTTCTGAAGTTTAGAGCATTTAACAATGTAATGAGAGAGGAAAGCATCAACAGAGACAAAGCCAGGGCTAAGATTCATACAGGGAAAGTTGTGTATAAGGGAGGATTCAACCAGGCGGCGACTATGAAAGTTAGACGTAGGGTAGACAGTTTTAGCAGAAGACCAATCAATGGGATGACTGTGATCTCTGACATGACAGAAAAGAGCATTATTAGTGTCGGCAAGCCTAACACTATTTTTGTGCTCCCTGAGTCTGTCAGAAAGAGATCGGCCAGTTTCTCCGAAGTACTGAAGAGGACAGGAGGAGCAAGAAATAGAGTAGACACCAGGAGAATCTGTGGAGGTAGGGGAGGTATGAACTAGATTAGTGCGAAGAGTGTTAGTTTGGCGAAAGGTAAGTTTGATGTCTAAGGAACGGAGAGAGTTGCTGAGATTAGAGAGACCAGAGATGTAGGGAAGGCAGAGGACTGGAGAGTTCTCAGGAGTAGAGGGTTTAGGAGAGAAGAAAGTCCGTTTAGCACGAGAGAAAGCAGAGTCTATGAAATGGGAAGGGTAGCCCAGGCGGGAAAAAGAATTATGAAGAGTGGAAATTTCTGCTTCAAGAAACTGAGGATCACAGATGCGGAGAGCACGGAGAAAGAGGGAGATAAGAACACTCTTCTTGACAGAGGAGGCATGATAAGAGAAGTAATGAATGTACATGCCACTGTGCATAGGCTTGCGGTACACGGAGAAGGCAAAACCTGTAACTGAACGGTGGACATGAACATCAAGGAAAGGAAGCAAAGAATTAGATTCCCAATCAGCTTTAAACTTAATGGAAGGGGCAAGATTATTAAGAGCATCAAGAAAAGGTTGGAAGAGACTTAAGTCATGAGGCCAAAGAGCAAAGATGTCATCTACATAGCGGAGCCAGAGTGAAGGACGTACATCAATAGTGGGAAGAAGAACAGTCTCGAAGTATTCCATATAAAGATTAGCAAGAACAGGAGATAGAGGAGAGCCCATAGCGACACCAAAGGTTTGAGAATAATATTTACCTTGAAAGGAAAAGGAGTTAGAGTCCACGCAAAGTCGGATAAGATCAAGAAAGACATCAGTAGGTATAGGGGGATGAAGTAACCCTTCATTGGCCTTCTCTCCGAGAAAATTAAGGACATCATCCAGAGGGACATTAGTGAAGAGGGACTCGACATCAAGACTAAGCATCTTACAGGTCGGGAGAGAGGAACACGTTCGATGAAGTCTTGAGAGTGACGAAGGTGGGCAGGAAAAAGTACCAAGAAAAGGAGTGAGGGTTTTGGCTAGCCAGGACGCAAGAGAATAAGAGACAGAACCTCTAGAAGATATGATGGGACGTAGAGGAATATCAGGTTTGTGAGTTTTGGGAAGGCCATAGAAATAGGGCAGAGAGGGACAGATGACACGAAAACGATGAACAAGGTTAAAGTCAGAAGGGCAGAGGTCGGAGAGAGTCTTAAGTTTCTTGTTGAAAGTTCTCTTGATACGATCAAGAGGGTTGGAAACGAGAGGAGTGTAGGTACGTGAGTCAGAGAGCAAGACATCGGCTTTATGGAGGTAATCCTCATGATCAAGGATAACAACCGAATTACCTTTATCAGAAGAGAGTATGACAATGTTAGCGTTGGATTTAAGGGCAGAAAGGGCAAGTTGATAACGGCGAGGAAGGTGATGGTTTTTAGAAAACAGGCTATCAAGAGCAGGAAGGAGAGCGCCACGAAAAGTGGATAAATCAGGAAGATTATTATTACGAGAGCGAGACTGACGAAAAGAGTCAAAAGAGCTAATCATATCAATACCAGCGCGAGGGGCAGGTGAAGTGGCAAAGGAAAGACCAAAACCAAGCAGTTCAAGCTCATGTTGGGAGAGTGTGACAGAAGACAGATTAGTAACACAGTCGGTAAGGGAGAATTTAGACCAAGGACTATCTGAGATGAGACGTTGAAGTTTGTTCTGTAGTTTAGAGGAATGCATTTGTGAATTCAGGCGAGCAGTGTCAAAAGCGACGGTAGTGAGAAGGTTACAGAGATCTTGTGGAAGAGAAGCAAAGAGAGCATGTTGACGCTGACGGAGAGTAAAGAAGGCATCTTCAACCTGAGACTTAGTAGACTTCTCCTTTTTTCTCCTTGGGTTTTCCTTTCTTTCTGTTCTTTCTTTTGCCTTGTATTTTCCTTCATTTTTTCGCTTTTCTTCCCTCTCGTACCCCCCTTGCGAGCCGCTAGCCTCATAGCAGTGCTCCTTCCCATATGACTGTCTACTCTACTACCTTTACTACTACCTTTACTACTACCACTACTACCACTACTCCTACATTTCCCCACTCTCTTGTACCCTCCCCTGTCTGCCTGCCTATAAATACCCTTCCTCTGTCTCTGTGTGTTAGTGTGACTTTGTAAATGGTCCAAGTCGGGCCGAAACGTCGTCGTAAGCTCCTCTCTTTTATATGTGCGGGTTGTGTGTGTATTGTTCCAGTCACGGTATTGTGCCTTTTTTGTTATTTGTGGTAAAATGTATTGGCGGTCACCTCCCGTTGAGATTAGTTAGTTACTATTTTGTCCTAGGCACATGTCGATTAGACACTAGGCCTGTTGTATATATGTGTGTGTGTGTGTGTGTAACGAAACACTTCGAAATGTTTCGGCCCCGCCGGGAATTGAACCCGGGCCCTCCGTGCGTGAAGCAAGAGCGCTAGCCACCATGGTGGTGGTGAAGCCCATACAGGTAGTCTCATAATTCCCCACAAGTATAGTGTTCTGTGAATGTAGTAGGCACAATAATAAGTGTGGATGTTTTGTATATTAAGCAAGTTAAGGCTCTTGAAAAGCAGTTTAGTGTGTTGTCTAATGCAGGAGTTCGTAATCAATCGTACTGCAGCTTTCTGTTGGGTTATTAAAGGTTTAAGGTGATTTTCTGTGGTTGAGCCCCATGCACAAATACCATAGGTGAGGTAAGGGTAAATGAGAGAGTGGTACAGAGCTAGAAGAGCTGATTGGGGTACATAGTACCGTATCTTTGAAAGAATGCCTACTGTTTTGGAGACTTACTTGGAAATTTGGTGTATGTGTGTCTGAGATTTGAGACTGCAGTCAAGGTGGAGACCTAGAAATTTGCCCTCTGTCTGTCTAGAAATGGGTGAACCATTTATCAATATGTTTAGCTGTACATTTGAAGCTCTGTTTCCAAATAGCATGAAGTAGGTTTTGTCTATATTGAGAGTAAGTTTGTTGGTAGTCATCCAAGTAGATATTTTTAGTAGTTCGTCATTTAGAGTGTCTGTTTGTATAGTTGGGTTTGAGTGAGAGAAGACATAAGTAGTGCAATCTGCAAATAAAACGGGTTTTAGGAGTTTAGATGCGTTTGGGAGGTCATTGATGTAAATGAGAAAGAGAAGTTGGCCAAGGACACTACCCTCTGGGACTTCAACAAGAACAGTGTGCGTAGTGGAGTTAACGCCATTTGTGTATACATACTGGTTTCTGTTGCTAAGATAAGATTTTAAGTAATCGAGAGTGTCCTCTGACCCCGTAATGTTCAAGTTTTAGGTGCAATAGGTCATAGTCAACTGTAGCAAATGGTTTTCGTAGGTCTATGAAAAGTTCCAGGAGAATTTCATTTTTTTCATGTGCCTAATATATTAGTTCAAGCTTATGTATAATTGCATCGTTAGTACTTTTTTTCGGTCTAAATTCAAAGTGACAAGGGTTAATTTTTTGAAGATTTTAGATAGTAGGGGCAAGTTTGATATAGGCCTATAGTTGTTCAATTCAGTTGGATCACCTCCTTTGATTATCAGGGTAACCCTTTCTGTCTTGAGTATGGATGGGAAGGTGGAAGATTCAATGGATTTGTTAAAAAGAGTTGCAATAATTGGGGACAACACTTGAGAAGCTTTTTTTACACATGAGTGGTGGTAAGTTATTTAGGTCTCCTGTCTTGTTCTTTAGTGTTTTAATGATGTGCGATATTTCAGTAGGGTTTGTTGGGGCTAAAAATAGAGTATTTGGGTAGTTACCAGTGAGTTAGTCTTTTGGCTGAGTGTTTGAGTTTGGGATTTTGTTTGCTAGCTTTATTCCTACGGTCGAGAAAAAGTTTGTTGACAGTATCTATTGGCTGGAGGAGAGGTTCTTCTGGTTTCTTTAAGTTAATTACTCTGTTTCGAGACAGCTTTTTAGATCCTAGAATTTCAGATAGGGTTTTCCAGGTTTTTTTTATATCACCTTTTGTCATGAAATCTGTTTTCGTAATACAGTTTTTTGATCTCCTTATTAGATTAGTTAGTATTGACGAGTAACATTTATTTATTAGGCAATAGCTTTATTAGGAATTTTATGTTTATAGTCATTTAGGTGGGTGTAAGTGTAAATTAGGGGGAATTACAGATAACGAGAGTAAGACTATATTGTTTTGGATGTGTTCATGATACAAAAAGAGAATTAGGTGGTTTTTATTTGGTTAGCTGATGATAGGGTGTGTTAGGGAGATGTTTTTTAACGGTAGTTTTGAAAATGGTGGTTGAGTCTGCGGTTCTAGAGTTTTCAGGCAGGGAGTTCCAGATTTTAGGCCCTTTTATGTACATCGAATTTTTGTAGGGGTTTAACCGGACACGGAGAATGTCATAGAGATTTTTCTGTCTGGTATTGTGTCTATGGGTCCTGTTGCAACTATCAAGAAAGCATTTTAGTTCAGGGTTAATATTAGAATTTATGGTTCTGTAAATGTAGGTTGCACAGTAGTAGGTGTGAATGTTCTGTACCGTGAGCAGGGGGAGGGGAATTGTTCTCTAGTATTGGATTGCATGCTAATTCTTACTGCAGCTCTTTATTGGGTTATTATTGGCTTTAGGTGAGTTGCTGCTGTTGATCCCCAGGCACAAATAGTATAGGTGAGGTAGGGATAGATGAGTGAATAGTATAGTGTGAGTAGGGCTGATTGTGGTACATAGTAACGTATCTTGGAGAGGATCCCAACTGTTTTTGATACTTTTTTTGTTATTTGTTGGATATGGGTGTTGAATTTCAGGTTGCTGTCTAGGTGCAGGCCCAGGAATTTGCCCTTATTATGTTTAGCAATAAGAGTGTTGCCAATTGTTATGTTCAGCTGTGCAACACGTGTTCTGTTCCCAAACAGAATGTAGAAGGTTTTGTGAATATTAAGTGTAAGTTTATTAGCAGTCATCCAGGTCGATATATTTACTAGCTCTTCGTTAACAATAGTGTTGAGTGAGGCAAGATTAGGGTGGGAGATGACATAAGTCGTGTCGTCAGCAAGGAGAATAGGTTTAAGGTGTTGTGATACATTAGGAAGATCATTAATGTATAAGAGGAAGAGCAGGGGACCAAGGACACCTCCTTGTGGTACTCCAGTATCCAGTGGTCTTATTGATGAGGTTGTGTCCTTAATAGAGACGTATTGCTGCCTGTTATTAAGATAGGATTTGAAATATGTAAGTGCGTGGCCTCTTATGGCTGGATGCGTGATCTTTGAAGGATCGCTGGCTCAGAGGTAAGGTGATGCGCATGTTGTGTTGTCTCTTGAGGTGGGACAAGATGTCGTAGGGTCGAGCCCTGGCCTGCCGCAGTTTGGTAAACGAGATATATATAAATGTATATATATATATATATATATATATATACACACACATACACACACAATCGTTTAACACTTTTGTCTTGCACGTTTTGGTTATAGCACGATTGAAGAATTGCGGCATATTTTTGTATAACACTTCGTAAAATTAGTTTAACACAGTCGCGGGAGGGAAGAAATTTTTGAGCGCAGTCGCCCGCCGGGCGGGATGGTCTGTAGTTACACCATTGAGTCAATGGGGGAGCCTATCCCCCACAGTCCTAGGCTATCCCAGCCTATCCCACACTATCCTAGGCTATTCCAGCCTATCCTAGGTTATCCTAGCCTTTCCCACACTATCCTAGCCTATCCCACACTATCCTAGGCTATCCCAGCCTATCCCACACTATCCTAGGCTATCCCATACTATCCTAGGCTATCCCACACTATCCTAGGCTATCCCACACTATTCTAGGCTATCCCAGCCTATCCCTCACTATCTTAGGCTATTCCAGCCTACCCTAGCCTATCCCACACTATCCTAGGCTATCCCAGCCTATCCTATCCAACCAACAACCATCTACCTCAGCCCAGTAGGGCCACACCATCCTTATCCACACTCTTCACAGTCATCCACAAACACCATTACCCACAATTTAAGGTAAGAAATGTACTATTATTTCTATTGCATTTGTAGTCTTAAGCAGTAATATATCACGACAATGAACTACAATTACATATTCACTTTTATTTTGTAAGATCTGGAGGTCTTAAAAAAACTTGTTTTCCCTTTTTGGAGGCTCCCAGGAATGTAACCCTATTGTTCCCATAAGTTCTTCAGTTTGTCTAACACGTTTTGACTAACACTGCGTTTTCAGGAACGTAACTACCGTGTTAAACGACGGTCCACTGTATATATATATATATTACACTCATAATAACATTCCATGGACTCATTTTCTCATATATTAAAAATTAAATACTACATAGTTATTTTAATATATGTTTTAATGAATGTTGTCTCTTTCAGTGCCACTTGAAAGTGTCACAGGACATGGTTATTTAAATCTGGCACAAGCCATAGATCTTGATATCGTTGTCACAGCTGTGGAGATAGAAGTCAGGTGTGTAGATACAGGCATAGTTGGCGTTAGTTCCTCCATCAGGTTGGCCTGGCCACCAGTGACCGTCATCCATAGGGGAGTTGTCGCTATTCCACACCCATCTGCAGAGAGAGTGATAGAGAGAATATAGAATTTTTGTTGTTGGAAAATGAGGAAGGATATTAAATATGCCTTGGAAGGCAGGAGAGGAGTTGTAAGTTCAATTCATTTTGTACCTAGACTGCAAACTATATTCAAACACACTTAAAAGAAGCATTTTTTTTTATCTTATTGATAGGAAGAGGAGGTGGAGGGTGTGTTTTCCTAGACCTGGGATGCAAGCTACTGTTATCCGTCTTTACATCATGGAAGTAAGGGTAAGTGCCTAGAATGGGTAATGGAAATGAATGGTTCCCCAGATCAATTGTTATTGATTGTTGGCTAGACAAACACTAATGATATTGCAGGACTATTCATTGACAAATGGGAGCACGTCTACAGCAGAGAGATGACATGTATGTCATGAATGGAGTTCACTTAGCTAGTTATTTGGGTTCTAGCTGTTCAGTGAAAGTGTTGTTAGGGGTTTAAATTAGAAATAGTTAGAGGTATGAGTTTTGGTAGGAAAAAATGGATTGTAGAAGTATCAATTTAGGGTTCCGATATTATGAATTTTAGGAATATTAATCACTCAGTAATAATGGGAAAAGATAACATAAATTG
Organism: Cherax destructor; assembly: GCA_009830355.1. NCBI lineage: Eukaryota > Metazoa > Arthropoda > Malacostraca > Decapoda > Parastacidae > Cherax > Cherax destructor. Next base: position 676,164 of record WNWK01000138.1, read on the forward strand.
TGGAAACGCAACAAAATAAAAACGATCTTAAAATATTTTATGCTAATATGAATATGAATTATGTCTGCTTGCATATGTGGGAAACAGTCGGGATATGATTGCCCAGTTCCACAATCAAGTATTGTTGCATGAAAATATAAAATCGATGGATTAGTTACAGAATATGTTTGGGTAGAATTTCTAGGAGGCCAAAAAATATTGATTTTAGGTGTAATATACCGATCCACAAATATAGAAAGTGACAGAGGGAGACTCTTTTTGGGACGAAATTGTTATAGCTTCAAGACATGATAACGTAGTAAGAGAAGGGGAATTTAATTTTAGCCATATTGACTATATTTCTTTGACCAGTAATTTGGAATCCAATGACTTCCTGGAAATAGTTAAGGACTGATTTTTAAACAGTTTGTAATAGAACCTATCTGAGGTAATCTGCTCTACTTAAGTTCATCGAATAGGAAAACTCGTTAATATTCAAGAGATCACTGGAGAATTTGGCGGAAGTGATCACAAATATATTATTATTAATAATACCTGAGAGTACGAGAATATGGATAATGCAGTAAAATTCCCTGATTTCCTTTCAACCGATTATAAATTTACTTAGTGAACATCTGTCTAGTCTTGACTGGGGTTATCTAGCTAATAATTCTATTGACGAAGATCATACTTAGAATAACAATCCCAGATGGATGAGTAGGAGAGTAAAGTATCTATTAGCAGAAAATAGAGGAATTTATTGGCGCATCAGAAATGGAGAGTTTACCTGGAGAGAATTCCAGGGGTCAACGCCCCCGCGGCCCGGTCTGTGACCAGGCCTTATTAACCAATTTGTTTATATTAAAAGGGAGGTAGAGAAGAGGATTAGAAAGGCTAAATGCAATTGAAATTAAAGTAGCTAGTAATCAAAAACAAATCTAAAAAAAAATTCAAGTACGTATATAGGACAAAGATCAGGGAAAAATTAGGACCACTGAGACCTAGGTCTGGACAGCTTATTGGTAATGAGTAGGAAATGTGCTGATCTCTTTTTAATTTATTTATCATCAGTATTCATACGAGAAAGTATAAATGATATCCCAACGATTAATAATTATTCAGGTCCTGAAGAAAACAAATTAAGTATAATATGGTTATTAAGCAAGCAGACAAACTAAAACAAAATTAATTCCCGGGAGCCGATGATCTGTTTCAGGGGTACTTAGAGTGTAAAGGAAACTTAGTAGTTAACAAACCTGTTTAGCACACCAATTCAAACTGGTGTTATGCTAGAGATGTGGAAGATGGCTAATCTAATTCCAATCTTTAAATCAGGGAATAAGTCAATTTCATAAAATTATCGCTCAGTAAGCTAGACGTCTGGAGTAGGCAAGTTGTTAGATTCAATTGCAATGAGAGTTTGCATAAATTGGGTGTAATATGGATGGGGACTAGTCACCAGTGGTGTTCCTCAAGGACTGCTACCGTTGTTGTTCATAATTCACATTTCTGTCATTCATGAAGGAATAACAAGTGACATGAGTAAATTCGCTGATGACTAAAATAGACTGAATAATAGATTCTGAAGAGATACCATTGACTTTCAGAACTATTTAGACAAAATAATGTCATGGTCTGAAAAGTGGTAGATGTGGTCTGGTATGGACAAGTGTCAAGTCCTAATCCTTGGGAATGAAAATGACCCTCATACATATAAACTGGATTATGAAGTACTTGCTCTCACAGAATGTGAAAAGTACTTAGGAGTCAAGGTAAACAGAAATCAGGAGCTAAGATAACGTAAGACCTAAGTGTACAGAACAAGTTTTACAGAGTAGGATTTAAGAAGTATTCGGTAGGTTACATAAAAGAAGGAAATTATAAGTGACCATTGAAAAGAGCAAGTGATGAGGATAGTAAAGAATTGAGTAATGAAAAATTGGATATCAGATTGGGAGCAAGGAGTGTGGAGGAAGTGAATGTGTTCAGATATTTGAGAGTAGACGTGTCAGCAGGTGAGTATTAAAGACTAGGCGAAAAAGGTGAGTAGTGCATTAAGATATCCATGGAGATAATGAACGTTATCCATAACGGCAAAAAAAGTGAATATATGAGAGCATAGTGGCACCAACGCTCTTATATGGGTATGAAGCACGGATTCTGAATTCTGCAGCAAGAAGGAGGCTGAGTCAGTAGAGAAGGCAATGCACACTAACAGCACTTTTCAAGGCAGGTGAAATTGCTGAACTAGAAAATGTACAGAACCTTCACGGCACACATAACTGCGATAAAACACCTCAGTTACTGGGAACGCTTGAAGTTTCTAAACCTGTACTCCCTAGAATGCAGGCGGAAGAGATACTTGATCATATACACTTGGAAAATCCTAGAGGGATTAGTACCAAACTTGCATATGAAAATCACTCCCTATGAAAGCAAAAGACTCGGCAGACGATGCAACATCCCCCAATGAAAAGCAGGGGTGCCACTAGCACGATAAGAGACAACACGATAATTGTCAGGGCCCAAGACTGTTCAACTGCCTCCCAGCATACATAAGGGGGATTGCCAATAGACCCCTGGCTGTCTTCAAGCAGGCACTGGACAAACCCCTAAAGTGAGTACATGACCAGCCGGGCTGTGGCTCGTACGTCGGTTTGCGTGCGGCCAGCAGTAACAGCCTGGTTGATCAGGCCCTGATCCACAATGAGGCCGGGTCACAGACCGGGCCGCGGGGGCGTTGACCCCCGGAACCCTCTCCAGGTATACTCCAGGTATGAAAGACGAGGTGACCCATAGAATTGACGAGGGGAAATAGGTGAATGGTGCACCAAGGAGTCTCTGGAGACAAAGAATGTTATCCATGGAAGCAAAGAAGGAAATGTATGAGAATATAGTGGTACCAATGCTTTTATATGAATGTGAAACATGGGTGGTGAATGTTGCAACAAGGAGAAGGCTGGAGGTAATAGAGATGTCGTGTCTGAGGGCAATGTGCAGTGTTTATATTATGCAGATAATCCATAGCTTGGAGATTTGAAGGAAGTGGGGAGTTTTCAAACGTATTAACCAGAGGGCTGAGGAGGGGTTATTGAGGTGGTTCGGACATTTAGAAAGGATGAATAGAGGAGGTATAAAGCTGTAGCAGGAAGGAAGGTGGGGTAGGGGTCTTCCTGCTAAAGGCTGGATGGAGCGGGTAAAGGAAGCTTTGTGTGTAAAGGGATTAGACTTCCAGCAAGCAAGTATGTGTGAGCATGTTAGACAGGAGACAAATGGTTTTTATGACTTGACATACTGTTGGAGTGTGAGAAAAGTAATATTTATGAAGGGATTCAGGGAAAACAGATTGCCAGATTGAGTCCTGGTGGTGTTAAGTACAATGCCTCTGCTCTGAAGGTGGGGTGGAGATATGTTGCAGTTTTTGACTGTAATGTCGCCATGCCTCTGGCAAGACAATGATGGAGTGTGTGGTGATGAAAGTAAACTTTTATTCATTTTTGGGTCACCCTGCCTCGGTGGGAAACAGCCAATGTGTCAATATAAAAATATACATATAATTACCTGGCAGTACGAGAATAAGAATAATTCAGTAAAAGTCCCCGATTATCGTTCTGCCGATTATAATGGACTTAAGGAACACTTTTTGCCTTGACTGGGGTAATCTAAGGATTCTATAGATGATGATGATACAATGACGAAGAGATCTGCAACTATTAGTATTTTCTTAATATTGTACCGAAAGTATATATATTCCACAGAGAGAAATTAGGTCAAATAAAAATGATTCTAAATGAATGAATAGGAGACTGAAGCATTCGTTAGGAGAAAAGAGAGTAATTTAGAGGTGTATCAGAAGAGGACAACCTTATTGACAAATATGTTCATATTAAAAGAGAAGTAAAGAAGGGAAATAGAAAGATTAAATGTGACTGAAATTAAAGTAGCTAAAGAACCAAAGATAAATCCAAAAGAGTTCAATCAAGATTATATATGACAAAGATCAAGGCAAAAATAGGGCCACTGAGAACTGGCTATGTTCATCTTACTGATAATGAGCAAGAAAAATGTTCTCCTCTTCAAGGTAATTTCATGTCAGTCTTTACTCAAGAAGACATAAATGATATCCCAGCAATTAATAATTATTCTGGCCCTGAAGAAAACAAAGCTAAGTAATATTACTGTTACTGTTACTGAAGTATGTCTCCAGGACGCGACGAACTGTTTTCAAGGGTACTTAACTTAGCCGCTAACGTGCATCTGTCTAAACTGGTGTTGTACTGAAGATGTGGAAGATTTCTAACTGTAACTCACCGAGGATATTATTGGAAATATCTACTCTATATTTGGCTGAGAACACGTGTGTGTAATTTCAAAACATTTGGTTATCATTTAGTTGCCTAGTTTATAATTAAAAAGATTTCGCACGAATTATTTTTATCCATCTTGCATTCGGAGGATGTCTTTTCTAATCTGGCTCTGTAAATCAACAGTTTTTTAAACAAATTAGGATTTTGATTTCTGTTCGGTATGTGTAGAATGCATTTTCTAATCAGCTTAAAAACTCTCATCACCGTGTATTGTACTCAGTGATAGTTTTGGATACAAAATACCTTTGTAACTTGTCATGATTGTGACCAAATCTACCTGAGTTCATTACCTTTGTAACTTGCTCAGCAATCAAAACTTTGAGGCCCAGTCCCTGGACCCATTATGTACCTCTGTAATCTTTTGACTACCACCCACAGGATGGGTATGAGGTGCATAATAAAGATATTAAACTAAACTGATAGTTTTGGGTTGATATTGTGCTGGTTGTTTCAATTTGCAAGTATTAATGAACAAATTGTGATAGTAGCTTTCGTGGAATTACTCAGGGGTGCCTTTTTTAAATCTGGTTCAATTTTTCAACAAGTGTATCTTATCTAAAGAAAGATTCTTACATTTATTGGGCTTGGTTGTTGCCAGTTTGCCTGTTATATTTTAAAATAAGATTTTTGCGACCATTAACAGGGAGACCAAATCTGTTACCAGGCTGTGGAGTCGCGGTCCCAGACCTATCTTTAAGACTAATTAATACCTTCAGCCATATTGGAGGGAAATTTTTAAAATTTCAAAACTTTTATGACATTGTTTATTGTTTTCTCGATTGTAGAGCAAAAAACTTACTACAGTTAAGGAAATAAAACTTTAAAATAATGAAATTTACTTTTATGACCTCAAATTGGCAGATTTATAGTTTGCTCCATTGTCTTGAATTTCTGAGTTTGTTACAAAGTAAATGTTTTCAGTGTTGGACTGCCTTCAGTTCCAGCTACTGGGCCATAGATGGCGTTGATTATAGTTACTGGGCCTCTTGGGATAGTTTAGTTATAACTTGTAAACCCTTGGAGCTACGCTCTTGTTCATCAAATCAAACTTTATTACCTCCCAAGTGCTGAATAGTACTTATGGGTTTAGCGAATCCCTTTGAATGAAATATTATAGCTCCCAGGTACCTCTCTTCCGGATGACAGAGGTACAAGGGGCTGGGATTATGTGACACGGGGCTTCCCCTCTTTCGGAGGGCACCTCTATTTCGTATCACTGAGTTATTGTGGGCTGGGGTTATGTGAAACGGGGGTACCTCTCTTTCGGATCACTGAGGTACAAGGGAGGATGGGAATATGTGATATGGGGATACTTTATAATCACATAGCGAAATAAGTCTAGCAATTACGCAAGTCACTTACTTTCCTTCTTCCAGAGCGTCACTTCCTCCAATCCAGAAGCCTTCATCTTCGTATCCAAGACCTAAAAGAAATGGTTTATATTACAAAAAAAAAAATCTTTCTTAAAATAAAATCAGTAATAATGAAAAAAAAAGTATAAGTAAAACATCTCCTTAATCTGACAATTCAGTCATCCAACATTTGTGTTTCTAAACGATTTTTTGACGATTTGTTGATCAACGATATTCATTTTCGTGTGGAAACTTCTGATGAAACGTTTATTTTTTTCCATAATAACCTTGTTATCCCCCATTAGTGGAATGGTCTTTGAAGTAAATGGGAGAGAGTGTTGTGATCACACATTTCCTTATCATTGTCAGTGATCTGACCTGAGTTACTTTTGAGTGAGCCAATCTTGTCCCTAATCTTATTTCTATATACCTGAAAGAAACCTTTTGGGGTTTTCTTCGAATCCCTTGCCACTTTAGCCTCATAATCTGTTTTAGCTTTTCTTATTCCCCTTTTTTTAATTTCTCTCTTTAATTGAATATAGTGATTTCTTAATTGCCCATCCTCTCTTTTGACCAATGAGATGTTTTAATCTATTGTTTATCCATTTGGGATTATTTTTGGTTGATCTAATTTCCCTAACTGGAACATAAGTTGACTGGGCAGCTAGAACTATGCATTGGAACACATCACACTGGCAACCAACACCACCTACCTGACCCATAGTCAGGTCATCCCAATTTAGCCCACCCAGGTAATTTCTCAGTCCCATGAAATCGGCCAACTGGAAGTCTGGGACAGAGACTTGATTGCAGTTATTTGGGTAATTCCATAATATATTGAAACTAAGTGATTTGTGATTGCTTTCACCAGGCTCATCATTAACCTCAAGAACCAAGTCAAGCAGATTGTTTCCTCTAGTTGGTTCTGTCACAAACTGGTTAAAAAAGCAATCCTGAATCGTATCAAGTCACTAGACTCAAGATTTACTGTCATATTGTTCCAATCAATTTGTCTAAAGTCAAAATCTCCCATTAACACGACATTTTCATATCTTGATGAATTATGAATTTCGTCCCATAGCAGCTTACTGTACTCCCTATCAAGATTTGGGGGCCTGTAAATCACACCCAAAATTAATTTGTCACGACCCTCGAGAAACTGTAGCCAAACAGATTCAGTGTCCGATGCTTCTAATCTTATATCTTGTCTAACACAACAGTTTAAATTATCTCTGACATACATCGCCACTCCACCACCCTTCCTGTTGACCCTATCAGTATAGAATAGTTTATAGCCTTGTATGTGCATTCAGAAGCCATTTCTCTATCTTTCATTTTGAACCAAGTCTCCGTTATAGCAATAATATCAATATTACCTGAACATGCAAGTAATCTTAGCTCATCTATCTTATTTCTTAGACTCCTACTATTAGTATAGTAAACTTTAAGGGAGCTAATCACTCTCTGCCCTCTACTATCTCTCTTTGTTGATCGCAACTTTATTTTGAAGGGACTTTATTTTGAATGGTATTGTGTCTTATTTTGTTATTTATTTTAAATATTGTCTATTAAACATATCCCTGAGGTATCCTGGTAATATCTACTGTTTTCAACTCTTGTACTTCAGCTTCATTGTTTCCCCCACACACTCATACCTCTATAATCTATCAGTTTAAAGTCCTAGACAAGTCAGCAATGGCCCCTTCAATCGAGTTGGCTAATGCAACCACTCTGGACCCTAAGAGATGTACCCCATCCCTTGCATATATATCACGTTTGCCATAAAATTTGTCCCAGTTATCAATGAATGGGATTTCAAATTCCTTGCAGTACCTGTTAAGCCAGCAATTTACACCAATTGCCCAGACATCCATTCATTGCCCACTCCCCTTCTAGGCAAGATGCTACATATGATTGGGACCCCTCCCTTATACCTAGTTACATCTAAGGCTGACTTGTACTTATCTAGCAGCTCTTGTCTCCTGCCCTTTCCAATATCATTTCCACCAGCACTAAGACAGATGATGGGCTTGTTCCCATTACCTGACATAATATTATTCAACCTGTTTACTATGTCATCAACACCAGCTCCTGGGAAGCACACTCTCTGTCTAACGTTTCTTTCTCTGTTACAGAAAGCACAGTCCATATAACTTACCTGTGAGTCACCCACAATCAGAATGTTCTTACCTTGATTAACAGGGGAGTTAGTGGTACCTTTAACCTCGCTAACCACTGAAGTACACTCGTCCTGGAGGACAGAGAATCGATTTCCTACCTTCAGGTTTTCTCTATTAACCTTCCTTATCTTGATGCTTCTACCTTTAGTAGAGACTACATTCCACATGAAGCAGCTGCCACTCTTCAACTCACTGCTGGTAACCTTTTCCTCCACACTGACTCCACCCATCTCACACTCACTCCCAAATCCTGAGATTCCAAAACACTACAACAAACCAAGGTGCTCTATAACGCTCCACACTAATCCCCCAGACTGGTACCCCGTGGCCTGGTGGCTAAAGCTCTCGCTTCATACGGCGAACGTCCGGGTTCGATTTCCGGCGAGGGTTGAAACATTGGGCGTGTTTCCTTACACCGGTTGTCTATGTTCCCCATCAGTAAAATGGGTACCTGGGTGTTAGTCGACTAGTGTGGGTCGCATCCTGGGAAAAAACTGACCTAATTTGCCCGAAATGCTCTGCATAAGGCCTGCATGAGGCCTAGTTACAGACCGGGCCGCGGGGTCGTTGACCCCCGAAACCCTCTCCAGGTATCTCCAGGTATCAAACAGCTAGGACAGGATGAACTTTCTTGACCACTGACCTCAGTATACTCACAATACCCAAAATAACCATTGTGAAAAAAATAGTGAAATTCCAAGTGCTTTCGTTATTTCTCACATTATCAAGTAACTGTAAAAATAATTGAACAACAGAAAGCTTATGAGGCTGAGATATCACCTTGCATATAACCTGACACCTGACCCAGCACGCTGAGCATGTGAGTGTCACATGGCAAGTACAATTTATTAGTGACATGCCAGATAAAGATTAAATTCCTTTCAAATTCTATGAATTATAAATTAATCTAATTTATGTGACCGAAAATTAATGTTCATATTAAAATTCTTAATTTTTTAAGAAACATGATTCGATTATATTTCAACCATAGATCTGCTTGATGCAACTTCGACCTTTTGAAAATCCATTGGGTGGTTAAAATCTCTCACATAAACAGAGCATTAGACTCTTGTCCAGTTCTAATACAATATTTATGCTGTTATATTTTTAGTTCAAGGCTTTTTCTTGTTTAACCTTAGTAAACTTTATTGCATTTTTATAAGGAATCTCACAGACAGCGAGTTTTTGTGATTATTCTTAATCAAAAGTTTTTTTTTTACTCTATCAAGCTTTTTTAATAATAATTTGATTTTAACATTTTTAAGTAAAGAAGTTAAAAACCATTATTTGCTTGGTTCAATATGCTTGTTTTTCATTTTTCAAATTGAGAAATGTATTTCTGGCATAAATCTTCAAAATTTCTTCATCTATGAACTCTGCGCAACAAGTACCTGGAGTTTACCTGGAGAGAGTTCCGGGGGTCAACGCCCCCGCGGCCCGGTCTGTGACCAGGCCTCATGGTCTGTGACCAGGCCTCATGGTCTGTGACCAGGCCTCATGGTCTGTGACCAGGCCTCATGGTCTGTGACCAGGCTTCATGGTCTGTGACCAGGCCTCATGGTCTGTGACCAGGCCTCATGGTCTGTGACCAGGCCTCATGGTCTGTGACCAGGCCTCATGGTCTGTGACTAGGCCTCATGATCTGTGACCAGGCCTCATGGTCTGTGACTAGGCCTCATGGTCTGTGACCAGGCCTCATGGTCTGTGACCAGGCCTCATGGTCTGTGACGCAGAGTTCTGAAAAACATGGATGAGAATACTGAAAGTTTAACTTTATCTATTTGTTTGTTTTCTGTATATTTTTAATTTTAAATAATGGTTACCTTTATAATTTAGACATGTAAAAAAGGCAATGAGTTTTGTGTTCAAACTTAACAGTAAACTCCATGGAAAGAGCTAGACTAATTAAATAAGTTATGGTTTATATCTATATTCTTGGGCAATATTCCATGTAGAAATTAATGAGAGTTGATTTCCTATTGCCATACCAAACTTATGAGTGTAAAAGTCGCTATTAAATTCAAATTTTGCATTAACAATATAAAATTTAATAAGCTCTATGATTGTCGCATGTTGTTTGAATGTATGATCTCATAATTCATAAGCGTAACACTATGCAGAAATGCAACAGACATTCTATATCACTAGAGGAAGAGTGATAAATTGTCTCACCTGGGTGATTGAAGATGTAATCGCGCACCTTTTGGTGGAGGTCGCCTCTAAGCTCAGCTAGGTTAGCATTTTCTTCGTGGCACTTTTCTCTGATTTCAAACCATGACCCCTTACTTATTTTTCCATACATGTAGAACTTTATGCACACTGGCACCATGGGATCTGCGCTGAAGTTTATGTATTCGTCTGGGCATTGGGGTGCTGAAGAGGAAGTAACAGTGAATTGCGTTCAACATAATGGCGTGAGTGTTGTAGAAGATTAGAACAACTAGAATAATGTTAGCTGAAATTAAAACGGTTTCACACGAAATATATTTGTAAAAAGCACATGACTTATACTGTCTAGCACTAAAGAAACACTAAATTGTTCCGTGTGTTTTTCAGTAAGTACTGAGTGGTTTCTGATTGTTGCTGCTTCGTTTCTGTGCAATGTAATATGATTTACTCGTTATCAAAGTGAGCGGAATCTATCCTTAGACCAACCCTGAGGATGAAGCCATAATATGAAGATACAATATAATCCTAGCAAATAAGTTTGTACTGCTTTTAACCTTTTTAGTGCTTAGTTCCTAGGCTCTTTGTGTATCTATATTGTCTTACGCTACCGTTAAAAGGATGGATATGATATGTTCAGTTAGCTAGTAGCTGAGGCAAAAGAATTTAAGGCTCAAAATTAAACTAGAATATCGTACCTTGACCGGAGGCCACCGTGATCGCCGCTGAAAAGTAAATTATTTAATTTTATTAGTAAATTCAGATATATACTCCAGTAATCTTCATCTTCCAAAGCCACCGGCTGCTCCAACACGCAAGTTATACTTTTTGTATCAAACTAAATACATATTACTCTGTTAAATATTTTTTCCAGAAGTCCTTTTCATGAGCTAGTCCAAAATCACCGACTGGATACGTCCAAAATAAGTGATCCACTAATCCGGATTCGTCCAAGAAATAAGTGAACCAACGACCGGATTCAAACGAATTCGTTAAAAACAAGGTATCCTTTGACCGAATTCATAAGCTTACGGGGTTCTAGGCCCTCATCAAACACCCAAACAGTAACTACAACAAATAGATACAATACAAATAGACAGACCTACTTTTAAAGTGGTTATTAGTAAAAATATTCAGTGATCCACTAACCGGATTCGTCCGGATTCGCCCGGATTCGTCCAAGAAATAAATGAACAAAGGACCGGATTCAAACGGATTCGTCGGAAATAAGGCATCCTCTCACCGGATATATATAAGTACATATAAAATCTTTTATATAAAAGCCTATCCTCGCCAGCCAAATCGGAAGAACTGTTAAAGACAACTAAATACTTCGAGAAATTATAGGCTAGTTAGCTAGGAGAGTTGTCAAGTGTTGTAAGATGACCACCACCATGACCACCACCATGAAAATCTGTGTAGTCTGCAGAAAGGGTAAGGGGCGAAAACAGGCCTGGATTGCTTGCAATCTCTGTGGTCAATGGTCCCATGGTCATATTTCACCACGCCTTCTTCATCCCTCTTCCACTCCTCCCGTGTTTCTCGATCCATCCTCATATGCAAGTCCACCGTCCTTTGAGGTTTTAATTATCAGATGATAAAACAGTCCAACTCTCTCTAGAACACTACTTTAATTTTTTTTTTATGGAGAATAAACACAGGTGAAATACAAGAAATGAGTTGCTTTAGGAACTTTTCTGTACCGAAGACAAAAGTCAAAGTTGCTGCGCACTTCATGATCTTATTACGTTGAGAGTGTGTAAGAGGCGACCTCGTATGTGTTATATAGTGGCTGCTTGATGCACTAATGTGTCATGGTACATACCAGCTGTGAAGCTCCACCTGCTGCCTGCCCTTCAGGTTGCCGTTCTCACTCTTATCTGCGACCCTCAGGTGTCACGTAGCTCGATCGCTGGCGTTCTCAGCTCACACACTGAGGTCCGGGGATCGAATACTGGTAAGGCTGGAAAACATTAGGACGTGTTTCCATAAGACACCTGCTGTCCATGTTCACCCATCAGTAAAATGGGTACCTGGGTGTTAGTCGACTGGTGTGGGTCTCATCCTGGGACAAAATTGACCTAATTTGCCCGAAATGCTCTGCATAACAAGGGGCTTTCTATATAGTAGTATGTCATTGATGTCAGCTAGGACTGTATATCTTGAACATGTACTTGTAGAAATAAAGATATTGTTATTATGTGTCATTATTCTTGTGATTAAGATTTGAAACTATTTTTACTTTTAAAAATTTTCACCTACCGTAGTATGTATAGATCTGCTGATGTTATTCTCTGTGGTCGAAATCGCAGGAATAAGTAGTTTCAACAACACGAATATATACTATTTTATATTTCATCGTTTATGATGACGATGATAACCAGGTTCACAGGAAACTGAGGGGAAGGGGGAAAAGTTGCATACATCTCTTAATTAACCACCATCAATCAAAACTATCTATTAACGGTTCCAGGATTCTTCATTGGTGTCCTGGTTAGACAGACTATGGGTGAGAGGTGACTCCATTTTCAAGAGCACTACTTAGAAAATACACGTCAGGAACATCGTAATAAACACTAAAAATTGCCTAAAAAATGCTCGTTGCATTGACAACTGGGATCAATGTCTCCATCAATAATGGATATCAGCTAGAGTGGATGAGGCAACACAAACCCAGAGACCTGAGAGAACTGGTATCAAACATTTTTGCAACACTTCGGTATTTTTTTATTCTGGAAACGTTTTGCCAGCCAGTGCCTTCTTCAGTCAACACAGATGAGGAGGAGGAGTGTGAGGTAATCAATCCCACAGCCTGGAGTTGATGTTTTCAGGCCATCAATCTTGATTAAAGTGCAGGACATTCGCGGTGATGAGGCTTACGTACTGCAGACAAATGAGGAAGAACAGTGGTAGGCAGAGTCACCAGTGAAAACCCCACTAGTGGACGTAGTTTAAAGATAGGGTGTTTTAAGGAGGCAGGTTTGTTTTCCTGGGTCTGGGATGCAGGATATTTTACCCGTCTTGACAACATCATGAAAGATACTGGGAGCAATTCTGGTATCTGCCTCAGTGCTGGAGGCAAAGATGTTGGTAGACGTTGGAGTGAGGACCTGATTAGCAGATGCAGATCAGCGGTAGTTGATGAGTGGAACAGTCTGCCTAGTAGGGTTATTGAAGCTAGGACCTTGGGTAGTTTCAAATTTAGGTTGGATAAATTCATGAGTGAGAGGGGTTGGATTTGAGTGGGACTCGCGCATGAGTGGGTAGAATTGTCAAAGCTTGTTTCTTGGGTAGCATTGAAAATTGGGTTGAGCAAATGTTCTGTTGGTGAGACGGATTGTGAAGGACCTGCCTAGTATGGGCCAACAGGCCTGCTGCAGTGTTCCTCCTTTCTTATGTTCTTATGTTCTTATGAGTCATGGCTCACCAATAGGAAGCAGAGGTGTGCATTAATGGGGTTAAATCTGAGTGGGGATCTGTAACAAGTGGCGTTCCACAGGGATCGGTTTTAGGCCCGTTGTTGTTTATAATATATATAAATGACCTTGACGAGGGAATTACTAGTGATATGAGCAAATTCGCTGATGACACGAAGATAGGTAGGATAATCGATTCAGACGTAGATGTCACGGAACTTCAGGAGGATTTAGACAAACTCAATTCCTGGTCAGAAAAGTGGCAGATGCAGTTCAATGTAGATAAATGCAAGGTTCTGAAGCTCGGGAGTGTCCATAACCCAAGCACTTATAAGTTAAATAACGTAGAACTTAGCCATACAGATTGCGAGAAGGACTTGGGGGTGATGGTAAGCAGCAACCTTAAACCAAGACAGCAATGCCTAAGCGTACGTAATAAGGCAAATAGATTACTGGGATTTATATCAAGAAGTGTTAGCAACAGAAGTCCAGAGGTTATATTACAGATTTATACATCATTAGTAAGGCCTCACCTAGATTACGCAGCTCAGTTTTGGTCTCCATATTACAGAATGGACATAAATTCGTTAGAAAACATTCAGCGTAGAATGACTAAATTAATACATAGCATTAGAAATCTTCCTTACGAAGAAAGATTGAAGACCCTAAAATTACATTCACTTGTAAGACGTAGAATGAGGGGAGACATGATCGAGGTATACAAGTGGAAAATGGGTATTAACAAAGGGGATATAAATAAGGTCTTGAGGATATCTCTCCAAGAGAGAACCCGCAATAATGGATTCAAGTTAGATAAGTTTAGATTTAGAAAGGATATAGGAAAGTATTGGTTTGGAAATAGGGTAGTTGATGAGTGGAACAGTCTGCCTAGTAGGGTTATTGAAGCTAGGACCTTGGGTAGTTTCAAATTTAGGTTGGATAAATTCATGAGTGAGAGGGGTTGGATTTGAGTGGGACTCGCGCATGAGTGGGTAGAATTGTCAAAGCTTATTTCTTGGGTAGCATTGAAAATTTGGTTGAGCAAATATTCTGTTAGTGGGACGGATTGTGAAGGACCTGCCTAGTATGGGCCAACAGGCCTGCTGCAGTGCTCCTCCTTTCTTATGTTCTTATGTTCTTATGATAGACATAATTAGGAGTAGTAGGGAATGACTCACTATGGTCCCCTCGCTACGGCTAGCTCTAGGTCCTAGAAAGGTACATCCCTATACGGTCTTTCTTGTCTAGCATTTTTATTTTCCAAGCTGGTGAAGTTTTCGTTTCCCCAAGAGTTTATCTTCACTCCATTTCTTAGAATCAATTTTTGTTCACATTTTTTTTAGGAAGATTCTTTTATCGTCTATGATTACCTCTTCCTCACGATCTTGAATCACTTCTTCCCTCGAACCTTCCTCTCCCTATCACCAAAAACACCTAACCTACTTTCTAATCCCAATGTCCTTCTACCTCACCTTCCCTTCATCACCAATGACTTCAATGATTTCATATGTACCAATCTCCATCCCCATCACCCTTACCTTCTCATCCCATCTACCCTTCACCTCCCCCTAAAGCACACTCCATCTCTCTCTCCATATCCCCACACCCACTCCTTCACTACCTTAGAATCCATCACCCCTCCTTCATCACATCCACCATCATCCTTCCACTTCATCACATCCACGCTTTCTATCACCCTACACCCTCTCTATCACTACCCTATAATCCCCCTACATCACCCTAACCCTCCATCCTGCCCTGTCACCCTCCCCTTCCATCACCTCCCCTCCATCACTTACTTCCATCTCCTCCATCACCAACCTCCACCACCACCCCCTCTATCACCCCTACCCCTCTATCACCCCCTCCTGCAACCCATCAACCTGCCTAGTATGGGCCAACAGGCCTGCTGCAGTGTTCCTCCTTTCTTATGTTCTCCTCCCCTTTCATCAACCCTCCTCCACTTCTCATCATTTTACCCCCTCTCTAAATCAACTCCCTCCTTTAAAAATACAAAAAATCCCTCACTACACCCATTCATTTACTCCGTTCTCTCTATCACCCCTCCCTCAATCAATTCCCCCCCCTCATAATTAGCAGCTGGTACATACTACACCCAAGACCACGACCAACCTATCTAATTCTCACCCTATATCTCATTATCTACATCCCCCTCCCCCCACACCCACTCACTCCTCCCCATTCACTCTGCTACAACATGTCCGATTACCTGTCATAAAGACGCAAGACCTGGGAATTTTTGCCAGCCATGTTCTGTGCCATCATTTACCTAAAATTACATCAAGAATGTCATCACAATCATCAACACAATCACCACACCGCTGAGAGGTTTCATCCTACTGTGACTTTATTCACCTGATAAATATTTTTCTGCTTACGACTTCATTTATCAGGAGGGGGGTATTAGGTAGGCCTGGCATTTTCAGGTGTAGGGGTGAAAATAGCATTATGTGATCTATCAGTGTAGACCTTATGGTGAATTTTAAAAATGGGCGATAGGCACCTTTATTCGATTAGCATATGATGATGTTTGTGTTTTACCGACTTAATGTAATGATGTGTTGGTGATGGTGGCGATAATGGCGGTGGTGATGGATGTGATGGTGAGGCTGATGATACTGGTTGTGATAGTGTTGGTGGTTATTACGAGCACAGGAGTAGAACAGCCTGGACACCTTCCTGTAACTGAACAAACAGTGGAGCAAGCAAAAGACAACATCAGTATATGACTTGTATTTTCTTCACTAAATAAACAAGCTGGTATTTACAGTATGTACACTATTTACAATATATACAGTAATGTAAAAGTGTACAACACGGTGGTCAAAGGAAGCATAATGCAAGAGATGGAGAATG
>WNWK01000138.1:695000-751387 GCA_009830355.1 Cherax destructor
GAAAAGGAAAGAGTAGTAGTGGTAGAGAATAGAAATAATAAGACGAAATTAAAGGGTATTGTTATTGTTGGTAAACAAGGAATGATGGTAGGAAATCAGGATTAAGTTGCTGGTGCTGGCGATAATTCGTAAGTTAATTCATTCTGCAAACAAAATTTGATAATAATGCAATAATATATTGTACATTTAAAAGTTGCATTCATTCACCTACTCGCCGACCTTCTAGTTTTCATAACAACGTCATTGTATTTAGTCAAATTCAAGTTTTAATTTTTATTAAGTAACACCAACAGTTGAGCGAAGCCAATATTGACAATATAAGATAAAATATGCGTTATAGAACTTGACCAAGGTTATATATACCGAGAATTGTATTTCTATGTCTATATACACTGAGAGTTTTCTCTAATCCCTGTTTTAGTGATAAAGTTTCCTTGACTAGTAGTGTACAGGACGTGTAGCCTGGTCCTCGTGTCATGCATAGGCTAAACCTTCCGCTAACCCCAAGCTTTATCATAATACTCATGTTTATTGGATTAAATAGTAATGACGCAACAAAGACTAGTAAATAAACTTGTAGAAGCAAGTCAGGAACCACTAATTATACGTATGTAACTGATGGTTTGTCTTATATGATGATTTAGAAAACAGATTCAAGTGTATTCACAGTAAGTCGATACAGCTTCATATTATGAAACAAATGTGAAAGTGAACAGATGTATTTCGATCGCTGCGTTGTCGAAGATATACCAAAAGGATATGTACGTATATCAGATCTCCCTGGTATCTGGTCCTTGATCTATGTTGATGATGTTGCTAGTGCCAGTGCTGGCTTGTGGGGGGCGTCTCTGCATGATGATGTTGCTAGTGCCAGTGCTGGCTTGTGGGGGGCGTCTCTGCCTACACCTGACTACAGCATATAAGCCACCTCTGCGGCCTGTGCTGTATTTCCTACAAGATTGATGGACTGAACACATCGACTCCAGGCCGAGGGACTGATTACCTCAAAACTCCTCCTCTCCTTACACCTTTCTGCTTTGTATTGGACTGATGAAGCCACTGTGTGGCGAAACGTTTCCTCAATAAAGATACCCAAGTGTTGCATATGTGTCTAATTTATAACCTGTCGGTTCTCTGAACCATTCATCTACATTCTGCGACGATCAATTGACTGAACTTAATTTCATGTCCTCTCAGTTGACAGTGGAATGTCGTGGAAATCCCAAATAACTTCCCTAAAGGATTCAAGTGTTGTTAGACTAAACGTAGTCAGAGTTTAAGAGTATTTTCATTGGAGTCGCCAGACAAACCCTTTTTCGTTTCATTCGGCTCTGGATCTATCTAACCAAGAGTATGAGGCCTAGGTATGTTCCTCAGCTTTCATAGTTGTTTTCTAAATCTGAAGTAATTCATCTTCCGAGATTACATTCGTGTCTTGGTGTTTTATCTTCCCCAGCCTGAAGCCTGTATGCAGAAGTAATACCTCGAGATATTTCTTTTCTTTTATTTTCTTCCATGACCTTCACGGTCCTGTCTTAAAAAAAAAAATATGGAAGTTATGATATTCAGACATGGGCCAGCATCTCTCAGAGGAATGTTAAGCATAATTTAATATGATGTCCTACTTATCAAAGAGCAAATAAACGTCTTTTTCGACTTCTTCACCGCCCTGATACTTACACTCTAGCTACCCATTTCTCACATTTAGTGCAAACTCTTCCTCTATGACTTTCAACTGAGAGACTTATTACTCAAATTATTACTTTTTTCCTTTCATACTTACAATAACCCTTCACTCTTCTACCCTTTTAATGTAACCACTCCAATATTATGCAGCGCTGAATGGACTTCATGGATTTGATCCATTTTATGTGATTAATAATAATAATAATAATAATAATAATAATAATAATAATAATAATAATAATAATAATAATAATAATAAATAATAAACATTAACATTGTAAGGTTAGGTTAGGTTAGGTAAGGTTTGTCAGGAAACAGGACAAGTATTTCTTGACGCGGGTCTGTCATATATGATGACCCGCCACTGGAGCTTTTGTTCATCTGACCGAGGCCTTCCGCTGGCTTACAGGTCCACCCCTTTAAAAATTATGGTTATAGTTATAACCATTTCTTTTTTATTACCGATGAAAGTATATATTTTTGGTGCTAAATTAAAATTTATTAACGTCCTGATCATTAATTTCGATGTAGTATAAACATTGGTAAAGTTCACATCTATACCAATACTTATAAACTAATGTCCAGATCAGTATTCTCATGACTTTAGTAATGACTAGATGCTCTAAGTTTCCTACCATCATAGCGGAGGAGCTAAAACTGATCTTGCTTATGTATCATCAGTGTTCTCTGTGGTATATGTCAAGATTGAAATCTATTTTAGAAATCAAATTAAATATATTATTTGAAAGTGGCTCAGTATCACAATTTCTGAATAATAATACTTTTTAATAATATTTCATTATAATAATATTTTTTATAGTATTTAATTTTAATAATATTATTTTTATTAATATTTCATTTTAATAATATTATTTGAAAGTGGCTCAGGATCACAATTTCTGAATAACAATAATACATTTTAATAATATTTCATACTTTCTGAATAATAATAATACTTTTTAATAATATTTCATACTTTCTGAATAATAATAATAATAATAATAATAATAATAATAATATTAATAATAATAATTTTTAATAATATTTCATACTTTCTGAATAATAATAATAATAATAATTTTTAATAATATTTCATACTTCATTAAGGAAAAACGTGTTCAGATGCTCAATGAAAGGTTTTGAAAGCTACATAACAATAAAACTTTAAATGAAATTTGTTGATATATTTAGTTCTGTTTAAACTGTCTTTATATATGAGTAATGTTTCCCAAAGAGATTTCCAAGTAAAATATTGAGTTTTATTTTTATTCCCATCCCCGACATTGATATCTGAATAAAATTTAAACCAAGGAACGGGGAAAAGGGGGAATTATTTGAACCCATTACGAGAGAATGGTAAAACTCCAGGCAAGTGCGTAAACCACTGCGCCACCTGGCTACAATAAGAGACATTCTCCTAGGTATATTGCTTTAATTCTTCTTTTGTGTCATTCTCAAGCTGTCATTCAGAATCTCTCCTCAATCGTGCATAATCGTTTCTTGATTCTTTCCTTAATTCTGTTTTCTACTTTCCCTCATTAGCTTTCTGTAGTTTATCATGCTATTCGATTTCTATTTTTGCTCTCTACATCACTGGCTCTCTAATCTATTTACTTCTATATTGATAAGTGCCTCTTCCACATCCTAGCATTTTCCAACTAGTACTCAGTCTCATTTTTCATCTTTCCTTAAAGTTGCCTCTACCAATCCTTCAACCTCCTTATATAAAATCTATTTTAAGTTCTTCTCCTCCGACTGTGCTCTTCACTAGGTTTACTTTCACAAGGTATTTAAAACTCAGTATTGTGTAGTTGTCAGCATCCAGAAGCTGCCCACAGTGTTTCGTCAGCTGCATGTAGTATGAATAAATACTCTATCTACACTTGCTGGTTCATCTCCTCCTCCCTCTCTTTTTGTCTTCCCAATGTGCTAGAATATGTTTACCACGGCGACCTCTATCATCATAGCTCTATATTCCGTCCTCCAAGTGAGTTCCAGTTTCCCAGTCTATTTCAATTTTTGGTTGAATTATCTAGTGTTTAGCAGCTTTGCTTTGATCGTATGATGTCTTTATGTCACTCAAACTGCGGTGTTAATCATTACTTTGTTATTTTGCTATTACCTTGAGTCTCCCACTCACGAGTCTGCTTACTATGTAATCATTTGGTAGCCTGTGTTTACTCCTTCACGAAACTTCATTTGTTTCCAATTAGCAGTGTTATTCCTTTCTATGATCATCTGTTTATTTTATTTTTTTATTACATCAACAGTTGATATTCTGCAATGAATATTGTTTCCGTTATCATCTCAGTTTCATCTCCATGATATCTTTGACGTGTGAGGTTGCCTTTCCTAAGCGCTCTTTTAAAAACAGGTACGTATCTTATTAAAAACAGGTAGGTATCTTATTAAAAACAGGTAAGTATCTTATTAAAAACAGGTAAGTATCTTATTAAAAACAGGTAGGTATCTTATTAAAAACAGGCAAGTATCTTATTAAAAACAGGTATCTTATTAAAAACAGGTATCTTATTAAAAACATGTATCTTATTAAAAACATGTATCTTATTAAAAACAGGTATCTTATTAAAAACATGTATCTTATTAAAAACATGTATCTTATTAAAAACAGGTATCTTATTAAAAACAGGTATCTTATTAAAAACAGGTATCTTATTAAAAACAGGTATCTTATTAAAAACAGGTATCTTATTAAAAACAGGTATCTTATTAAAAACAGGTATCTTATTAAAAACAGATATCTTATTAAAAACATGTATCTTATTAAAAACATGTATCTTATTAAAAACAGGTATCTTATTAAAAACATGCATCTTATTAAAAACAGGTATCTTATTAAAAACAGATATCTTATTAAAAACAGATATCTTATTAAAAACAGATATCTTATTAAAAACAGGTATCTTATTAAAAACATGTATCTTATTAAAAACAGGTATCTTATTAAAAACATGTATCTTATTAAAAACAGGTATCTTATTAAAAACAGGTAACTTATTAAAAACAGGTAACTTATTAAAAAACAGGTATGTTATTAAAACAGGTATCTTATTAAAACAGGTATCTTATTAAAAACAGGTATCTTATTAAAAACGGGTATCTTATTAAAAACAGGTAGCTTATTAAAAACAGGTATCTTATTAAAAACAGGTATCTTATTAAAAACAGGTATCTTATTAAAAACAGGTATCTTATTAAAAACAGGTATCTTATTAAAAACAGGTAACTTATTAAAAAACAGGTATGTTATTAAAATAGGTATCTTATTAAAACAGGTATCTTATTAAAAACAGGTATCTTATTAAAAACAGGTATCTTATTAAAAACGGGTATCTTATTAAAAACAGGTAGCTTATTAAAAACAGGTAGCTTATTAAAAACAGGTATCTTATTAAAAACAGGTATCTTATTAAAACAGGTGAGTATCTTATTAAAAACAGGTGAGTATCTTATTAAAAACAGGTAAGTATCTTATTAAAAACAGGTAAGTATCTTATTAAAAAAAGGTAAGTATCTTATTAAAAACAGGCAAGTATCTTATTAAAAACAGGCAAGTATCTTATTAAAAACAGGCAAGTATCTTATTAAAAACAGGTAAGAATCTTATTAAAAACAGGTAAGAATCTTATTAAAAACAGGCAAGTATATTAAAACAGGTAAGTATATTAAAAACAGGCAAGTATATTAAAAACAGGTAAGTATCTTATTAGAAACAGGTAAGTATATTAGAAACAGATAAATATCTTATTAGAAACAGGTAAGTATCCTATTAAAAACAGGTAAGAATCTTATTAAAAAAAGGTAAGTATATTAAAAACAGGTAAGTATCCTATTAAAACAGGTAAGTATCCTATTAAAAACAGGTAAGTATCCTATTGAAAACAGGTAAGTATCTTATTAAAAACAGGTAAGTATCCTATTAAAAACAGGTAAGTATCTTTTAAAAACAGGTAAGTATCCATTAGTTATTATTACATTCATAGAGAAGTACTAGACATGTACGGGTAAACAATTAGGTTTGATATAAGGAGAGAGGATAGCTCCAATTCTTTGGATCAAGTGCCCGTGAGGGATCAACACACTGCTATTAATGATCGCTGGCATCCACCATTATTTCCGCCGTCTTTATCGCAATTTGATAATAAATAATAATATCCTCACACGCTTACTTACCTCATTAATAAATGTTGGAGTGGTATCTACCCCAGAAATTAAAATAATGACGATAATTAAGAAAAATGTAAAATAATAATTTTGTCTGTGATGTTTTTGTTGGCTTTTGCTTTGAGGGCCAACAAAGCTTACGTATTATTGAACCCTGCCATAAGAATAAGAAGTTTATTTTGACATGATACATGGTTGTACAGAGTAATATAATAGTTGGGTGTACATGCCAAAAGCCCCTTAGTATGCAGAGCATTTCGGGCAAACTTAAAATTAACTTCAGATTAGGAAGGCAATAATAGTTCATATGGTCATTAGATACGTTACAGTGAGTACAAGATAATTAAATATTCTATTAGGTAATGCTGCATGGTATTGATAAGTCTAGTAGAGAATAATTCCACTATTAAATTAGTTTATGAAGATTACAGTATTATAACATAACAATTTAAAACAATTTACAATATGATGTACAATTTAGTACTATCAAAAAATATATGAAATTTAGACATCTAATTTTGAAGAAGTGGGTAAGCGGTTGAGCACTCCTCAGCACAATATGAGTAGCTTTTGAGTGACTGGTAGGTATTAGGTACGGTTTGTCTGGTTAATTTTGGGTGATGAGGTGATTTCTTAGTAGGACCTTAAACTGATTTGCAGACAGGGGTCCTTTAGTGTGTTCTGGCAATGAATTCCAGATCTTCAGGCCCTTTATGTACATAGCATTTTTGCATAGGGAGAGATGGACACGAGGGATATCGAAGAGTGATTTGTGTCTCGTATTATGGCTGTGTGTTCTGTAATAGTTATCAAGAAGGAGTTTGAGAGGAGGGTTTATATTTGAGTATAGTGTTCTGTGTATGTAGTAGGCACAATAACAAGTGTGGATGTTTTGTATATTAAGCAAGTTAAGGCTCTTGAAAAGCAGTGGAGTGTGTTTAAAGAAATGTCCCTAGATACACCGCAGGGAGGAGTTCTCAATCCCATGCTATTTAATATTCTGATTAATGCTCTCCTAAATGCTCTACATACCTCACCTAAACATATAGCTATAAGCTATGCTGATAACATCATGTTCCATACAACAGGGCATGAAAAGATGAGTACCATTCTTAATGAAGTTCAAGCAATTTGTAATCGACTAGGCCTCGTAATATCTTCCTCTAAAAGAAAAATATTAACAAGCAAACGACATCCCCCACCCATCTATTTGCAGGGTGAAAACATTAGCTACGTTAAAACTTACAGATATCTTGGTGTAGATGTACCCTTTAAGAAATCCACTATACCACAACTAAATAAAAAATGCAAAGATAGACTAAATGCTCTTAAAGCTGTTGCTGGCTACAACCCCAACTATGGTGCTAATGTGAGAATCGTGAGAATGATGTACATAACCTATGTTAGGTCCTTAATTGATTATGCTGCTCCCATGTTGATATTAGCTAGAGAAAGTTCTCTCCGACCCTTGAAGTTAATGCAAAATGAAGCTCTTAGAATTATTCTTGGCTGTCCCAAATCTACAAAGGTTCTTAATATGAGGAAGGAGCTTGGTATTACTAGTATCAGTGATAGGATTGTTGAGATTAACACTGTACTTGGTATTAGAATGTTTAGAAATGAATCAGACACTGTCACAATGAATCTTACTAAATGTCTAGAAGTAAGTACTCACAGATCTAAATGGATTGTGAAAACGTGCAATTACATTAAGTTTTATAAACTGCATGAATTGTATCACTGTAGGCAACAAGAGCATTTCACCCCTCCATGGAAGATGTGTTCATTTAATATCACATACCTGCAAGTCCCTCCCAAGAAGCTCATTGCTAGTAATCCCTTCCTTAAATCACTTGTTAAAGCAACTGCTCAAGAAGAAATTTCTCACCTAGCTGGTAGTAATAAGTTATCACAAGTTATATACACTGATGGATCTAAACAGGAGTCTTCTGGCAGGGCTGCATCTGCTCTGGTTGCCACCTCCCTAGTTAAGAACGATAATAAATTTGTTGAACTAGGCATAAGAATTAACAACTGGGCGTCTACACTGCAAACTGAATTGTTTGCAATCCTAATGGCACTAAAGCTAACTTATGACACTGAGCTTGACTCTATCATCATTACTGATTCTATGTCATCATTGAAGGCTCTTGACTCATATAATGACTAACAGCATGCTCATTGGAGAAGCCAGGTATAGATACTAAAAAATCCGGGACAAAGGAATTAATGTACAATTGCTATGGATTCCATCACACATTGGATTACTCCTTCATGATAAAGTTGATATGTTTGCCAAGAAGAGTACCCTGAAGGAGAATGTAGAATATAACTTTGGTATATCTGTGTCTAGCATTAGGAATAATATTAGGGGAGAAATAAATAATGAAAATGATTGCTATAGGAATGCAGTTAGAAGCCTGAGTAGATCTATAACCCAGTATGATAACATGAACATAGATAAGTATGTTTATGGAGCAACTTGCAATGTGAACAGACTGACTGATGTTGTAGTGGCCAGGCTTAGGCTTGGCTACAAGTACTTCTGGCAGTTTGGGAGACACATATGATGATCAAACTAAATGCAAATTATGTGATCAGGCATATGGTCACTGTCTTGAACACTATGTGCTTAATTGTCCACTTATTGAGGAATATAGAGATAGACAGTAGAATAATCTATGTGACATGTCAAGATATCTTATTAATGAAAAAAAGATACCAGTTATACTAAGCAAATTTCCTAAATTTCCTAAATTTGCTCGTAACAGATAAGTGAACTGTAGATATAAATCCAAATGTACAATTGTTAACCCTTTTGGGGCCTAGTTACTGGGCCTTTTGTGTATCCATATGCTCTTGCGCTACCGTCCACAGGATGGATATGGGGTGCACAATAAACTAGCCACTTCGGTGGCAAAATCTAATCTAATGCAGGAGTTCGTAATCAATCGTACTGCAGCTTTTTGTTGGGTTATTAAAGGTTTAAGGTGATTTGCTGTGGTTGAGCCCCATGCACAAATACCATGGGTGATTTAAGGGTAAATGAGAGAGTGGTACAGAGCTAGAAGAGCTGATTGGGGTACATAGTACCGTATCTTTGAAAGAATGCCTACTGTTTTGGAGACTTTCTTGGAAATTTGCTGTATGTGTGTCTGAGATCTGAGACTGCAGTCAAGGTGGAGACCTAGAAATTTGCCCTCTGTCTGTCTAGAAATGGGTGAACCATTTATCAATATGTTTAGTTGTACATTTGAAGCTCTGTTTCTAAATAACATGAAGTAGGGTTTGTCTATATTGAGAGTAAGTTTGTTGGTAGTCATCCAAGTAGATATTTTTAGTAGTTCGTCATTTACAGTGTCTGTTAGTATAGTTGGGTTTGAGTGAGAGAAGACATAAGTAGTGCAATCTGCAAATAAAACGGGTTTTAGGAGTTTAGCTGCGTTTGGGAGGTCATTGATGTAAATGAGAAAGAGAAGTGGGCCAAGGACACTACCGTCAGGGACTTCAACAAGAACAGGTTGCGTAGTGGAGTTAACGCCATTTGTGTATACATACTGGTTTCTGTTGCTAAGATAAGATTTTAAGTAATCGAGAGTGTCCTCTGACCCCGTAATGTTCAAGTTTTAGGTGCAATAGGTCATAGTCAACTGTAGCAAATGCTTTTCGTAGGCCTATGAAAAGTCCCAGGAAAATTTCATTTTTTTTTCGAGTGTCGAATGTATTAGTTCAAGCTTATGTATAATTGCATCGTTGGTACTTTTTTTCGGTCTAAATTCAAAGTGACAAGTGTTAAGTATGTTGTGGGATACTAAGTAAGAGTAGACTTTTTTGTAAATTAATTTTTTGAAGATTTTAGATAGTAGGGGCAAGTTTGATATAGGCCTATAGTTGTTCAATTCAGTTGGATCACCTCCTTTGAGGATCAGGGTGACCCTTGCTGTCTTGAGTATGGATGGTCAGGGTGACCCTTGCTGTCTTGAGTATGGATGGTCAGGGTGACCCTTGCTGTCTTGTGTATGGATGGTCAGGGTGACCCTTGCTGTCTTGAGTATGGATGATCAGGGTGACCCTTGCTGTCTTGAGTATGGATGGTCAGGGTGACCCTTGCTGTCTTGAGTATGGATGGTCAGGGTGACCCTTGCTGTCTTGAGTATGGATGGTCAGGGTGACCCTTGCTGTCTTGTGTATGGATGGTCAGGGTGACCCTTGCTGTCTTGAGTATGGATGATCAGGGTGACCCTTGCTGTCTTGAGTATGGATGGTCAGGGTGACCCTTGCTGTCTTGAGTATGGATGGTCAGGGTGACCCTTGCTGTCTTGAGTATGGATGGTCAGGGTGACCCTTGCTGTCTTGAGTATGGATGGGAAGGTGGAAGATTCAATGGATTTGTTAAAAAGAGTTGCAATAATTGGTGGCAACACTTGAGAAGCTTTTTTTACACATGAGTGGTGGTAAGTTATTTAGGTCTCCTGTCTTGTTCTTTAGTGTTTTAATGATGTGCAATATTTCAGTAAGGTTTGTTGGGGCTAAAAATAGAGTATTTGGGTAGTTACCAGTGAGTTAGTCTTTTGGCTGAGTGTTTGAGTTTGGGATTTTGTTTGCTAGCTTTATTCCTACGGTCGAGAAAAAGTTTGTTGACAGTATCTATTGGCTGGAGGAGAGGTTCTTCTGGTTTCTTTAAGTTAATTACTCTGTTTCGAGACAGCTTTTTAGATCCTAGAATTTCAGATAGGGTTTTCCAGTTTTTTTCTCATATCACCTATTGTCAAGAAATCTGTTTTCGTAATACAGTTTTTTGACCTCCTTATTAGATTAGTTAGTATTGACGAGTAACATTTATTTATTAGGCAATAGCTTTATTAGGAATTTTATGTTTATAGTCATTTAGGTGGGTGTATGTGTAAATTAGGGGGAATTACAGATAACGAGAGTAAGATTATATTGTTTTGGATGTGTTCATGATACAAAAAGAGAATTAGGTGGTTTTTATTTGGTTAGCTGATGATGGAGTGTGTTAGGGAGATGAGATATTTTTTAACGGTAGTTTTGAAAATGGTGGTTGAGACTGCGGTTCTAGAGTTTTCAGGCAGGGAGTTCCAGATTTTAGGCCCTTTTATGTACATCAAATTTTTGTAGAGGTTTAACCGGACACGGAGAATGTCATAGATATTTTTGTGTCTGGTATTGTGTCTATGGGTCCTATTGCAATTATCAAGAAAGTATTTTAGTTCAGGGTTAGTATTAGAATTTATGGTTCTGTAAATGTAGGTTGTACAGTAGTAGGTGTGAATGTTCTGTACCGTGAGTAGGGGGGGGGGGAATTGTTCTCTAGTATTGGATTGCATGATAATTCTTACTGCAGCTCTTTTTTGGGTTATTATTGGCTTTAGGTGAGCTGCTGCTGTTGATCCCCAGGCACAAATAGTATAGGTGAGGTAGGGATAGATGAGTGAATAGTTTAGTGTGAGTAGGGCTGATTGTGGTACGTAGTAACGTATCTTGGAGAGGATCCCAACTGTTTTGGATACTTTTTTTGTTATTTGTTGGATATGGGTGTTGAATTTCAGGTTACTGTCTAGGTGCAGGCCCAGGAATTTGCCCTTATTATGTTTAGCAATAACAGTGTAGTGAATCATAATGTTCAGCTGTGCAACACGTGTTCTGTTCCCAAACAGAATGTAGAAGGCTTTGTCAATATTAAGTGTAAGTTTATTAGCAGTCATCCAGGTCGATATTTTTACTAACTCTTCGTTAACAATAGTGTTGAGTGTGTCAAGATTAGTGTGGGAGATGACATAAGTCGTGTCGTCAGCAAAGAGAATAGGTTTAAGGTGTTGTGATACATTAGGAAGATCATTAATGTATAAGAGGAAGAGCAGGGGACCAAGGACACTTCCTTGTGGTACTCCAGTATCCAGTGGTCTTATTGATGAGGTTGTGTTCTTAATAGAGACGTATTTCTGCCTGTTAGTAAGATAGGATTTGAAATATGTAAGTGTGTGGCTTCTTATGCCATAATGATCAAGTTTTTGGAGTAGGCTGCTGTGGTCTACTGTATCAGAAGCTTTCCTTAGGTCAATAAAGAGTCCTAATGGATATTCATTTTTTTCAAGTGCTGTGTAAAGCAGTTCTAGCATTTTTGGAATTGCGTCATTTGTGCTTTTGTTTTTCCTGAAGCCAAATTGGCATGGGTTGAGGATGGTTTGCGCTGTTATAAAGGAATATAATCTCTTGTGTATAAGTTTCTCGAAGATTTTGGATATCAACAGTAAGTTTGATATTGGCCTGAAATTGTTTACATCTGTGGGGTCACCACATTTGTGTATTGGTGTGAACCTTGCTATCTTGAGTAGTGACGGGAAAGTGCTGGTTTCTTGTGATTTGTTAAAGAGTAATGGAATAGCAGGTGAGAGAACATGAGCCGCTCGTTTGTACAATAATGGAGGAACTTGAGCCAAATTTCCTGATTTATTTTTAAGTGACTTAATAATCGTAGTGATCGGTTGGTGCAAGATACCTGGAGGTTGGGAAATTCCCATCTAAGTAATCGCTTACTCTGGCATTGGTACCTGATTTTGCTGGCGAGATTTGATCCTATGGTTGAGAAAAACTCATTTATCTTGTTAACTGTATCAATAGGCTGTAGTTGGGCTTCATTCGGCTTAGTTAGGACAATATCTATTTTTTTTCAGTTTGTGGGTGCCTAGAATTTGAGAGAGTGTCTTCCAGGTCTTTTTTATATCTCCTCTTGTTTCGGTGAGTCTACTGGATTAGTACAATTGCTTAGCCTTTCTTACTAGGTTGGTGAGAACTGATGCATAATGTTTAATAATAACTTTGTTTATTGCTTTTCATATTGATGTTTCTTGTCAATGGATCTTAGTATGCTGTTGGTTAGCCATGGGCAACCTAGCCGTTTATTTGTAATCTGTTTCGTTTTTATGGGACAATGTTTGTTGTATAGTCTAAGTAGTTTGTTAAGGAATATGTCTATCCAATCATTGATATCATTAGCCTCGGAGAATTCAGTAGGACTGTCGATCATACGTAGCTCTCTTGTGAAGTTACTTATAGAAGCCTCATCATAGAGACGTTTTATTCTAGTGGTTGTTTACTAATATTTGTTAAAAGGAAGATTGGGTAGTGGTCAGTAGTGCTGTTTGTGATTATCCCTGATTTAAGAGGAGCTAGTATATTAGTCTAAATGTGGTCAATTATGATTGCACTTGTCTCAGTTAGCCTGGTTGGTTTTGTTATAGCTGGTATGAGTAGTGTGTTGTTCATATTGTTGATTAAATCAGCTACTGGCTGGTCATTTGTTAGGCCAAGGTTAATGTTGAAGTCTCCAGGTAGGAGAAGATGGTGCTTGTTCATTTGGTTGTTTGTGATTAGTGTCCCGCTTCAAGAGACAACACAACGTACATGTTACCCTATTCATTCTTCCATCGATCCTACATTGTTTCGTGGGGGTCGAACCCTGGCCTGCCGCAGTTTGGTAAATGTATATATACATATATATACATATAATATATATATATATATATATATATATATATATATATATATATATATATATATATATATATATATATATATATATACATATATTTAAAAATATAAGGGAGGTACCACCTCTACAACTTCACTGGGAACCCTCATCCTCAGGAAGACAATAAATGTACCTCAGGGAAAACTCAAGGTTCTTCCCAGATTCCCAGAGCTGTTTGAATATTTTCTTCTACCACCCCTTATATTCTATGTGAACTTTATTAATAGACAGAATACATTGACAGAAAACACAAACATGAATACATATATATATATATATATATATATATATATATATATATATATATATATATATATAATATATATATATATATTATATATATATATATATATATAATAATAATACCTGCCAAATTTGTAAATGATTATACATACATATATATATATATATATATATATATATATATATATATATATATATATATATATATATACATACATACATACATATATAGTCGTTTAATAAAGTTTTGAATTGCACGTTTTGGTTATAGCACGATTGAAGATTTGCGGAATATTTTTGTTTAACACTTTGCAAAATTAGTTTAACACAGTTGTGGGAGGGGAAAAAAATTTGAGCACGGTCGCCCGCCAGGCAGGATGGTCTGTGGGTTCCACCATTGAGTCAATGGGGAAGCCTGTCCCACACAGTCTTAGGCTATCCCAGCCTACCCTAGCCTATCCCACACTATCCCAGCCTATCCTTCATTATCCTAGGCTATCCTAGCCTTTCCCACATTATCCTAGCCTATCCCACACTATCCTAGGCTATCCCACACTATCCTAGGTTATCCCAGCCTATCCCTCACTATCTTAGGCTATCCCAGCCTACCCTAGCCTATCCCACACTATCCTAGGCTATCCCAGCCTATCCTAAACTATCCTATCCAACCAACAACCATCCACCTCAGCCCAGTAGGGCTACACCATCCTTATCCACTCTCTTCGCATTCATCCACAAACACTATTACCCACAATTTAAGGTAAGAAATGTACTATTATTTCTATTGCATTTGTAGTCTTAAGCATAAGCATATCACGACAATGCTCTACAATTACATATTCACTTATTTTGTAAGATCTGGAGGTCTAAGAAAAACTTGTTTGCCCTTTTTGGAGGCTCATTGGAACGTAACCCTATTTTCCCCATAAGTTTTTTAGTTTGTCTAACACGGATTTTGACTAACACAGTGTTTTCAAGAATGTAACTACCGTGTTAAACGACGGTCTACTGTATACAAACACACACACACACACACATATATATATATATATATATATATATATATATATATATATATATATATGTATACAGTGGACCCTCGGTTTAAGGCCGTTCCGGGTAGCAGCCAACTCGGTTAGCGGCCGGTTTTACGGCTCCCAGTTAGTGGCCGTATGGGACGCGTCCGTCCGGCGGCTGGGGCAGCTTGCGCTTCAGTTTGCCTGTGTCTCTCAGTGTGTGAGGAAGCTTCTGCTTATTTCGCTTGTTTTCTATTGTTTTTTTGTCAGTGCAACTGCGAAATAAGTAACCATGGCTCCCAAGAAAGTTCCTAGTAAAGTTCCTGTGGTAAAGAGAGTGAGAAACACCATGGAATTTAAGAGAGACTTGATTGAGAAATATGAGAGTGGTATGCGGGTGCTGGAACTTGCCAGGATGTTTGGGAAAAAAATCAACAATTGCAACCATCCTGGCAAAGAAAGAACAAATCAAGAATGCTGATGTTGCCAAAGGAGTAGCTTTTGTAACGAAACAAAGGTCACCAATAATGGAAGAAATGGAAAAGTTATTGTTATTGTGGATTAAGGAAAAAGAAATAGTGAGAGACAGTGTAGTGGAGTCTGTTATTTGTGAGAAGGCAAGGCATATGCATGAAGATCTTGTGAAGAAAGCTCCTGGAACAAGTGCTGCTGGTAGTGAATTTAGGGCCAGCAAAGGTTGGTTAGAGAGATTTAAGAAGCGTAGTGGCATACACAGTGTTGTAAGGCATGGTGAGGCTGCAAGTTCAGACAAACGTGCTGCTGAAAAGTTTGTGTCTGAATTTCAGGACTACATAAAGAGTGAAAATCTGAAACTCCAACAAGTGTTTAATTGTGACGAAACAGGCCTGTTTTGGAAGAAAAAGCCCAACAGGACCTACATCATGCAGGAGGAAAAGGCACTGCCAGGACACAAGCCTATGAAAGACAGGCTAACACTCTTGTTGTGTAGTAATGCTAGTGGGTATTTCAAAGTGAAGCCTTTACTCGTGTATCACTCTGAAAATCCCAGTGTTCAAGAAACACAATGTCCACAAGAAAAGATTGTGTGTGATGTGGAAAGCTAATCATAACGCATGGGTCACAAGGCAAATTTTCAGAGATTGGGTTGATGATGTGTTTGGCCCAAGTGTGAAAAAATACCTCCAGGAAAAGGAATTACCACTCAAGTGCCTCCTGGTACTAGACAATGCTCCTGCACATCCTCCAGACTTGGAAGACAATGTTTAGGGACTTCAAATTTATAAAAGTGAAGTTCTTGCCTCCTAACACCACTCCTCTTCTCCAGGCCATGGACCAGCAGGTCATTTCTAACTTCAAAAAACTCTACACAAAAACAGTGTTTGAAAAGTGCTTTGAAGTGACCTCGGACACTCAATTGACCCTAAGAGAGTTCTGGAAGAATCACTTCAATATCTACAACTGCATAGGCCTTATAGGTAAGGCTTGGGAGGGAGTGACTTCCAGGACTTTGAACTCTGCTTGGAGACCATTGTGGCCAGGTTGTGTCCAACAGAGGGATTTTGAAGGGTTTGAGGATGACCCTGACCCTTACGACCCTGAGCCTGTTGTGGAAGGTATTGTGGAACTGAGCAAGTCCCTGGGGTTGGAGGTGAGTGGCGCGGATGTGGAAATGTTGGTGGAGGACCACAGTGAAGAGCTAACCACTGAAGAGCTGCAAGACCTTCAACTGGACAAGCAACAGACTGCAGCTGAGGAAATTGCTGCAGAAAAGGAGGAGGAAGAGAGAGAGAAGGAGGTGCCTTCTTCAGTGATTAAGGACATGTGTACAAAGTGGAATGAGTTGCAAACTTTTGTTGAAAATTACCATCTTGACCAAGCTGAAACAAGCCATATCTGCAACATGTTGTGACAAAACCTTGTCCCACTTCAGGGACATGTTAAAGAGGCGCCAGAAACAGAGCACTCTGGACAGTTATTTTTCTAGACAAGGGTCTAGTGACTCTCAAGCTGGTCCTAGTGGCATTAAAAGAAAAAGAAGGGAAGTAACCCCAGATAAGGACTTGTTACCTGAAGTCTTTATGGAGGGGGATTCCCCTTCCAAACACTAACTCCTCCCTATTTGCTCCTCCCTATCTTCAGAAGCCAGCATTAATCTTCAATAAAGGTATGTAATACTGATTTAATTGTTAAAAAAAATTTTTTGTGAATATTTTTGTCTGGAACGGATTAATTGTATATATATATATATATATATATATATATATATATATATATATATATATATATATATATATATACAATTATATATATATATATATATATACAATTATAGCTGATATTATTAGAAGCCATCTAGATAACCATAATTTGATTAATGATACCCAGCATGGATTCACGAGGAACCGTTCCTGCCTATCTAATTTATTAACCTTCTTCAGTAAAGCTTTTGAGGCTGTTGATCACGATAAAGAATTCGATATTGTTTATTTAGACTTTAGTAAGGCTTTTGATAGAGTACCGCATCAGAGACTGTTAAAGAAAGTGGCAGCTCATGGCATTGGGGGAAAAGTGCTGTCATGGATCGAGTCATGGCTCACCAATAGGAAGCAGAGAGTGTGCATAAATGGGGTTAAATCC
Source organism: Cherax destructor (assembly GCA_009830355.1). NCBI lineage: Eukaryota > Metazoa > Arthropoda > Malacostraca > Decapoda > Parastacidae > Cherax > Cherax destructor. The sequence goes on from WNWK01000138.1 coordinate 712,302, forward strand.
GAATGGGGACTTGTAACAAGTGGTGTTCCACAGGGATCAGTCTTAGGCCCATTGTTATTTATAATATATATCAATGACCTTGATGAGGGAATTACTAGTGATATGAGCAAATTCGCCGACGACACGAAGATAGGTAGGATAATTGATTCAAACATAGATAAGGACCTGCCTTGTATGGGCCAGTAGGCCTTCTGCAGTGTTCCTCCATTCTTATGTTCTTATGTATTAACAAAGGGGATATAAATAAGGTCTTGAGGATATCTCTCCAAGAGAGAACCCGCAATAATGGATTCAAGTTAGATAAGTTTAGATTTAGAAAGGATATAGGAAAGTATTGGTTTGGAAATAGGGTAGTTGATGAGTGGAACAGTCTGCCTAGTAGGGTTATTGAAGCTAGGACCTTGGGTAGTTTCAAATTTAGGTTGGATAAATTCATGAGTGAGAGGGGTTGGATTTGAGTGGGACTCGCGCATGAGTGGGTAGAATTGTCAAAGCTTATTTCTTGGGTAGCATTGAAAATTGGGTTGAGCAAATATTCTGTTAGTGGGACGGATTGTGAAGGACGTGCCTAGTATGGGCCAACAGGCCTGCTGCAGTGTTCCTCCTTTCTTATGTTCTTAGATGTCATAGAACTTCAGGAAGATTTAGACAAACTTAATTCGTGGTCAGAAAAGTGGCAGATGCAGTTCAATGTAGATAAATGCAAAGTTCTAAGCTCAGAGTGTCCATAACCCAAGCACTTATAGTTAATAACGTAGAACTTAGCCATACAGATTGGAGAAGGACTTGGGGGTGATGGTAAGCAGCAACCTTAAACCAAGACAGCAATGCCTAAGCGCTCATAATAAGGCAAATAGATTACTGGATTTATATCAAGAAGTGTTAGCAACAGAAGTCCAGAGGTTATATTACAGCTTTATACATCATTAGTAAGGCCCCCACCTAGATTACGCAGCTCAGTTCTGGTCTCCATATTACAGAATAGACATAAATTCGTTAGAAAACATTCAGCGTAGAATGACTAAATTAATACATAGCATTAGAAATTTTCCCCTTACGAAGAAAGATTGAAGACCCTAAATTACATTCACTTGTAAGAGAGAATGAGGAGACATGATCAGGGTATACAAGTGGAAAATGGATATTAACAAAGGGGATATAAATAAGGTCTTGAGGATATCTCTCCAAGAGAGAACCCGCAATAATGGATTCAAGTTAGATAAGTTTAGATTTAGAAAGGATATAGAAGATATTGGTTTGGAAATAGGGTAGTTGATGAGTGGAACAGTCTGCCTAGTAGGGTTATTGAAGCTAGGACCTTAGGTAGTTTAAAATTTAGGTTGGATAAAATTCATGGTAGAGGGTTGGATTTGAGTGGGACTCGTGCATGAGTGGGTAGAATTGTCAAAGCTATTTCTTGGGTAGCATTGAAAATTGGGTTGAGCAAATATTATGTTAGTGGGATGGAATGTGAAGGACCTGCCTAGTATGGGCCAACAGGCCTGCTGCAGTGTTCCTCCTTTCTTATATATATATATATATATATATATATATATTACACTCATAATAACATTCCATGGACTCATTTTCTCATATATTAAAAATTAACTATGTAGTTATCTTAATATATGTTTTAATGAATGTTGTCTCTTTCAGTGCCACTTGAAAGTGTCATATTACATGGTTATTTTAATCTGGCACAAGCCATACAACTTGATATCATTGTCACAGCTGTGGAGGTAGAGGTCAGGTGTGTAGATACAGGCATAGTTGGCGTTAGTTCCTCCATCAGGTTGGCCTGGCCACCAGTGACTGTCGTCAATAGGGGAGTTGTCGCTATTCCACACCCATCTGCAGAGAGAGTGATAGAGAGAATATAGAATTTTTGCTGTTGGAAAATGGGGAATGATATTAAATATGCCTTGGAAGGCAGGAGAGGATTTGTAAGTTCAATTCATTTTGTAAATAGACTGCAAACTATATTCAAACACACACTTTAAAGAGGCACTTTTATTTTTATTCTTATTGATTGGAAGAGGAGGTGGAGGGTGTGTTTTTCTAGACCTGGGCTGCAAGTTACTGTTATCCGTCTTGACAACATCATGCAAGGCAATGGCACTAATCCTCTTATCTGTTTCAGTGCTGGAGGCAACGATGTCAGCAAGCATAGGAGTGTAGATGAATGGTTCAGAGAACCGACAAGTTATAAACTAGACACATATGCAACATTTGGGTATCTTTATTGAAGAAACGTTTCGCCACACAGTGGCTTCATGAGTCCAATACAAAGTAGAAAGGTGTAAGCAGAGGAGGAGTTTGAGGTAATCAGTCCCTCGGCCTGGAGTCGATGTGTTCAGTCCATCAGATTGATGGACTGAACACATCGACTCCTTAGGAGAACTAGTAATAGGCAGAATAAGGTGGACAGTGGAAAGCTAGTGACACTAGATGACAAGGACAGTAATAGGTATAGTGGAAAAACAGAGATGAGCAGGAAGGGTAAAGAGAAGGGGGGTCTCTAAATATATATTACACAATAGTCGTAGTGCTAGGAATAAGATGGACGAGTTGAGATTAGTTGCAAGTACGGGTAATATTGATGTTTTTGCAATAACTGAGACATGGTTTAATATGAAAAATCAGGACTTGCTGCCGAATGTCACATTCAGGGTTTTAAATTGTTCCAAGTAACGAAGTATCGGGAAAGGGGTGGGGTGGCATCTATGTCGTATCATTTAAATTGTTGCATAAAAACGGGTATAAAGTCTGAATTAACACATACAGAGTCTGTCTGGATAGAATTTTCAGAGGGTGTGAAAAAAATGATTTTAGGCGTGATTTACCGTCCTCCAAACTTAGATAGGAACAAGGGAGACTACTTTGGGAGGAAATTGTTAAGGCCACAAGACACGATAACGTAGTAATTCTAGGGGACTTTAACTTTAGTCAGATTGATTGGAATTTCATGACAGGGAATTTAGAATCTAACGACTTTTTAGAAGTAGTTCAGGATTGCTTTTGAAGCAGTTTGTAACAGAACCTACAAGGGAAATAACCTACTTGACTTGGTTCTGGCAAGCAAGGAAACCCTTGTTAATAATTTAAAATTACAGAGGAACTCGGCTCAAGCGACCACAAGTCAATTACCTTTAGCATTGAATGGATGTATGATAGTAGGGATAATTCAGTAATGGTCCCAGATTTTCTAGCAGATTATAATGGACTTAGAGAACACTTATCAACTGTGGACTGGGGTGAAGAAGAGAGGTATCAATATGACAGTTTTCTTAACACTATACAGGCTGCCCAAAGAACATTTATCCCGTATAAAGAAATTAGATCAAGTAGAAATGACCCAAAATGGATGAATAATAGGCTCAAATATCTTTTAGGGCAGAAGAAAGGAATTTATAGGCGCATAAAAAGAGGTGAGGGTCATCTTATAAATCAGTATACTGACATTAAGAGGGACGTTAAAAGGGAATAAGAAAAGCTAAACGGGACTATGAAATTAAAGTTGCTAGGGATTCAAAAAATAACCCAAAAAGTTTTTTCCAGGTTTATAGAACAAAAGTTAGGGATAAGATAGGTCCCTTAAAAATAACTTTGGGCATCTTACTGACAAGGAGAATGATATGTGCTCTATTTTTAATAATTATTTTCTCTCGGTTTTCACACAGGAAGACATTAATAATATCCCAGTAATTAATTTTTACAGAGTCCCTGAAGAAGATAAATTATGTAATATCACAGTCACTAGCGAAATGATTATGAAACAGCTGGACCGACTGAAACAAAATAAATCGCCGGGTCCTGATGAGCTTTGCAAGGGTTCTTAAGGAATGCAAAATGGAACTCTGTGAACCAATATCTAACATTTTTTAATTTATCTCTTCAAACAGGTGTAGTGTCTGATATGTGGAAGATGGCTAATGTAATTCCTATTTTAAAGCAGGGGACAAGTCACTACCGTCAAACTACCGCCCAATAAGCCTGACCTCAATTGTAGGCAAATTACTAGAGTCAATTATAGCTGATATTATTAGAAGCCATCTAGATAACCATAATTTGATTAATGATACCCAGCATGGATTCACGAGGGGCAGTTCCTGCCTATCTAATTTATTAACCTTCTTCAGTAAAGCTTTTGAGGCTGTTGATCACGATAAAGAATTCGATATTGTTTATTTAGACTTTAGTAAGGCTTTTGATAGAGTACCGCACCAGAGACTGTTAAAGAAAGTGGCAGCTCATGGCATTGGGGGAAAAGTGCTGTCATGGATCGAGTCATGGCTCACCAATAGGAAGCAGAAGTGTGCATAAATGGGTTAAATCCGAATGGGGACTTGTAACAAGTGGTGTTCCACAGGATCAGTCTTAGGCCCATTGTTATTTATAATATATCAATGACCTTGATGAGGGAATTACTAGTGATATGAGCAAATTCGCCGACGACACGAAGATAGGTAGGATAATTGATTCAAACATAGATGTCATAGAACTTCAGGAAGATTTAGACAAACTTAATTCGTGGTCAGAAAAGTGGCAGATGCAGTTCAATGTAGATAAATGCAAGGTTCTGAAGCTCGGGAGTGTCCATAACCCAAGCACTTATAAGTTAAATAACGTAGAACTTAGCCATACAGATTGCGAGAAGGACTTGGGGGTGATGGTAAGCAGCAACCTTAAACCAAGACAGCAATGCCTAAGCGTACGTAATAAGGCAAATAGATTACTGGGATTTATATCAAGAAGTGTTAGCAACAGAAGTCCAGAGGTTATATTACAGCTTTATACATCATTAGTAAGGCCTCACCTAGATTACGCAGCTCAGTTCTGGTCTCCATATTACAGAATGGACAAATTGTTAGAAAACATTCAGCGTAGAATGACTAAATTAATACATAGCATTGTAAATCTTCCTTCGAAGAAAGATTGAAGACCTAAAATTACATTCACTTGTAAGACGTAGAATGAGGGAGACATGATCGAGGTATACAGTGGAAAATGGGTATTAACAAAGGGGATATAAATAAGGTCTTGAGGATATCTCTCAAGAGAGAACCCCAATAATGGATTCAAGTTAGATAAGTTTAGATTTAGAAAGGATATAGGAAAGTATTGGTTTGGAAATAGGGTAGTTGATGAGTGGAACAGTCTGCCTAGTAGGGTTATTGAAGCTAGGACCTTGGGTAGTTTCAAATTTAGGTTGGATAAATTCATGAGTGAGAGGGGTTGGATTTGAGTGGGACTCGCGCATGAGTGGGTAGAATTGTCAAAGCTTATTTCTTGGGTAGCATTGAAAATTGGGTTGAGCAAATATTCTGTTAGTGGGACGGATTGTGAAGGACCTGCCTAGTATGGGCCAACAGGCCTGCTGCAGTGTTCCTCCTTTCTTATGTTCTTATGTTATGTTCTTATGTAGAATGGGTAATGGAAATGAATGGTTCTCCAGATATTGCAGGACTATTCATTGACAAATGGGAGCACGTCTACAGCAGAGAGATGACATGTATGTCAGGAATGGAGTTCACTTATCTAGATATTTGGATTCTAGCTATTCAGTGAAGAGTGTTGTTAGGGTTTTAAATTAGAAATAGTTAGAGGTATGAGTTTTGGTAGGAAAAAATGGATTGTAGAAATATTAATTTAGGGTTCCGATATTATGAATTTTAGGAATATTAATCACTCGGTAACAATGGGTAAAGATAACATAAATTGTGGAAACGCAACGTTGAATAGGGAAAAAGGTACAAAAAAAAAATGATCTTAAAATATTTTAAGCTAATAGTAGAAGTGTCAGGAATAAGCTATATGAATTACGTCTGCTTGCATATATAGGAAACAATGTAGATGAATGGTTCAGAGAACCGACAAGTTGTTAAATTAGACACATATGCAACACTTGGGTATCTTTATTGAGGAAACGTTTCGCCACACAGTGGCTTCATCAGTCAATACAAGTGAAGGTGTAGGAAGGAGGAGTTTGAGGTTATCAGTCCCGGCCTGGAGTCGATGTTCAGTCCATCAATCTTGTTAGAAGTGTAGCACAAAGCCGTAGAGGTGGCTTATATGCTGTAATCAGGTGAGATGCAGGAGGAGGCAGGTCATAGTGGTATCAACCACTAGTCGAGTAAGTCCTTGTCCAAAGGTTTGGACAAATGTTGAAGAATCCCTTTGGGATCTTGATACAAAGGGATTCTTCAACATTTGTCCAAACCTGGACAAGGACTTACTTCGACTAGTGGTTGATACCACTATGACCTGCCTCCTCCTGCTTCATCTCACCTGATTACAATATAAGCCACCTCTACGGCTTTGTGCTCACTCTAACAAGATTGATGGACTGAACACATCGACTCCAGGCCGAGGACTGAAACCTCAAACTCCTCCTCCTTAACTTACTTGTATTGACTGATGAAGCACTGTGTGGAAACGTTTCCCAATAAAGATCCAAGTGTTGCATATGTGTCTAATTTAACATAGGAAACAATGATGCTTTTGAAATAACTGGGTCTTGGGTTAACATAAGAACATAAGAAAGGAGGAACACTGCAGCAGGCCCGTTGGCCCATACTAGGCAGATCCTTCACATTCCATCCCACTAACAGAATATTTGTTCAACCTAATTTTCAATGCTACACAAGAAATAAGCTTTGATAATTTTATTTACTCATGTGCAATTCCCACTCAAATCCAACCCCTTTCACTCATGAATTTATCCAACCTAAATTTAAAACTACCCAAGGTCCTTGCTTCAATAACCCTACTAGGCAGACTGTTCCACTCATCAACTACCCTATTTCCAAACCAATACTTTCCTATATCCTTTCTAAATCTAAACTTATCTAACTTGAATCCATTATTGCGGGTTCTCTCTTGGAGAGATACCCTCAAGACCTTATTTATATCCCCTTTGTTAATACCCATTTTCCACTTGTATACCTCGATCATGTCTCCCCTCATTCTACGTCTTACAAGTGAATGTAATTTAAGTTTCTTCAATCTTTCTTCGTAAGGAAGATTTCTAATGCTATGTATTAATTTAGTCATTCTACGCTGAATGTTTTCTAACGAATTTAGGTCCATTCTGTAATATGGAGACCAGAACTGAGCTGCGTAATCTAGGTGAGGCCTTACTAATGATGTATAAAGCTGTAATATAACCTCTGGACTTCTGTTGCTAACACTTCTTGATATAAATCCCAGTAATCTATTTGCCTTATTACGTACACTTAGGCATTGCTGTCTTGGTTTAAGGTTGCTGCTTACCATCACCCCCAAGTCCTTCTCGCAATCTGTATGGCTAAGTTCTACATTATTTAACTTATAAGTGCTTGGGTTATGGACACTCCCGAGCTTTAGAACTTTGCATTTATCTACATTGAACTGCATCTGCCATTTTTCTGACCAGGAATTGAGTTTGTCTAAATCCTCCTGTAGTTCTATGACATCTATGTTTGAATCAATTATCCTACCTATCTTCGTGTCGTCGGCGAATTTGCTCATATCACTAGTAATTCCCTCATCAAGGTCATTGATATATATTATAAATAACAATGGGCCTAAGACTGATCCCTGTGGAACACCACTTGTTACAAGTCCCCATTCGGATTTAACCCCATTTATGCACACTCTCTGCTTCCTATTGGTGAGCCATGACTCGATCCATGACAGCACCTTTCCCCCAATGCCATGAGCTGCCACTTTCTTTAACAGTCTCTGGTGCGGTACTCTATCAAAAGCCTTACTAAAGTCTAAATAAACAATATCGAATTCTTTATCGTGATCAACAGCCTCAAAAGCTTTACTGAAGAAGGTTAATAAATTAGATAGGCAGGAACGGCCCCTCGTGAATCCATGCTGGGTATCATTAATCAAATTATGGTTATCTAGATGGCTTCTAATAATATCAGCTATAATTGACTCTAATAATTTGCCTACAATTGAGGTCAGGCTTATTGGGCGGTAGTTTGACGGTAGTGACTTGTCCCCTGCTTTAAAAATAGGAATTACATTAGCCATCTTCCACATATCAGACACTACACCTGTTTGAAGAGATAAATTAAAAATGTTAGATATTGGTTCACAGAGTTCCATTTTGCATTCCTTAAGAACCCTTGCAAAAAGCTCATCAGGACCCGGCGATTTATTTTGTTTCAGTCGGTCCAGCTGTTTCATAATCATTTCACTAGTGACTGTGATATTACATAATTTATCTTCTTCTGGGCCTCTGTAAAAATTAATTACTGGGATATTATTAATGTCTTCCTGTGTGAAAACCGAGAGAAAATAATTATTAAAAATAGAGCACATATCATTCTCCTTGTCAGTAAGATGCCCAAAGTTATTTTTAAGGGGACCTATCTTATCCCTAACTTTTGTTCTATAAACCTGGAAAAACTTTTGGGTTAGTTTTTGAATCCTAGCAACTTTAATTTCATAGTCCCGTTTAGCTTTTCTTATTCCCTTTTTAACGTCCCTCTTAATGTCAGTATACTGATTTATAAGAAAGGATATAGGAAAGTATTGGTTTGGAAATAGGGTAGTTGATGAGTGGAACAGTCTGCCTAGTAGGGTTATTGAAGCAAGGACCTTGGGTAGTTTTAAATTTAGGTTGGATAAATTCATGAGTGAAAGGGGTTGGATTTGAGTGGGAATTGCACATGAGTAAATAAAATTATCAAAGCTTATTTCTTGGGTAGCATTGAAAATTAGGTTGAACAAATATTCTGTTAGTGGGATGGAATGTGAAGGACCTGCCTAGAATGGGCCAACAGGCCTGCTGCAGTGTTCCTCCTTTCTTATGTTCTTATAATCATTTCGCTAGTGACTGTGATACTACATAATTTATCTTCTTCAGGCCCACTAAAATACCTAATTCTTGGGATATTAATAGTGTCTTCCTGAGTGAAAACCGAGAGAAAATAATTATTAAAAATAGAGCTCATTTCATTCTCTTTGTCAGTAAGATACCCATAATTATTTTTAAGGGGATCTATCTTATCTCTAACTTTTGTTCTATACACCTGGAAAAAACTTTTTGGGTTAGTTTTCGAATCCCTAGCAACTTTAATTTCGTAGTCCCGTTTAGCTTTTCTTATCCCCTTTTTAACGTCCCTCTTAATGTCAATATACTGATTCATAAGATGACCCTCACCTCTTTTGATACGCCTATAAATTCCTTTCTTCTGCCCTAAAAGATATTTGAGCCTATTATTCATCCATTTTGGGTCATTTCTATTCGATCTAATTTCTTTATATGGGATAAATGTTCTTTGGGCAGCATGTATAGTGTTCAGAAAACTGTCATATTGATAGCTCTCTTCATTACCCCAGTCCACAGATGATAAGTGTTCTCTAAGTCCATTGTAATCTGCTAAGCGAAAATCTGGGACCGTTACTGAGTTATTCCTACTACGAAACTTCCATTCAATGCCAAAGGTAATTGATTTGTGGTCGCTTGCACCGAGTTCCTCTGTAATTTCTAAATTATTAACAAGGGTTTCCTTGTTTGCCAGAACTAAGTCAAGCAGGTTATTTCCCCTTGTAGGTTCTGTCACAAACTGCTTCAAAAAACAATCTTGAACTACTTCTAAGAAGTCGTTAGATTCTAAATTCCCAGTCAAAAAATTCCAATCAATTTGACTAAAGTTGAAGTCCCCCAGAATAACTACGTTATCGTGCATTGTGGCTTTAACAATTTCCTCCCATAGTAGTCTCCCTTGGTCCCTATCTAAGTTTGGGGGACGGTATATCACACCTAAAATCAATTTTTCATGCCCCTCTGAAAATTCTATCCAGACAGACTCTGTATGTGTTATTTCAGACTTTATTCCCTTTTTTATGCAACAGTTCAAGCGATCTCGGACATACAGTGCCACTCCACCCCCCTTCCCGAAACTTCTGTCTACTTGGAACAATTTAAAACCCTGTATATGAGTCAGGATACGATTGCCGAATTCCACAATCAAGTATTGTTGCATGAAAATATAAAATCGATGGATTAGTTACAGAATATGTTTGGGTAGAATTTCTAGGAGGGCAAAAAAATATTAATTTTAGGTGTAATATACCGATCCACAAATATAGAAAGTGACAGAGGGAGACTTTTTGGGACGAAATTGTTATAGCTTCAAGACATGATAACGAAGTAAGAGAAGGAGAATTTAATTTTAGCCAAATTGACTATATTTCTTTGACCAGTAATTTGGAGTCCAATGACTTCCTGGAAGTAGTTAAGGACTGATTTTTTAAACAGTTTGTAATAGAACCTATCAGAGGTAATCTGTTCTACTTATTGCAGTAAAATTCCCCGATTTCCGTTCAACCTATTATAAATTTACTTAGTGAACAGCTGTCTAGTCTTGACTGGGGTTATCTAGCTAATGATTCTATTGACGAAGATCATACTTAGAATAACAATCCCAGATGGATGAGTAGGAGAGTAAAGTATCTATTAGCAGAAAATAGAGGAATTTATTGGCGCATCAGAAATGGAGAGGATGACGTTATTAACCAATTTGTTTATATTAAAAGGGAGGTAGAGAAGAGGATTAGAAAGGCTAAATGCAATTGAAATTAAAGTAGCTAGTAATCAAAAACAAATCTAAAAAAAATTTCGAGTACGTATATAGGACAAAGATCAGGGAAAATTATGACCACTGAAACCTAGGTCTGGACAGCTTATTGGTAATGAGTAGGAAATGTGCTGCTCTCTTTTTAATTTATTTCTCATCAGTAGTCATACAAGAAAGTATAAATGATATCCCAACGATTAATAATTATTCAGGTCCTGAAGAAAACAAATTAAGTATAATATGGTTATTAAGCAAGCAGACAAACTAAAACAAAATTTATTCCCGGGAGCCGATGATCTGTTTCAGGGGTACTTAGAGTGTGAAGGAAACTTAGTAGTTAACAAACCTGTTTAGCACACCAATTCAAACTGGTGTTATGGTTGAGATGTGGAAGATGGCTAATCTAATTCCAATCTTTAAATCAGGGAATAAGTCAATTTCATAAAATTATCGCTCAGTAAGCTAGACGTCTGGAGTAGGCAAGTTGTTAGATTCAATTGCAATGAGAGTTTGCATAAATTGGGTGTAATATGAATGGGGACTAGCCACCAGTGGTGTTCCTCAAGGAACAACTTAAGAGGGAGACCAGATCTGTTACCAGGCTGTGGGGTCCCGGTCTCAGACCTGTCTTCAAGAATAATACATTCCTTCAGCCACATTGGAGGCAAATTTTTAAAATTTCAAAACTTTTATAATATTGTTTATTGTTTTCTCGATTGTAGAGCAAAAAACTTACTACAGTTAAGGAAATAAATCTTTAAAATAATGAAATTTACTTTTCATGACCCAAATTTGGCAGATTTATAGTTTGCTCCATTGTCTTGAAATTCTGAGTTTGTTACAGAGTAAATGTTTTCAGTGATGGACTGCGTTCAGTTCCAGCTACTGGGCCATAGATGGTGTTGATTATAGTTACTGGGCCTCTTGGGATAGTTTAGTTATAACGTGTAAACCCTTGGAGCTACGCTCTTGTTCAGCAAATCAAAATTTATTACCTCCCATTCCACCAAGTGCTGAATAGTACTTATGGGTTTTGCAAATCGCTTTGAATGTAATATTATAACTCCCAGGTACCTCTCTTCCGGATGAAAGAGGTACAAGGGGCTGGGATTATGTGACACGGGGAGTAACTCTCTTTCGGATCACTGAGGTACAAGGGGATGTTGGGAATATGTGATATGGGGATACTTTTAATCACATAGCGAAATAAGTCTAGCAATTACGCAAGTCACTTACTTTCCTTCTTCCAGAGCGTCACTTCCTCCAACCCAGAAGCCTTCATCTTCGAATCCAAGATCTAAAAGAAATGGTTTATATTACATAAAATATCTTTCTTAAAATAAAATAAGTAATAATGAAAAAAAGTATAAGTAAAACATCTCCTTAATCTGATAATTCAGTCATCCAACATTGGTGTTTCTAAATGATTTTTTGACGATTTGTTGATCAACGATATTCATTTTCGTGTGGAAACTTCTGATGAAAAGTTTACTTTTTTTCTCATAACAACCTGGTTATCCCCCATTAGTGGAATGGTCTTTGAAGTAAATGGGAGAGAGTGTTGTGATCACTTCAGAATGGTGGACAAAGTTTGGAAATATATGTAGTACCGCCCCTTATTTATTAGAAAAACTTCCGATTTTGGCATAAATAGCAACGCTCTTCTTGCCGAATAAGGCAAGCGAAAATTTGTGTATGAAATAATTTCGCAAAAATCATTCTGAACCTAATGAAAATATATATTTCATTGTGTTTGTTTATTATTAAATTATTGTAAACTTATCTAAAATATATTTAGTTGGATTAGACTAAATTAAATTGCGCTTGTTATAATAAGGTTAGGTAAGTTTTCTAAGGTTCTTTTGGTACAAAATTATTAATTTTTACATTAACATAAATGAAGAAAATATATCTTTAAATGTATAAGAGAAAATTTTAGAAAGGACTTAACTTTAAATGAATTCTTGCTAATTGACCAGTTTTACCTATTTGGCACGACATATATATATATATATATATATATATATATATATATATATAATATACTATATATATATATATATATATATATATATATATATATATATATATATATATATATATATATATATATATATATATATATATATATATATATATATATATATATATATATATATTGTATGTATATAAATGCAACAAGATCACATTAAACAGATGATATAAGAACATGAGAATATAAGAAAGAAGGAACTCTGAAGCAGGCCTACTGGGCCATGCGAGGCATTTCCAAGTCACCTCTAGGCTTAAACCATGACCCATCTAGTCAGGTCAGGTCACATTCACTTAAGGAAGGAGAACGGAATCAGACGTATTACCACAAGCTAGTCAGGTCCAACTCACACCCACACCCACTCATGTATTTATCCAACCTATTTTTAAACCTACACAACGTCTTAGCTTCTATGACGGTACTCGAGAGTTTGTTCCACTTATCCACAACTCTATTACCAAACCAGTGCTTTCCCTTTATTTATTCCTGTTTTCCATTTATGCATCTCAATCATATCTTCTCTAAGTGCAGATTCAGGGCCCTCAGTGTATCCTCATAGGGAATATTTCTGATACATGGGATCAACTTTGTCATCCTCCTTTGTACGTTTTCCAGAGCATTTATATCCATTCTGTAATAAGGTGATCAGAACTGTGCAGCATAATCTAAATGAGACCTAACCAAAGATATATAGAGTTGAAGAACAACCTGAGGACTCCTATTATTTATGCTCCTTGATATGAAGCCAAGGTTTCTGTTCGCTTTATTGCTAACACTTATGCACTGTCTTGATTTTAGATTACTGCTAATCAGAACTCCCAAATCCTTTTCGCAATCTGTAATATTAAAATCTACATTTTTTAGTTTATATGTGGCATGGTTATTTTCTTGTCTAATGTTTAGAACTTTGCATTTGTCTATATTAAACTGCATCTGCCACTTCGTTATAGCAATAATATCTATATTACCTGCAGATGAAAGTAATCTTAGCTCATCTATCTTATTTCTTAGACTCCTACTATTAGTATAGTAAACCTTAAGGGAGCTAATCACTCTCTGCCCTCTACTGTCTCTCTATGTTGATCGCAACTTTATTTTGAAGGGACTTTATTTTGAATGGTATTGTGTCTTTTTTGTTATTTATTTTAAATATTGTCTATTAAACATATCCCTGGGGTATCCTGGTAATATCTACTGTTTTCAACTCTTGTAATTCAGCTTCATTGTTTCCCACACACACCCATACCTCTATAATCTATCAGTTTAAAGTCCTAGACAAGTCAGCAATGGCCCCTTCAATCGAGTTGGCTAATGCAACCACTCCGGCCCCTGAGAGATGTACCCTATCAATTGTATACATATCACGTTTGTCATAAAATTTGTCCCAGTTATCAATGAATGGGACTGCAAATTCCTTGCAGTATCTGTTAGAAAGCAATTTACACCAATTGCCCAGACATCCATTCATTGCCCACTTTCCTTCTAGGCAAGATGCTACATATGATTGGGACCCCTCCCTTATACCTAGTTACATCTAAGGCTGACTTGTACTTATCTAGCAGCTCTTGTCTCCTGCCCTTTCCAATATCATTTCCACCAGCACTAAGACAGATGATGGGCTTGTTCCCATTACCTGACATAATATTATCCAACCTGTTCACTATGTCATCAACACCAGCTCCTGGGAAGCACACTCTCTGTCTAACGTTTCTTTCTCTGTTACAGAAAGCACAGTCCATATATCTTACCTGTGAGTCACCCACAACCAGTATGTTCTTACCTTGATTAACAGGGAAGTTAGTGGTACCTTTAATCTCGCTAACCACTGAAGTACACTCGTTCTGGAGGACAGAGAATCGATTTCCTACCTTCAGGTTTTCTCTATTAACCTTCCTTATCTTGATACTTCTACCTTTAGTAGAGACCACATTCCACATGAAGCAGCTGCCACTCTTCAACTCACTGTTGGTAACCTTTTCCTCCACACTGACTCCACCCATCTCACACTCACTCCCAAATCCATCTAGGCGAATTTTCAGCCTCCATTTTTCCTCTTGGAGAAGTAGAACCTTTTCCTTCATCACTTTAATCTGAGATTCCAAAACACGACAACAAGCCATGGTGCTCTATAACGCTCCACACTAATCCCCCAGACAGGTACCCCGTGGCCTGGTGGCTAAAGCTCTCGCTTCATACGGCGAACGTCCGGGTTCGATTTCCGGCGAGGGTAGAAGCATTGGGCATGTTTCCTTACACCGGTTGTCTATATTCCCCATCAGTAAAATGGGTACCTGAGTGTTAGTCGACTAGTGTGGGTCGCATTCTGGGACAAAACTGACCTAATTTGCCCGAAATGCTCTGCATAAGGCCTGCATGAGGCCTGGTCACAGACCGGGCCGCGGGGGCGTTGATCCCCGAAACCCTCTCCAGGTATCTCCAGGTATCAAACAGCTGGGACAGGATTAGCTTTCTTGACCACTGACCTCAGTATACTCACAATACGCAAAATAACCATTGTGAAAAAAATAGTGAAATTCCAAGTGCTTTCGTGATTTCTCACATTATCAAGTAACTGTAAAAATAATTGAACAACAGAAAGCTTATGAGGCTGAAATATCACCTGGCATATAACCTGACACCTGACCCAGCACGCTGAGCATGTGAGTGTCACATGGCAAGTACAATTTATTAATGACATGCCAGATAAAGATTAAATTCCTCTCAAATTCTATGAATTATAAATGAATCTAATATATGTGACCCGAAAATTAATGTTCATATTAAAATTCTTACTTTTTTAAGAAACATGATTCGATTATATTTCAACCATAGATCTGCTTGATGCAACTTTTTCAGCCTTTTGAAAATCCATTGGGTGGTTAAAATCTCTAAGATAAACAGAGCATTAGACTCTTGTCCAGTTCTAATACAATATTTATGCTGTTGTATTTTAAGTTCAAGGCTTTTTGTTGTTTAACCTTAGTAAACTTTATTGCATTTTTATAAGGAATCTCACAGACAGCGAGTTTTTGTGGTTATTCTTAATCAAAAGTTTTTTTTTTACTCTATCAAGCTTTTTTAATAATAATTTGATTTTAACATTTTTAAGTAAAGAAGTTAAAAACCATTATTTTCTTGGTTCAATATGCTTGTTTTTCCTTTTTCAAATTGAGAAATGTATTTCTGGCATTGGTAAAAGACTTATCAATTATGTTTTTTGTGTATTTTAGATTATTCACTATTTCATAAATCTTCAAAATTTCTTCATCTATGAACTCTGGGCTACAAGTATGCATAGTTCTGAAAAACATGGATGAGAATACTGAAAGTTTAACTCTATCTATTTGTTTGTTTTCTGTATATTTTGAATTTTAAATCATGGTTCCCTTTACAATTTAGACATGTAAAAAATGCAATGAGTTATTGTGTTCAAACTTAACAGTAAACTTCATGGAGAGAGCTAGACTAATTAAATAAGATACGGTTTATATCTATATTCTTGGGCAATATCCTTAAAACATCATTAACATATCTGTACCACTTAGCTTTACTGGGAAGAATTCTATTAAGAAATCTTGTTTCAAAACACGTATTCCATGTACAAATTAATGAGAGTGGATTTCCCATTGCCATACCAAACTTCTGAGTGTAAAAGTCTCTATTAATTTCAAAATTTGCATTTACAATACAAAATTTAATAAGCTCAATGATTGTCGCATGTTGTTTCAATGTGTGATGTCATAATTCATAAACGTAACACTGCAGAAATGCAACAGACATTCTATACCACTAGAAGAAGAGTAATATATTGTCTCACCTGGGTTATTGAAATGTAATCGGTGAGGTCGCCTGTAAGCTCAGCTAGGTCACCCCCATCATCCAGGCACTTTTGTCTGATTTCAGACCATGACCCCTTAGTTGCTGTTTCATATATGTAGAACTTTATGCACGTTTGATCTGCGCTGAATTCTGTGTAACCGTCTAGGCATGCGTTCACTGGAGAGGAAATAACAATGAACTGCGTTCAATATAATGGCGTGAGTGTTGTAGAAGACTGGAACAACTAGCATAATGTTAGCTGAAATTAAAATGTTCCGAACTATACTCCTTTACATTTTTAATGTAATGCATTTTCAGTATTCATATTAACTAAGAAAATAAACGGTTTCACAAGAAAAACCTTTGTAAAAAGCCCATGACTTATACTGTCTAGAACTAAAGGAACACTAAATTGTTTCGTGTTTTTTTCAGTAAGTATTGAGTGGAACTTATTAGTTCCAGTGGTTTGGCTCTTATGGTTTCTGATTGTTGTTGCCTCATTTCTGTGCAATACAATATCATTTACTCGTTATCGAAGTGAACAGAATTTATCCTTAGATCAACTCTGAGGATGACGCCATAATATGAAGATACAATATAATGCCAGTAAATAAGTTTGTATTGCTTTTAATCTTTGTAATGCTTAGTTCCTAGGCTTTTTGTGTATCAATATTGTCTTTCGTTACCGTCCACAGGATGGATACGGCATGTACAGTAAGCTAGTAGCTGAGGCAAAATAATTTATTAAGGCTCAAAATTTAACTAGAATATCGTACCTTGACGGGAGGCCACCGTGAGCGCCGCTGAAAAGTAAATTATTTAATTTTATTAGTAAATTCAGATATATATAGAATCTGTATACGTAGCCTTGATTGGGACTGTTTCATATTAGGATATTTGCTTCTGTTGCTGGTAATGGTGATGGTATAATCAGTGTTTCTAGTGGTGATGTTTGTAGTAAGCGGTAGAAGAAGTAGCAGAGATGTAGAGACGATATATTCAGTCCATCATCCTCGAAAACTTAGTTTTGAGGAGGTCAGTCCCAGACTATGGAGCAGAACTCTTCTCTAGGTTGAGCAACTGTCCACTTCAAAACTACGTCTTCAAGGGTGAATGGACTGACTGCATTGTCTCTATTGTTTCTACTTCCTTCTCTGTATTTGAATGAAGAAATCTACTGTGTAGGCGCAGTGTTTAACAACAAAGATACGTAATTGTTGCACTTGTCTTTATCAATATGTCGGTGTTATTTCCCATTATCATATTCATAACTTTACCTCGGCTGGCTACGCATATGTAACTTTATGAGAAATTTTGTAGTTTTTTTTCACATATTTTCGGTACATTCTACCATTTTATTACCATCTTTTTCTCTGTCCTCTCCTTCCATTCACCTCGTATCTCACATTCTTCTATTTCCCTCTACAATTTTTTAATTTATTCTGCATCCTTCTTAAGTTTCTCTCTTCCACTGACATTTCACCACACCTTCTTTATCCCTCTCACACTCCTCCATCCATCTCTTACTTTGCTGCTTCCATCTTTCCAACCCTCTTCCACTCCTCCCGTGTTTCTCGACCTCTCCTATACTCTATACATATGCAAGTCCACCGTCCTTTTTACGCTTAAACACCAATATATTTCATATCTTACACTCCTTTATCCGTCACACATTTCTTCCCCAAACCATCCCCACAGAAGCAAGTACTTTGAGATTTTAATTATCAGGTGATAAAACAGTCCAACTCTCTCTAGAACACTACTTTAATTTTTTTTTATGGTGAATAAACACAGGTGAAATACACAAAATGAGTTGCTTTAGGAACTTTTCTGTACCGAAGACAAAAGTCAAAGTTGCTGCGCACTTCATGATCTTATTACGTTGAGAGTGTGTAAGAGGCGACCTCGTATGTGTTATATAGTGGCTGCTTGATGCACTAATGTGTCATGGTACATACCAGCTGTGAAGCTCCACCTGCTGCCTGCCCTTCAGGTTGCCGTTCTCACTCTTATCTGCGACCCTCAGGTGTCACGTAGCTCGATCGCTGGCGTTCTCAGCTCACACACTGAGGTCCGGGGATCGAATACTGGTAATGCTGGAAAACATTAGGACGTGTTTCAATAAGACACCTGCTGTCCCTGTTCACCCATCAGTAAAATGGGTATTTAGGTGTTAGTCGACTGGTGTGGGTCGCACCCTGGGGCAAAATTGACCTTATTTGTCCGAAGTGCTCTGCATAACAAGGGGCTTTCTATATTATACTGTCATTGATGTCAGCTAGGCCTGTATACCTTGCACATGTACTTGTAGAAATAAAGATATTGTTATTATGTGTCATTATTCTTGTGATTAAGATTTGAAACTATTTTTACTTATTATAAATTTTCACCTACCGTAGTATGTATAGATCTGCTGATGTTATTCTCTGTGGTCGAAATCGCAGGAACAAGTAAAGTTCCAACAACTTTGTGCAAGTATTATCTTCAAGCTCGTGACGACATACAGGAATATATATTGTTTTTTTTATTTCATCGTTTATGATAAAGATGATAACGGTTCCAGGCTTCTTCATTGGTGCCCTGGTTAGACAAGCTATGGGAAAGAGGTGACTCCATTTTCAAGAGCACTTCTTACAAAATACACGCCAGGAACATCGTAATAAGCACTAAAAATTACCTAAAAAATGCTCGTTGCATTGATAAGTGTGATCCATGGATGAGGCAACACAAACCCAGAGACCTGAGAGCACTGGTATCAGACGTTTTTGGCAACACTTCGGTATTTTATATTCTGGAAACGTTATGCCAGCCAGTGCCTTCTTCAGTCAACACAGATGAGGAGGAGGAGTGTGAAGTAATCAATCCCACAGCCTGGAGTTGATGTTTTCAGGCCATCAATCTTGATTAAAGTGCAGGATATTCGCGGTGATGAGGCTTACGTACTGCAGACAAATGAGAAGAACAGTGGTAGGCAGAGTCACCAGTGGAAAAACCCACTAGTGGATGTAGTTTATAGACAGGGTGTTTTGAGGAGGCAGGTTTGTTTTCCTTGGTCTGGGATGCAGGATATTTTACCCGTCTTGACAACATGAAAGGTACTGGAAGCAATACTGTTATCTGCCTCAGTGCTGGAGGCAAGGTAGACGTTGGAGTGAGGACCTGATTAGCAGATATAGATCAGCGAGAGACATAATTAGGAGTAGTAGGGAATGACTCACTATGGCTAGCTCTAGGTCCTAGAAAGGTACATCCCTTTACGATCTTTCTTGTCTAGAATTTTTATTTTCCAAGCTGGTGAAGTTTTTTGGTTTCCCCAAGAGTTTATCTTCACTCCATTTCTTAGGATCAAATTTTTATCAATTTTTTTTAGGAAGATCTTGGACCACTTCTTCCCTCGAACCTTCCTCTCCCTATCACCAAAAACACCTTCTACCTCACCTTCCCTTCATCACCAATGACTTCAATGATTTCATATGTACCAATCTCCATCCCCATCTCCCCTACCCTCTCATCCCATCTACCCCTTACCTTCCCTAAACCTCCCTCCATCACTCTCTCCATATCTCCACACCCACGCCTTCACTTCCTTAGAATCCATCACCCTCCTTCATCACCCCCACCATCATCCTCCACTCCATCACCCCACCCTCTCTATCACCCTACACCCTCTCCATCACTACCCTATAATCCCCCTACATCACTCTACCCTCCATCCTGCCCTATCACCCTCCCATTCCATCACCTCCCCTCCATCACTTACTTCCATCTCCTCCATCACCAACCTCCACCACCACCCCTCCATCACCCCCACCCTCTCCATCACTATCCTGCAACCCATCACCTTCTCCTCCCCCCCTTTCATCAACCCTCCTCCACTTCTCATCACTTTACCCCCTCTCTAAATCAACTCCCTCCTTTAAAAATGCTAAACATCCCTCACTACACCCATTCATTTACCCCGTTCTCTCTATCACCCCTCCCTCAATCAATCCCCCCTCTTAATTAGCACCTGGTACATACTACACCCAAGACCACAACCAACTAATCTAATTCTCACCCTCTCTCTCATGTACTTCTCCCTCTCTCTCATTATCTACACCCCCTCCCCCCACACCCACTCCTCCCCATTCACTCTGCTACAACATGTCCGATTACCTGTCATAAGGACGCAAGACCTGGGATTTTTACCAGCCATGTTCTGTGCATCCACACACCCAAACTCCTCTATTTTCTGTAAAATTACTATATTTTATATTCACCAATAAATACGTACTATTGAATTTCCACATCTAAATTCATTCCATTTTAACTTCTATTTATTCTATTACTTTTTATATAAATTTATTAAATATAGCCTCCATCTGATCTAACCCACCATTCCTCGGATCAAGATTCTGTTATTGTCTATGACTACCTCCCAGTATGATGATGACTGACTCGCTCTCCCTCACCAGCACAATGGTGTAATGCGTAATACCTCCTGCCTCGATAACACCATGGGCATGTTATCACCCCCATGCTATGACGGCGCTCTTTACACTCATAGAGAAATTTAGAGAGAAATAACTCTCGTGTTGCACAGAAGACACTCCATCACATTTTCATTGAAAGTAGATTATTTTAGACCGTACCCTTCCCCACCAGACACAACTAAGACCATTGGTCACACGTACACTCATATACACTTATGCGCACACATACACACGTACATACATTTATACACCCACATACACATTTACATACACATGCAAACCTATGCACACTCACACTTATACACACACACTCACACACATTTATACACATTTGTACACACTTATACACACTAATGCACACACACTTCTACACACTTATATACATTTATACCCATTTATACACTACTGTACACTTACACACACACACATACACACATATATATGTACACTTATATACACTTATACACACTTATACACATTTATACACTTACACAACGCCTCAAGAACAAGATCCACATAACACCATAATAACCCAACTCCTACTCCTAGAGAGATGGGGTACATCTCTCTGGGACAGGGGTGGAAGCACTTGCCAACTCGATCGAGAGGGCCATTGCTGACATGCCTAGGATTTTAAACTGATAGAAGATAGAGGTATGGGTGTGGGTGGGAAACAGTCAGTTAGCTACACTAGGGCTGAAAACAGTAAGTGTATAAAAGAAATTCATCATAGAGTTACAAATAAATACAATGGATCAGGTCAGCAAACAAAGGGAGACAAGAGACTAGCTCCCTTAAGGTTTACTATACTAATAGCAGGAGTGTAAGAAATAAGATAGATGAGCTAAGATTAATTGCAAGTGCAGGAAACATAGATATTATTGCTATAACAGAGACCTGGCTCAGTCTGAAAGATAGAGAGTTGCCTTCTGAATGTCACATACAAGGCTATAAATTATTCCACACTGATAGGGTCAACAGGAAGGGTGGTGGAGTAGCGATGTATGTCAGAGACAATTTAAATTGTTGTGTTAGACAAGATATAAAATTAGAAGCGTCTGACACTGAATCTGTTTGGTTACAGCTTCTTGAGGGCCGTGTAAAACTTATCTTGGGTGTGATTTACAGGCCCCCAAATCTTGATAGGGAGTGCAGTAAACTTCTATGGGATGAAATTCGTAAGGCATCTACATATGAAAATGTTGTGCTAATGGGAGATTTCAACTTTAGACAAATTGACTGGAGCAATTTGACAGGAAATTTAGAGTCAAGTGACTTTCTTGATACGATTCAGGATTGTTTTTTGAAACAGTTGGTGACAGAACCAACTAGAGGAAATAACCTGCTAGACTTGGTTCTTGCCAGCAGGAAATCGCTAATTAATAATCTTGAGGTTAATGATGAGCTTGGGGAAAGTGATCACAAATCACTCAGTTTTAATATATCATGGAATTACCTTAATAATGACAATCAAGTCTCTGTCCCTGACTTCCGCCTGGCTGATTTCGTAGGACTGAAAAATTACCTGGGTAGGCTGAACTGGAATGACCTGACAGTGGGTCAGGTAGGTGGTGATTGCCAATATGACGTTTTCCAGAGAATAGTTCTAGCTGCTCAGACAGCTTATGTTCCTAATAGGGAAATCAGGTCAAACAAAAATGATCCTAAATGGATGAACAATAGATTAAAACATCTCATTGGTCAAAGAGAAGGCATATATAGGCGAATTAAAAGAGAGAGGGGCAATTAAGTAATCAATATATTCAGTTAAAGAGAGAAATAAAAAAGGGAATAAGAAAAGCAAAAAGAGACTATGAGGTTAAAGTTGCAAGAGAATCGAAGACTAACCCAAAAGGATTTTTCAGGTATACAGAAGTAAGATTAGGGACAAGATAGGCCCACTCAAAAGTTACTCAGGTCAGCTCACCGTCAGTGATAAGGAAATGTGTAGAATTTTTAACACTTACTTCCTCTCAGTTTTTACACAGGAAGATACCAGCGATATTCCAGAAATAATAAATTATGTAGAACAGGATGATAGTAAACTATGCACGATTAGGGTCACAAGTGACATGGTCCTTAGACAAATAGATAAATTAAAACCTAACAAATCCCAGGCCCTGATGAACTGTATGCAAGGGTTCTAAAGGAATGTAAAGAGGAGCTTAGCAAACCTATGGCTGATCTTTTCAACATATCACTGCAAACTGGCATGGTGCCAGATAAGTGGAAAATGGCAAATGTAATACCTATTTTCAAAGCAGGAGACAGGTCCTTAGCTTCGAACTATAGACCAATAAGCCTAACCTCCATAGTGGGAAAATTTATGGAATCAATAATTGCTGAGGCAATTCGTAGCCATCTTGAAAAGCATAAATTAATCAAAGAATCTCAGCACGGTTTTACAAAAGGGCGATCCTGCCTTACAAATTTAATAACTTTTTTCACTAAGGTATTTGAGGAGGTAGATCATGGTAATGATTATGATATTGTGTATATTTACTTCAGTAAGGCTTTTGATAGAGTCCCACATCAGAGACTATTGAGGAAAATTAAGGCACACGGAATAGGAGGAGAAATTTTTTCCTGGATAGAGGCATGGTTGACAAATAGACAGCAGAGAGTTTGCATAAATGGGGAGAAATCAGAGTGGGGAAGCGTCACAAGCAGTGTTCCACAGGGGTCAGTATTGGGCCCCTTGTTGTTCACAATCTACATAAACGACATAGATGAGGGAATAAATAGCGACATAAGCAAGTTTGCCGATGACACCAAAATAGGCCGTCCAATTCATTCAAATGAGGACAGTAGAGAACTCCAGGAAGATTTGAATAGACTGATGCAGTGGTCGGAGAAGTGGCAGATGCAGTTTAATATAGATAAATGCAAAGTTCTAAATATTGGACAGGACAATAATCATGCCACATATATACTAAATAATGTAGATCTGAATACTACTGATTGCGAAAAGGATTTAGGAGTTCTGGTTAGCAGTAATCTAAAACCAAGACAGCAGTGCATAAGTGTTCGCAATAAAGCGAACAGAATCCTTGGCTTCATATCAAGAAGCATAAATAATAGGAGTCCTCAGGTTGTTCTTCAACTCTATATATCCTTGGTTAGGCCTCATCTAGATTATGCTGCACAGTTTTGGTCACCGTATTATAGAATGGATATAAATGCTCTGGAAAACGTACAAAGGAGGATGACTAAGTTAATCCCATGTATCAGAAATCTTCCCTATGAGGATAGACTGAGGGCCCTGAATCTACACTCTCTAGAAAGGCGTAGAATTAGGGGAGATATGATTGAGGTGTATAAATGGAAAACAGGAATAAATAAAGGGGATATGAATAGCGTGCTAAAATATCTAGTATTGACAGGACTCCAACAATGGCTTTAAGTTGGATAAATTCAGATTCAGGAAGGATATAGGAAAGCATTGGTTTGGTAATAGAGTTGTCGATGAGTGGAACAAACTTCCGAGTACAGTTATAGAGGCTAAAACGTTGTGCAGTTTTAAAAATAGGCTAGATAAAACTCACGAAATCGTAATGACACGATTGCAAACAAACCACATACCACGGGTGGGGTTCGAACCCGCGGTCAGAGAGTCTCAGAACTCTAGACCGTCGCGTAAGCCACTGGGCCAGCTAGCTTAATAAGATTCATCCAACTAGGTATATTTCTACACCATAGGAAGGTTAGCATAGGCACCACTGTGTCCACAAATGCAAGTTTTACAGACGAATCTCCAGCTAGCATGGCCGAGACGAACTCTAGCTCAAGTCCCCTTCAAAGCCGTCAACATGACTCACGAAATCGTAATGACACGATTGCAAACAAACCACATACCACGGGGGGGTTCGAACCCCGGTCAGAGAGTCTCAGAACTCTAGACCGTCGCGTAAGCCACTGGGCCAGCTAGCTAATAAGATTCATCCAACTAGGTATATTTCTACACCATAGGAAGGTTAGCATAGGCACCACTGTGTCCACAAATGCAAGTTTTTACAGACGAATCTCCAGCTAGCATGGCCGTGACGAACTCTAGCTCAAGTCCCCTTCAAAGCCGTCAACATGACTCACGAAATCGTAATGACACGATTGCAAACAAACCACCCGTGGTATGTGGTTTTGTTTGCATGCATGTCATACATTTCTAGACATGTTGCGACGCAGAGGGACGTTGGCTGTAAATTCGTCACAGACCCATGCTGGTGGAGTTCGTTGTAAAAGCTTTGCATTTTGTGGTGCCATGGTAATAACCTTCATGGTGGCAGTAAATATTTACCTGAGTTTTGGATGAATCTTAGTTAGCTGCGGCCAATGTCGCGACGGTCTGAGATTCTGAACTCTCTGACCCGAGGTCGAAGCTAGCGGCTGTAATAAATATGTGGTAGGTAGATAAATATGAGTGGGTGCGGGTGGGTGTGAGTTGGTCCCGACTAGCTTGTGCTACTAGGTCAGATGCCGTGCTCCTTCCTTAAGTGAATGTAACCTGACCTGGCTGGGTCGGGGCATTGGCTTAAGCCGGTGGGAGACTTGGACGTGCCTCGCATGGGCCAGTAGGCCTGCTGCAGTGTTCCTTCTTTCTTATGTTCTTATGTTCTAACCTAAACCTACTGCTAACATAACACCATCTAACTGCACCTCCTCGGGTCGAGCATCCTCTCATACCTTTGAGAAACTTCAGTAAATCTCCATACATTACCCACATATTTAAAAAAAAAAATCATAGATTACTCCACATTTTCATTAAAATATTCACAGTTTAACACATATTTTCAATAAATATTTTCAATGAAGCTACATAAAAATCTATATATTTTTAGTTTAATCTTCCATAGTAATATCCACAAAAATTACTCGTGGATTTCAGTGTTCATCAAAATTCGTAGTTCGATCGCCTACGCACTCAGCTCCCTACTGAGGTCCGGGGTTCGAATCCCCGGTACGGCTGGGTAACATTTGGACGTGTTTCGATAAGACACCTGCTGTTCATCACTATAAAATGGGGACCTGGGTGTTAATCGGCTGGTATGGGTCGCATCCTGAGACAAAACTAACCTAATTTACCCGAAATGCTCAGCATAACAAGGGGCTTTATATATAGTGGTATGTCATTGATGTCACCTAGGACTGTATACCTTGTAGACATAAAGATATTATTATTATTATTATTATTATTATTATTATTATTATTATTATTATTATTATTATTATTATTATTATTATTAACACAATAACTTATTGCCTTCTTTTACATGTCTAAATTATAAAGGGGAACTATGATTTAAAATTCAAAATGAACAGAAAACCAACAAATAACTGTTTTTATATGCACTATTATTTTTCACATCATGATAGAGTAAAACTGTGTATTCTTATCCTCGTTTTCGACAACTCTGCGTACTTGTAACCCAGAGTTCATAGATGAAGAAATTTTGAAGATTTATGAAATAGTGAATGATCTACAATATACAAAAAACATAATTGATAAATCTTTAACATTGCCAGAAATACATCTGTCAATTCGAAAAGAAAAAAAACATATTCAACCAAGAAAATGATGGTTTTACCTTACCATGAAAACCTACTAAATATAACTTCTTTCCTTAAATTTTTAGAAATCAATGTATAGTAGACCGTTATATTACACGGTTTTATTTTGCACGTCTTGGTTACTGCACTATTGAAAAATTGCGGCACAATTTAATACAACACTTCGTAAAATTACCTTAACATGGTTCGGGTTGCAGGAGGAAAAATTTGGGCGTGCTTGCGGATACTTTGATAAGGAAGGAAGGAAGGAAGGAAGGCCTGAAAAGAGTATATGTTTAGCACAGGCTGGTTCCACAACTTTAAGTTGCATAATAAGTTACATATATTAAGTTTTCTGGTGAAAGTGCTTCAGCTGATCATACAGCAGCAAGTAATTTCCCTGATGAGGGAGCTATGAGGCACATCAAGCGTTTAATGCTGCGAGACAAGTGTTTTTGGAAGAAAATGCCAACACGAACTTACATCAGTCAGCAAGAGAAAAGTGCACAGGGCTTCAAGGCAGCAAAGGATCGCTTCACCTTACGTCAGGTGATTTCAAGTGTAAGCCCATGGTTATTTATCGCTCTAAGAATCCTCGTGCTTTGAAAGGTGTAGATAAAAACACCTTACCAGTAATTTGGAGGTCAAACCAGTCAGCATGGATGACAGAGGAAATATTTATGACTGGTTTTTAAACATCACTTTATTCCTGAAGTCAAGTTTTACCTGCACACCAAGAACCTGGCATTCAAGGCTCTCTTCATTCTTGATAATTCCCGTACTCATCCACATGGATTGCTGTCCATGTGTATAGTATCCAACGAGAAACGTATTTTCTCAAACCACGTGACCTGTTATAAACGACTAGAAAAAAGCTTGGGGCTGGCTATTATATATTATAATTTCATACTTGACATCTCAGAAACCCCCCTACCCCATATGGGGAGAAGGGTGATGGTGGTAGGTGGGGTTGGCACTGACCACTGACCACACTCTAAGGGTAACCGTGGCCGGTGACACATCCCACTTTTCGCTACTCTGAGAACTCTCTCCCTGCTTTAGTTGCTCTCTTGCAACATTGCAAAGCTCCCGATGACACTGGGAAATGTGAAAGTACTTGAGCTAAAGATTTCCACCCCCGTGGCTTGTCTTGCATATATGTTATATATATATATATATATATATATATATATATATATATATATATATATATATATATATATATATATATATATATATAATTAATTATGAAGAATGTTAATAGTCGTGTGCCTATAATTAGTTGTTTTAGGTGAACTGTTTTAATCAAAATCGAATTTGATGGATTATTAAAAGTTATTATTAAAATATGTGGACTTTATTATAATTTAATACAGGCACACACACACACACACACACACACACACTCTCCCGGTGGCCTGGTGGCTAAAGCTCTCCTTCACGCACGGAGGCCCGAGGTTCAATTCCTGGCGGGGCGGAAACATTTCAAAGTGTTTCCTACACACACACACACAACAACAGGTCTAGTGTCTAATCGACAGTGCCTAGGACAAAATGGTAGCTAACACACACATACACACACACAAACACCCTACACAGCCAGGAGCTGCGACTCGACCCCTGCACCCACAAATAAGTAGTACAAATATCTGAGTACGAGCTGAATTCTACAAATATGTTTTAAGTTTTGTATAAAATTTGTATAAAGATTTTTGAAATTAACTGGAAATACCTCCTCTAATCATCTTAATGCAATCCAACTCTAACTACTTTAACATTTGTCTCAGTATTTCTAATAACACTCAATGAAAAAAATGTATATGGAAAATTAGTACTGTGAAGATATACTAATATAACTCAACGAAAGATTCGAACACATGGCAAGCCAGTTTTAAAACTTGTTGGTCAGTGCGCTGGTCACAGTGAATAGCGCACCCGTACATGCCATGGGTTTCACCTTTTGTTCAGTGCACTGTGGGTTAAATCTCATCATTACAATTTCAGAGTAATCTAGTATATTTTGATGAATTCTCCCTCTTTTTGCAGTGCCTCTTGGAAACATGACATTTCATTTAAATCTGGCACAGGGCGTAGATCTTGATTTGTTTCCGCTGTGAAAGTAGAATTGGTGTAGATACAAGGTAGTTGCTTGGCCTCCATCAGCGGCCTGGCCAAGTGCCAATCCAAAGGAATAGGAGAGTAGTCGCTAATCCAAATCAACTGCAAAGAGAGTAGTATTAATTACATTAGAAAAGGGAAAAAGTAGTAGTGGTAGAGAATGAAATAATAAGACGAAATTAAAGGGTATTGTTATTGTTGGTAAAAGGAATAACGTTAGGAAATCAGGTTAAGTTGCTGGTGCTGGAGAACTTCTAAGTTAATTCATTCTGCAAACAAAATTTGATAATAATCAATAAATATTATACATTTAAAAGATGTTTCATTCACTACTGGCCGACTTTCTAGTTTTCATAACAACGTCATTGTATTTAGCCAAATTCCAGTTTTAATTTTTTTTAAAAAGTAACACCAACAGTTGAGGAAGCCAATATTGACAAATAAAGCTAAAATATGCGTTATAGAACTTGATCAAGGCTTATATACCGAGAATTGTATTTCTATGTCTATATACACTGAGAGTTTTCTCTAATCCCTGTTTTAGTGATAAAGTTTCCTTGACTAGTAGTGTACAGGACGTGTAGCCTGGTCCTCGTGTCATGCATAGGCTCCTTCCTAACCCCCAGCTTTATCAAATACTCATGTTTATTGGATTAAATAGTAATGACGCAACACAGACTAGTAAATAAAGTTGAGAACAAGACAGGAACCACTAATTATACGTATGTAACTGATTCACAGTAAGTCGATACAGCTTCTTTATGAAACAAATGTGAAAGTGAACAGATGTATTTCGATCGCTGCGTTGTCGAAGATATCCCAAAAAGGATATGTACGTATATAGATCCCTGGTATCTGGACCTTGATCTATGCTGATGATGTTGCTAGTGCCAGTGCTGTGGGGGGCGTCTCTGCATGATGATTTGCTAGTGCCAGTGCTGGCTTGTGGGGGGGGTCTGCATGATGATGTTGCTAGTGCCGTCTGGCTTGTAAACGTCTCTGCATGATGATGTTGTTAGAAGTGCTGGCTTGTGGGGGCTCTCTGCATGATGTTTTTAGTGCCAGTGCTGGCTTGTGGGGGCGTCTCTGCTGTGTGTTGTTAGTGCCAGTGCTGGCTTGTGGGGGCGTCTCTGCATGATGATGTTGCTAGTGCCAGTGCTGGCTTGTGGGGGCGTCTCTGCATGATGATGTTGCTAGTGGTGCTGGCTTGTGGGGGCGTCTCTGCATGATGATGTTGCTAGTGCCAGTGCTGGCTTGTGGGGGCTCTCTGCATGATGATGTTGCTAGTGCCAGTGCTGGCTTGTGGGGCGTCTCTGCTGATGATGTTGTAGTGCCAGTGCTGGCTTGTGGGGGCGTCTCTGCATGATGATGTTGTTAGTGCCAGTGCTGGCTTGTGGGGGCGTCTCTGCATGATGATGTTGTTAGAGCCAGTGCTGGCTTGTGGGGCGTTCTGCATGATGATTTGTTAGTGCCAGTGCTGGCTTTGGGGCGTCTCTGCAGATGATTTTTTTGCCAGTGCTGGCTTGTGGGGGCGTTCTGCGACGATCAATTGACGCTTAATTTCATTTCCTCTCAGTTGACAGTGGAATGTCGTGGAAATCCCAAATAACTTCCTAAAGGATTCAAGTGTTTTAGACTAAACGTAGTCAGAGTTTAAGAGTATTTTCATTGGGTCGCCAGAAAAACCCCCTTTTTCGTTTCATTCGGCTCTGGATCTATCTAACCAAGGTATGAGGCCTATTGTTCCTCAGCTTTCATGTTGTTTTCTAAACCTGAAGTAATTCATCTTCCGGTTCATTGTGTCTTGGTGTTTTTATCTTCCCAGCCTAAGCCTGTATGCTGAAGTAATAACTCGAAATATTTCTTTTCTTTTCTTCCATGACCTTCAGGTCCTGTCTTAAAAAAAAAAAAAATAGGAATTACGAGATTCAGACATGGGCCAGCTCTCTCAGAGGAATTTAACATAATTTAATATGATGTCCTACTTATCAAAGAGCAAATAAACGTCTTTTTCGCTTCTTCAGCGCCCGATCTTACACTCTAGCTGCCCATTTCTCACATTTAGTGCAAACTCTTCCCATGACTTTCAACTGAGAGACTTATTACTCAAATTATTACTTTTTTTTCCTTTCATACTTAAATAACCCTTCACTCTTCTACCCTTTAATGTAATCACTCCAGTACTATGCACCCTAGTGGACTTTATGGATTTGATCCATTTTATGTGATTAATAATGATAATAATAATAATAGACATTAAATTTCTGAAGAAGACTTCTTCCATATTTGATTTTTATGAGCATGGGAGGTGATCTGCCGCTATCCTTGTGCAGGAATATAATACATGGTTATATGGTTACTTGTTAGTGACACTAATGAAATGACTTTCTAATACATTAATACTACTATCCTTGTGACCCTCGTCAGTTCCTCCCATCCAGAAACCTTCATCTCGTAAATCTGAAAAAATATGCAATATGTATAATGATGATGATGATTAATAAAATAATAATAATAATAATAATAATAATAATAATAATAATAATAATAATAATAAAAAAATAAAATAAAATTAAAATATAATAATAATAATATAATAATAATAATAATAATAATAAATAATAATAATAATAATAATAATAATAATAAATAATAATATAATACTAATAATAAAAATACTAATAATAATATTAAATAATAATAATAATAATAATAATAATAATAATAATAATAATAATAATAATAATAATAATAATAATAATAATAATAATAATAATAATAATAAAACATAACGATACAGTGATATTTTTGCTGCGAAATTTAAATTTGTTAACGTCCAATATTACTTTCGATGTATAAACTTTAGTAAAGTTCACATCTTAAATATTATAATTCAGATCAGTACTCTCATGCAGGCTTTAGTAATGTCCGATCATACTCTCATGCAGGCTTTAGTAATGTCCAATCAGTACTCTCATGCAGGCTTTGTAATGTCTAGATCATCTCTCATGCAGGCTATAGTAATGTCTGAATCATCTCTCATGAACTTTAGTAATGTCTAGATTAGTATCTATGAGGCTTTAGTAATGTCTTGATCAGTATTCTCAGAAGGCTTTAGTAATGTCTAGATCAGTACTCTCATGCGGTTTAGTAATGTCAGATCAGTACTCTCATGCAGTCTATAGTAATGTTTAGATCAGTACTTTTATGCAGGCTTTAGTAATGCCTAAAATCAGTACTCTCATGCAGGCTTTATTGCCTAGATCCGTACTCTCTCAGGCTTTAGTAATGTCTAGATCATCTCTCATTCAGGCTTTAGTAATGTCCAGATCAGTACTTTCATGCAGGCTTTAGAATGCCTAGATCAGTACTCTCATTCAGGCTTTAGTAATGTCTAAAATCAGTCTCTCATGCAGGCTTTAGTATTGTCTAGATCAGTACTCTCTGACTTTAGTAATGTCTGATCATATCTCATGCAGGCTTTAGTAATGTCTAAAATCCAGTACTCTCATGCAGGCTTTAGTAATGTCAGATCAGTACTCTCAGTCAGGCTTTAGTAATGTCTAGATCACTCTCATGCGGCTTTAAATGTCTAGATCAGTCTCTCATGCAGGCTTTGTTGTCTAGATCAGTACTCTCATGCAGGCTTTAGTAATGTCTAAATCAGTACTCTCATTCGGCTTTAGTAATGTCTAGATCGTACTCTCATGCGGCTTTATAATGTCTAGATCAGTACTCTCATGCGGCTTTAGTAATGTCTAGATGTTCTAAGTTTTGTTCTTTCTTCTCATATCGGGGAGCTAAATTGATCTTGTTTGTGCATCATCAGTGTTCTCTGTGGTACGAACTAAGGCGGTACATATCAAGGCCAATTCAATTTAGAAATAAAATTAAATATATTTTTGACAGTGTCTAAGGATCCCAATTTCTGAAATAATTGATTTTTATATTTTAATATCATTTGAAATATCTACCTTTTTCATACTTTATTAACGAGAAACTGTTCTAATGTTCAATGAAAGATTTTGAAAGCACTACTAAAACTTTAAATGAAATTTGTTGTAATTTAGCTCTATTTAAACTGTTTTATATATTATTAATGTATTTTGCAAAAGTTTCCATGTAAAATGTTGATTTTTATTTTTATTCACATCCCCGACATTGATATCTGAATAAATTTAAATCATGGAAGGTGGGGAAGGGGAAGGGGTTTGAATCCATGGCGGTAGTGGTAAAACTCGAGACCAGTGCGTAAGCCACTGAATCACTGCCTAAATAAGATACATCGAACTAGGTTTAATTTCATGATGTCATTCTCAAACTGTCACTCAGACTCTCTCCTCAATGGTGCAAATCGTTTCTTGATCCTTTCCTCCAATTCTGTTTTCTACTTTCCTTGATTAGTTTTCTGTAGTTTCTCTTCCTCTACTTCTATTTTGCTCTCTACATCACGCTAATCTCAGGTTTGCCAATCGCCCATATGCTACGTTTTTGATTGATGTGTGCCTCGGAGACATGTTCTTATAATGCTTACCCCAAGATCCTTTTCTTTAAGTGACGTTTTTAGCCTTTGATTCCTAACCTGTATGCCGTTCGGTCTTCTGTGTCCTTCCCCAACTTCTGACTTTAATTACTGAGTTAAATTCCAGGAGCCATTTTTGGACCGGACTTGTAGTCTGTCCAGTCCCCCTTTAATTTCTATCCTCGTCCGCTTTATTCTCCTCATCAGTTTCCATTCAGCGAACAGTGACCTTCTGAATCTTTCCTTCCATCATATCATTCACTATCAAACAACGGACCTAGGACTGCCCTTGTGGAACCCCTCGACACATGCCCCTCTGACACTTCATCACTCCAACACTCTTGTTTCCTTCCTGTCAGGTATTTGATCCATTGCAGTACTTTCCCTATTATTCTTGCCTGCTCCTCTATTTTTACCTCTTTTGTGGTACTGTGTAAAAGCCTTTTATAGTCAAAAAGATGCAATCTACCCATCCCTCTCTCTCCTGTCTTACTTCTGTTACCCGTAGAACTCAATGATTTGTGACACAGGATTTTGCATCTCTGAAGCCGTCTGATTGTCATGTAGACCCAATCTTTTCAATGTGTTCCCTTCTCTTCTCCTGATGATCTTTTCCAGCTTTGCCTATCAAGTCAGTGACACTGGTCAGTGTGTGTGTGTGTGTGTGTGTGTTTTGGGTTACCATTTTTCCTAGGCACATGTCGATTAGACACTAGGCCTGTTTATTATGTGTGTGTGAAGAAACACTTCGAAATGTTTGTGTATTGTTTGTGTGCGCGTGTGGTGTGTATGTGGGTTTAACTACCTGCATAAACATACAAGCTATTTAGTTTCATGCAGAAGAGACATCCTATACCAAGAGGGTGAGTTATTGGGTCTCTACCTTGGTGACGAAGATTAAATCCGGTCGTGGAGTCCCTCTCAGCTCAGCCAGGTCGGCGCCTTCTGCCTGGCACAACGCCCTCATCGAGGCCCACGTTCCCTTCACATACATGAAAACTTTATGCACCCTGCGTCACAGCGTCCTCCTGAAGTTTATAATTCGGCTGGGCATGGCCTGGAAAGGAAGCAACAAGGAACTGAGTTTAACGTAAATTGCGGGTTCTTGAAGAAGGTTAGAGCAATTTGAAATCTTTTTTAATGTAAATATCACAAATAATATTCGATTACATTTCTTATATGTCGGTTGGCAACATCAAAAGCAGATTTAAGGTCAAGGAAATACCCCATTGTTAATGTTCTTCCACTATAAGGGTTAATAATTCTCTTTAAAATGAACTTCCTTAAACAACTAAATAAGATAATATAAACACATATGTAACCATAGGTTTATTTCTACATCATGGGTATGACCCACCAAACTAGCAGGTTCGACACCAAAATCTAAAAATATCAAAATACTCAAAATTTAACCAGAACTCTTACCTTGACCGGAAGTCACCTCAACCCGCTGGAAAGTGATTAAGTTACATAATTGTAAAAGATATTTAAATAAATTTTGTGTAAATAACATTATTGGGACAATCTGCTGCTGGGAGGCATTTTACTTTTTTTTGGGTGATGGAGGTGATGCTGGAGATACTGGAGTGCTGGTGGTGTTGGTGGTGTTGGTGGTGGTGTTGTTGTTGTTGTTGTTGGTGGTGGTGTTGTTGTTGGTGGTGGTGGTGGTGTTGGTGGTGGTGGTGTTGGTGTTGGTGGTGGTGGTGGTGGTGTTGGTGGTGGTGGTGGTGGTGGTGTTGTTGTTGTTGTTGGGTGGTGGTGGTGGTGGTGTTGTTGGGTGGTGGTGATGGTGGTGGTGTTGGGTGTTGCTGGTGATGGAAGTGGTACAGATAGATGGTGGTGATGGTGGTGGCTGTTGAATATGAACGTCGGTGGGTTGTTGTGAAAATGTTGTTGGTGATTGTGGTGGTGGTGGTGATATTAATATTTCTTGATGACTGGTATTTGGCATTAATAATGGTTGGTGGGTGGTGATGGTAGTGGGGTGGTGGTGGTGATGATGGTGGGGTGGTGGTGATGTGGATTGTGGGGTGGTGGTGGTGATGGTGGTGGGGTGGTGGTTTGGGGGGGGGTGACGGTGTACAAAAACAATATTGCGTGTGTCCAAGAGAGGCAACGTCATTAACTTCCTTTTAACCCCTCCCCCTTCCAACCGTCTTCTCCATACATTCTCTACATCCTTCCACTTCTCTCGATCCCTTCCACTCTCCTGATATCTACCACTTTCTTCAATTTTCTTACGTCCTCTTTGCTCCCACATTCCTAAATTTCTTCCACCTAAACCACACTACTCCTTTTCTCTCCATCGCCAGTATACTTCTCCCCTTTCCACCATCTCCATCCATTTACCGCTCTTCCATCTTTTCTACAGTTCAACTCTACAATGAATACTACTTTCACTTTTTGATAACGAAGACAACACAGGCGACACACGGGACGGTTCTCAAGAAATCTCTTTACCGAAAAAAAGTCAAGGTTGCGCGAACTTCATGGTGATGTGGGTTATTGAGGGAGTGTGTGAGAGAGGTGGTGTGTTTTATAGGTGAATAGTTTGTGAGGGGTAGTGGTGTGCAGTGTGCGGTGGAACACACTCTGTGAAGCTGCCCTGTTGCCTCGAGGAAGCCGTTCAACCTGACCTTAATTAGGCCCTATTGGGCATAATTAAAAGATAAGTAAAGTGAGAGGGGAAGGGGGTTGGGACGGTCCTCTCAGATGAAGTGAAAAGAAAATCTTTTTTTGCTTTAAAATCTAGCAGTTTTAATGGTCTTTTCATGCTTCATAAACATATTAGTTGGCAGGAATCTTGCAGCCACCACTTACATTCAGTATCACCACTTACATTCATTACCCCACATTCAGTATACACCACTTCATTCAGTATACACCACTTACATTCACTATACCACTTACATTCAGTATACACCACTTACATTCAGTATACACCACTTACATTCACTATACACCACTTCATTCAGTATACACCACTTACATTCAGTATACACCACTTACATTCAGTATACACCACTTCATTCATATACACCACTTACATTCATATACACCACTTACATTCAGTATACACCACTTACATTCATATACACCACTTACATTCAGTATACCACTTACAATTTTCCCACCTATACACCACTTACATTCAGTATACACCACTTACATTCATATACCCTTACATTCAGTATACACCACTTACATTCAGTATACACACTTACATTCTATACACCATTACATTCACTATACACCACTTACATTAGTATACACCACTTACATTCAGTATACACCACCATTCAGTATACACCACTTACATTCAAACACAATTACAACCACTTACATTATATACACCACTTTTCAGTATACACCGCATTTAAGTGTGTGGGTGTGTGTGGGCGTCTCATCTATTTGTGGTTATAGGGTTGAGTCACACTCTGACCCAACCTCTTCACTGGTCGCTCTGGGTAACTCCCCTGCTCCATGGCTTTATCATCCTCTTCTTAAAGCTATGTATGGATCCTGCCTCCACTATATCACTTTCAGCTATTCCACTTCTTGACCTCTGTGACTGAAGAAATACTTCCTAACATCACTGTTATTCATCTAAGTCTTCAACCCAATTGGACCCCTTGTTGTTGTGTCCCATCTCTGGAACATCCTGTCACCGTCCACCTTGTCGATTCCTCTCAGTATTTTATGTCGTTTCTATCCCCCTATCTCTCCTGTCCTCCAGTTCGTTACGTCGGTTTCCTTAACCTCTCCTCTAGGACATACCCCTTAGCTCGGACTAGTCTTGTTGCAAACCTTTGCACTTTCTTTAATTTCCTTGGCTTGGCAGGTGTGTGTCCCAAACTGGTGCTTATATTAAAATATTGCCTGACATACACGGTGTACGGGTCCTGAACGATTCCTTATTGAGGTTTGCCGGGGCCCGTATGCTGCAGCAGTTATTTGGTTGATGTGCGCCTCGGGTGTGCTCGGTGTTATACCCCACCCCCAAGATTCTTTTCCTTAAGTGAGGTTTGTAGTCTCTGGCCCCTAGACTGTACTCTGTCTGCGGTCTTCTTTGCCCTTCCCCAATCTTCATGACTTTGCACTTGGTGGAGTTGAATTCCAGGTGCCAGTCTCGGAACAGGACTAAACCCTGTCCAAATCCTATGTAGTCCTATCTGGTCCTCCTCCGATTGAATTCTTTATTAACACATATTGCAAACAGGGAACTTCTCATCCATTCCATCCATCATGTCATTCCAAATACCAGAAACAATACCGGTCCTAGGACTGCGCCTCTGGAACCCTGCTGTCACAGGCGCCCCTCTGACACCTCGTCCCGTTCCATGACTCGTTGATGTCTTCCCGTCAGGTTCCCATCATTGCATTGCCTTCCCTGTTATACCTCCCTGGTCCTCAAGCTTTGCATTAATCTTTTGTGTGGAACTGTGTCAAAAGCCTTCTTACAGTCAAAAAAAGCACAATCTACCCTTTCTCTCTTGTCTTACTGCTGTCACCCTGTCATAGAACTCCAGTACGTTTGTGAGACGGATTTCCCTTCCCTGAAACCGTGCTGGTTGTCGTTTTAACTTTGCCCCTCTGGCGCTCCACCATTCTCCTCCTGAAATCTTCTCCATGTCGGCATTGGTCTGTAGTTTGTGCCTCGTGTCTGTCTCCTATCTTAAAAATTGGGACTACATTTCCCGTATTCCATACCTCAAGCAGTTGCCCAGTTTCAATGGCTGTGTTGAAGATTGTTGCTAGTGGCACCACATCATCTCTGTTTTCCTCTCTAAGGACCTACTGAAGATGTCCGGTCCCAGTGCCTTTGAGGTATCAAGTTGACAACAGCCTCTTCACCTCCTCCTCAGTTAGTTATTTCATCCAGCACTTGTTGGTATATCCCTTCTGGTTTGTTCCCTATTCTGACTACCCAGTCCTTTCTGTCTCCACTGTAAATACTTCTTTAAATATCATGTTGAGCTCCTCACATTTTCTTGGTCATTTCTTGTGAACTCCCCATCATCCTTCCTCAACCTGATTACTTGGTCCTTGACTGTTGTTTTCCTCCTGAAGTGGCTTACAACAGCTTTACTTTTGATGCTATGTCGTTTTGTGCCTTTGGTAGTGTCCCTAACATGTTGATGCTTGAGGTTTCCAGTACCCATTAATCATTTTGGTTCTCCATGTTTCGGACCCTCATGTGGCTCCAAGTTTTCCTAGTCAATCTCTTTGTGATTGAAATCACCCATAACTAGCAACTTTGCTCTACCCGTATGAGCTCTTCTCGTATACATCACAGTGACTGGCTTTGTGCACACATAGCAGTGACTCCTCTTACTAGGCCCAGCATCGAACCGAGTCCTAGATTTATCGTGGAGTACACAGCTCAAGTGTGTAACAGGGTTTTGGCTTAAAGAACGTACATTCGGGCTGCCGAAGAAACTCTTCTCGAATCTGTTGGAATGTTCACACGGTGTAGATAAATGGTTATCTGGTGTAGATAAAGTAGGTTATCGGGCGAGGAATCAATTCGGTCATCGAGGTAGGAGTTCAAACTCAGTACACAGGGTATGGATAAGGTTTGTTATCTTTAGAACCAGAAATTATATCTAATTCTGGTTTACGGATTGTGTGAGGGTCGCAGGTAAGAATTACTGCCATGTTGTTTTTTCGTCAATAAAAATCCATGGCATGGATCTTTATCATAAGATGACTTTAATTAAATGGTACAGGCACTGTGGGTTGCCTCTGGACGTATGGTGAGCCATGGTTTACCTCTGAGCTGTTTCCAGATACATTCTACCCTCGCAGCCTGAAGCCAGATTTCCATTTTCACTGTTTGGTCAACTTGGCTGTTGTTGTTAGAGGCCTATAGACCCACATAGTTTCAAACCTGGCTGATCAGGCATCTGTATAAGGTACGATCCATTTTCTTCTTCACATCTGCTCTTATTCCGATAATATTTCGGACATAACGTTCTTTATCCTATGGCACTGGGTTT
>WNWK01000139.1:0-22500 GCA_009830355.1 Cherax destructor
AGTTAGGAAGAACTCGTTTAAAATTAAGTAATTTCTAAAATTTTCTCTTATATGTTTAAATATATATATTTTTTCATTTATGTTAATGTAAAAATTAATAATTTTGTATCAAAAGAACCTTAGAAAACTTACCTAACCTTATTATAACAAGCGCAATTTAATTTAGCCTAATCCAACTAAATATATTTTAGATAAGTTTACAATAATTTAATAATAAAGAAACACTGTGAAATATTTTTTGTCGTTATTTTCTGAATGATTTTTGCGAAATTATTGCATGCACTAATTTTCACTTGCCTTATTGGGCAAGAAGAGCGTTGCTATTTAAGCCAGAATCGCAAGTTTTATTTATTTGGCATAACATATTATATTTATATATAAAATGTGCGTGTGTCTATGTATCTGTACTCACCTAGTTGTGGTTCCAGGGGTCGAGTCACAAGTCACAGCTCCTGTGTGTGTGTGATTTTGTGCGTTTACGCTGAAAAATCATAAACACTTACCTAAATTGCTATTATTGGGGTCCATAACCAGTTTTGCTTACATTGTTGCCTCACCAGTGATACAGTGATGATAATACTCGCCTGCTGCTGACGAGTATTATCACCTAGCATGTGATCAGTTTGTGACCATCACTATCCTGGCCAGGTAACTGACAGGCTGGCTGGCTGTCTGATTGGCTAGCTGGCTCCCAGCAACCCCTAGTTAAAGAATAAGTTCTACGCAATACAACCTAAAAACTTGAGAATGGATATCTTGACGGAGACTGGTGGAGGCACCTAGAGGACGGTGAAGATTCCAGGAGAGCAGTGGAGGAGGATGGTGAAGAATTAATCCAGGAAGGACCCCTGGAGATCCCTAGACACGCTGGAAAGTTTTCAACGAGGCTGGAGGTTGCTGGTTGTTAGTAGGAACATGAATGGAGTAAACCTTTACCTTTGATATGACTTTGACGGGTCTCTAGATTTTCTTTCTACTCCCGCAGCCCGGCCCTGGATAAGGCTAGTGTGATGCTTTCCCGGCCATTCAGGCTATTACTTCTGCCAACTTGCTGCCCCACATATCCATCACAGCCTAGTTGATCCAGCACTTGGCAGAGGTACTTGCCAACTTTCCTCTTGAAGACTTCTACACTTGTTCCAGCAGCGTTTCTGGTATCTTCTAGTAAGATGTTGAATACTCTGGGCCCACGGATGTTGATGCAATGTTCTCTTATTGTGTTTGCGGGCGCTCCTATTTCCTTGCTTTGAAATGATCATGAAACATCCTAGATTCTGGACCATACTGAAAGATAATGGTGCTTGTGGAATGATTACGATATACGTAGAAGGATTACATCACACTTGAAAGGATTACGGTTTGGAAGGATTACGGTATGTGTAGAAGGATTACGGTAGTATAGTAATGGAGGGATTATGAAATGTGAGGATAGATTGCGGTACGTGTGGAAGGATTAGGGTAGCAGTGGAAGGGTTATGGAACTACTAGAGGAACTACTGTACGTGGTAGGATTACGACACGGTGTTTGAAGATTTTCGCTCCTGCGGGAGAATTATAGTACATTCAGAATTATTTTACATAGGGCGGGATTTTTGTACATATGGGAGAGGATTATTGTACATATTGTACATGTGGGAGAGGATTATTGTACATATTGTACATGTGGGAGAGGATTATTGTACATGTAGGAGGATTATTGTTCATGTGGGAGAGGATTATTGTACATGTAGGAGGATTATTGTTCATGTGGGAGAGGATTATTGTTCATGTGGGAGAGGATTATTGTACATGTAGGAGGATTGTTGTACATGTGGGAGGATTTTAATGCGAACAAGGGACCCTGATTAGTTCATCCAGACAGTTCCTGATCAGCCAGGCTGTGCTGGTTACGTTGAAACTTCTGCCGCTGGGCATCAGTAGCCTGAAGAATTTCAAAGGTAATGACCCCTGGAACCATCAACAGGTAGCCATAGTATATAACATATATTTTTGTAATACTTGACACAGTTCGTGATTTTAGATGGTGATCGAACAAGACACATGTGCATCGCCTTGGTATGTTTATTGTGAGATAAATATACACAGGTGTGAGCAAGATAACGTTTATGAAGGGATTCTGGGAAACCGGTTAGCCCGACTTGACTTCTGGAGGTGGAAAGTACAGTGCCTGCATTCTGAAGGAGGGGTGGGGATATTTGCCGTTTTGAACTAGTATCGGCGCGTGTCTGGCAAGACAGTGACGGAGTGAGTGATGGTGAAAGTGTTTCTTATTTTTGGGTCACCCTGCCTCGGTGGGATACGGCCGGTGTGTTAATATAGGGTGTAGTACATATGTCTTATTCATCATGGGTGATTTTTGTGTAATATTGAAATTAATTATCTTATACACGATGCACAGTATATCGTTCATGTGCACTTCAACTAATACACGAGTCAAAGACTAAGACACATGCAGCAAAACAAGCATTTATTGGGACAACATTTCGCTCTGTGATGAAAAATGCTGTCTCAGTAAAGGCTGGTTCGGCAGTAAGACTTTCACCCACGCGGGTGAATTATAGTTAGCCTGGTTACTGACACAAACCTCAGACGAGACTTGAAACTGCCGGCAGTGGATGAATGTACTTGGATCATTGCGCTTGCTTTAGTGTTGTGTGGTAGTTGGATCATTGATCTTTCTTTGCTGGTGTGTGGTAGTTGGATTATTGATCTTTCTTTACTGGTGTGTGGTAGTTGGATCATTGATCTTTCTTTACTGGTGTGTGGTAGTTGGATCATTGATCTTTCTTTGCTGGTGTGTGGTAGTTGGATCATTGATCTTTCTTTACTGGTGTGTGGTAGTTGGATCATTGATCTTTGCTGGTGTGTGGTAGTTGGATCATTGATCTTTCTTTGCTGGTGTGTGGTAGTTGGATCAGTCCACTTGTTTTACTGGTGTATGGTAGTTGGATAATTTCTTTCTTTATTGGTGTGTGGTAGTTGGATCAGTCCACTTGTTTTACTGGTGTATGGTAGTTGGATAATTTCTTTCTTTATTGGTGTGTGGTAGTTGGATCAGTACGCTTATTTTACTATTGTGTGGTAGTTGGATCAGTGTTGACTGGTGGGATTGGAGTGTACCCGTGTGGATCAGTGTTCTCGTTGAAAGGTTAGCGTGAGAAATGCATGTTATTGTTTAGTCTGGTCTTAGTGAATGATTATTCTCAACGATGAGTTATATACTGCCCCATAGCAGGGGCAGACCCAGCTTCATGGGAGACCCAGCTTCATGAGAGACCCAACTTCATGGCAGACCCAGCTTTATGGCAGACCCAGCTTCATGGGAGACGCAGCTTCATGGCAGACCCAGCTTCATGGCAGACGCAGCTTCATGGGAGACGCAGCTTCATGGCAGACCCAGCTTCATGGCAGACGCAGCTTCATGGGAGACGCAGCTTCATGGGAGACCCAGCTTCATGGGAGACCCAGCTTCATGGGAGACCCAACTTCATGGGAGACGCAGCTTCATGGTAGAAGAGTGTGCAGATGGTATATCCAAACACTGAAGCCACTTTTAAAGTATGATCAGCAAGTACTTGTATAAAACACGTCATAAAATCTCTGTAGTCACTGTTCACTGCTCCACTGTCTACTGAACGCTCCTGGTCACCCAGGCTGTGAAGACTTTGTGGGTTTATTGACCTGGTTACTAGGTAGTCAGCATGAAAATTAGGCCTCAGGCCTATTAATTTTTTTTTTTAAATATGGAAAGTTCATTAAATTCTATAGGTTTAAGTAAAATAATGATCTGAACCATATATGACTTAATTTTAATGAAAAAATGGAATATCCCCCCCCCCCCGAAAAAAGATATAAAGTGAAGTTAGAAGAACCCGAGAAGAGTAAGAGGAGGATAGAAGAACCTAAGAAGAGTAAGAGGAAAGAAGAACCTAAGAAGAGTAAGAGGAAAGAAGAACCTAAGAAGAGTAGGAGGATAGAAGAACCTAAGAAGAGTAGGAGGAATGAAGAACCTAAGAAGAGTAGGAGGAGGATAGAAGAACGTAAGAAGAGTAGGAGGAAAGAAGAACCTAAGAAAAGTAGGAGGAGAATAGAAGAACCTTAGAATAGCAGGAGGATAGAAGAAACTAAGAAGAGTTGGAGGAAGAAAGAAGAACCTAAGAATAGGAGGATAGAAGAACCTAAGAAGAGTTGGAGGAAGGGCGAAGAACCTAAGAAGAGTAGGAAGAGGATATAAGAACCTAAGAATAGGAGGATAGAAGAACCCGAGAAGTACTATTAGGAGAAGAATAGTAGAACCCGCGAAAAGTAGAAAGTTTTAAGAACCCTCGAAGTCTGTCCAGGTTTGTCGCAGAGTGAGAATGAGGGTGGGAAAGGTTCACGTTCTCACTGTGGCTCAAATTAGTATGGAGGAGAGGAACGTCCTGTGTATAAGAACATCACGTATGCT
Source organism: Cherax destructor (assembly GCA_009830355.1). Lineage (NCBI taxonomy): Eukaryota > Metazoa > Arthropoda > Malacostraca > Decapoda > Parastacidae > Cherax > Cherax destructor. The sequence goes on from WNWK01000139.1 coordinate 4,448, forward strand.
CTCTCTCTCTCTCTCTCTCTCTCTCTCTCTCTCTCTCTCTCTGGAATTACTGCTCTCAGGTCATCCTGGTTGTCAGTTTGCTGTTAACAACCCATGTTTTTTTTTTTTGGGGGGGGGATTTCTATTAGTCGGGAAGGGCTACACCCGTAGGGGGTTATATAGCGCCAAGGGAATGGAAGATTTAATCTTAGAAAGGGAACAGTGGTTTTTTACAGTGGTTCAGGCAGTGGTTCAGAGAGCCGAGAGACACCAGGACTCAGGCAGTGGTTCAGAGAGCCGAGAGACACCAGGACTCAGGCAGTGGTTCAGAGAGCCGAGAGACACCAAGACTCAGGCAGTGGTTCAGAGCCGAGACCTGACTCAGGCAGTGGTCAGAGACGAGAGCACCAGGACTCAGGCAGTGGTTCAGAGAAGGACACCAGACTCAAGAAAGAAACACAAGAGTCTGTAATAACAAGAAACGTAATCTAAACAAATCACGGAACGGGTGGGACTTGAACCCACATGTTCCGTGATTCGTAATAGAATTCCTGAGCAGACATCGCCAGACCTGACAACCTAACTAGAGTAGGCAGCTAGGGCAGGCACCTAGGCAGGCAGCTAGGACGGGCGAAAGGGTGGTGGGAGTAAGGTTGGATGGCAGGCGGAGAGGTTGAGGTGGAAGGCAGGCTGATGGTCGGTTGTGTTAAAGGGTAGAATAAAGGGAAGAGGTTTGATGTGGAGAGCAGGGGAAAGCGGGGGTGGAGCTTAGGGGAAGACTGAAGGGGTAAGGGGAGGAACCTGGATTTATCCAAGCTTCTGAGAAATGTTTGTAAGCTTCTTATCGCTGTATTTTTTTTTTATGTAATAATAACGAATGTCTCAGTAAGTGTGTGTCTAGCCATGATTATTATTAGTAGTAGTAGTATTAGTATTATTTAAAACGGGCAGATATATACAGAAAGTGAGAGGAGGAAACCAAGACAGATGGTAAATAAAAGATTAGAAAAAATGCACGAAACAACGCAGGTGAGTCAGGTACAGTGAAGCATAATAATGGACTGGGTAGACTAAATGAGGAAGCACGACAAATGTATGCAGAGCAGGATAATAATAAAAAGTAAGGGACACGACGACAGAGCAGTCAGGAAAACCCAGAGAAGGGGAATCAGGAAAACCCAGAAACGCGGAAGAGACTGAGAAAGACATAGAAAAAAAAGATAAGGGTGAAATTTGTAGATACTATGCTTGAGGAGCCCGAGTGAGAGACCTGGTCTTTGACCGGGGCGCGGGGGCGCTAACCCCCGGAAACATCCTTCAGGTATCCTTCGGTGCCTGCAACTATGGGAAAGGATGCTGATACATATGGGAAGGTATTACAACATGTTGAAAAAAAAAAATCCCAGTTTTGGGATGAGTGGTGGTGTTCCCACCCAGAGATGTGCAGTTTATCATGGGGACCCAGACAAAGTTACCACCTAAGCTGCCCAAAATTTCATGCAAAAAGAACACAACGATATAGAACTGTGTATCAGAAGGCTGAAGACGTAGTATTCAATTTGTATATACTTTTAGAGGAAGTAAGATACAATCTAAGAAAAAGATGGTAAACCCCAATGAAAGAACAAAGGTGATGTATACAGACACATGCCAATAGAATACACTCAACCGATTTCACACATACCCGGGCCAGATATACAACATGCTACGTTACCGACAGCACTGAGACCAGAAATATGTCCATCAAGAGTTATATCACATGATGGCACAGTACCAGTAGTACTAACAAAAGTCACACTCAACAAAAAATCCCAAATGGTATATCCTCCTTCCTATTTTTGTAAACATACTGGGATTGAAAACAAACAAATGACAAAGTTGGCATTTGCCTCTTCGAGGAGGCAAATGCTATGTTTGGAGCATTTACAGGTACACACACAAGTGATGTTTTAGATGGAGGGATTGCAATAAAAAATACGATATTTAAAGATGTGACAGAGTTAATAGAGAATAAAAAGGCACAATACCGTGACTCGAACAATACATAAGTGTAAAGGTAATAACTCTACACTACACAGGGTCCTCCTTGAAAGATACATTTTGCTACAGAAAAGTGTTTGAATTCATCAAATCATACAGTAGAAATTCTACGTATTAAAGTGGAAGATAGGAATCTGATAATTATCCTTGTATATAAATCATCGTCATTAACGGCGCAAGAATTCATGGATCATATAAGAAAGATATATAGCTGCCTTGAAAGTCTTTAAAAGCACACCGAATATTATCCACCGTGCAAATTTCAGCCTCCGAAATGTAAATCCATACCAGTAACATCAACAACAACACCAGTGTAAATAACACCATCGTTATCAAACGCAGTGGCAATACACAAGTAACATCAGCTCTACTAATATTAACCAATAAAAACATTAATATCAGTAGCACCATCATCAACATCAACAGTGAGGCTAATGAACACATTAGTACACCAGACGAGCCTGGCCCATGGCTGGGCTCAGAGAGTAGAGAAACTCGAAACTCTTCAAAGGTATATCAAAGGTAAATGGCAACAACCTGATGTCAAAATTTCGCTTAGTGTCGAACGAAACGTTGCATCAGTCAAAGCTTGTTCTTCAGTCTGTCTCATACGTGCGCTGGAAGAACACAAGAACATAACTGAGAACTTAATTAAGGATATAACTGATGCTTAGAAGTATTGAATCCTCGAGATCTCTCAGTATCCTCTTTCCTCGAACGTTTGTTTTCCCTTAAGAAACTAATCAGAAGCATCTCCGAATGTGCATTTGACTTCATATCAAGATACACAGGAGTCATGGAGATTACTTCGCTCAGAAGGAAGGATTTTTGCTACACGTTCAGGCTTACGGGCAGCCGGATGAATAGTCTGAGATAAGCGAAAGATTGTAGAGTTAGGGAGTAGTCAGGGATGGAAAGTTAGGTAGGGAAGTAGAGAGTTATAGAGAGCATATGAAGGATGGATAAACGCGGTATAAATAACTGAAGATAGTATATTGGTAAAAGTATTTTCCTATTTCCCATTCCCGGAATTCCTTCCATTTATCTACGAACAGTGGGAAATGTTACACCATATTAACACACGTCATAAAACATGTCAAAAACCACACCACACTTGATTATACCACACCACACTTGATTATACCACACCACACTTGATTATACCACACCACACTTGATTATACCACACCACACTTGATTATACCACACCACCTTGATTCCCACCACACTTGATTATACCACACCACACTTGATTATACCACACCACACTTGATTATACCACACCACACTTGATTATACCACACCACACTTGATTATACCACACCACACATGATTATACCACACCACACTTGATTATACCACACCACACTTGATTATACCACACCACACATGATTATACCACACCACACATTGATTATACCACACCACACTTGATTATATCACACCACACTTGATTATACCACACCACACTTGATTATATCACACCACACATGATTATACCTCACAACACTTGATTATACCACACCACACATGATTATACCACACCACACTTGATTATATCACACCACACTTGATTATATCACACCACACATGATTATACCACACCACACTTGATTATACCACACCACACTTAATTATACCACACCACACTTAATTATACCACACCTCACATGATTATACCACATCACACTTGATTATATCACACCACACTTGATTATATCACACCACACTTGATTATATCACACCACACTTGATTATACCACACCACACTATTATACCACACCACACTTAATTATACCACACCACACTTAATTATACCACACCACAATTAATTATTCCACACCACACTTAATTATACCACACCACACATGATTATACCACACCACACTTGATTATATCACACCACACTTGATTATATCACACACACACTTGATTATATCACACCACATTGATTATACACACCACACATGATTATACCACACCACATGATTATACCACACCACACTAATTATACCACACCCACATATTATACCACACCACACGATTATACACACACACATATATACCACACATGATTATACCCACCACACATAATTATATCACACATGATTATCCACCCTATATACCACACCACACATAATTATACCACACCACACATGATTATACCACACCACACTTGATTATACCACACCACACATGATTATACCACACCACACATGATTATACTACACCTCACATGATTATACCACACCTCACATGATTATACCACACCAAACATAATTATACCACACCACACATGATTATATCACACCCATAATTATACCACACCACACATGATTTTACCACTTCAGTGATTATATCACGCCACACTTATAATATCCTTTCCCTCATACAAACATGTACATACGTACATACGTACGTTGAGACAGATAGGCAAAGGCCTCATTGACAACAATGAATAAAGGACCTTGCAACTACAGAGTAGTATATAACTCAGGGATAAAACAAACGAGTAATAATTATAAAGTATGGTAGTACTTGTAGATTATATATCATGTTTACTTATTAAGCAATTGAGAAACTGAAGAAACAAATTAAGCGAGACTAAAAGAGGAGAGAAGAATAGAAGCTGAAGCAAGCATAGCTCAGTCGTCAGAACATTTGACAAGCAGTAACAGTGTCCTGGGTTCGAATCCTGGACAGCACGAGACATGAGAGCTTGTCTCATTTTGTTCCACCTTTAACACAGGCTGCTGCCCTTATTCTGGCAGCAGTCTTGACCAGTATCACCTTCGATACTTCACTACCTGGGCGGTACATGACTCTTATCGTGCACAGAGAAACTATGAGACTACAGGCAAGGCCTTTTGCAGTTGCTGCTGTTGTCTGTAGTTGTGTCATTGCCTTCCTGGCTCTTTTGTAAAGACGCGCAGTGTCTCAAATTTTTAAGGCCTCTGCGGCTTCATTTTTCATTAGTGTTGTGTTGGCACTGCCATGGTGGAGGCGGCGGCGGAGGCGGTGGTGTGGCAGCGGCGGTGGCAGCGGCAGCAAGTCCGCCGCTACAGTACCATAAGCGGCAGTTTTTTTTATAATTAGCATCATTAGGTGCACGAACACCTTTTCAACCAACACCTGAATACTTGCAACAGGTACTAGATTTTTTTACACAACACTGGAATGTTTTCTTACACACACTACTACATTCCAGCGGGACTGGGGTTCTCTAACACATTTTTTCCCCATGGATGCGACCCACAACACTCGGCTGACACACAGGTACCTATTTTAACTGCTGCTCAACATCTCTTGGCAATAGTGACGGCAGCGGCAAGTCCACCGCTACAGCCCCATAAAAGTCAGTGATTACCTGTAGTAGCTTCCAGAGATCACCGCCCCCGTGACCCGGTCCCAGACTAGGCCTCCTGGTTACTGGAGCGATCGGTCAAACTGTTCGTGCCCTCCGTCCGCAGTCTAGCGTATGCAACACAATTCGGCTGATCAGGAACTGTTGTGAAGAATTTTTTGAGTTCGTTCTTGAAGCAGGTGTAACCGCGGCAGATTTGCGGCAGTGGTAACGGCAGGTCCACCTGCACTACCATGAGAAGCAGTGGCAGTGATGGCGGGGACGGCAGGTCCGCCGATACATTGTCATAGCAGTAGTGGCAGTGATGGCGGAGACGGCAGGTCGCCGCTATACTGCCACAAAAAGCAGTGGCAGGGATGGCGGGGGCGGCAGGGCCGCCGCTACCCTGCCATAAGAGCTTACGCTGTAGCGTGAATCAGCGGTCAGGACTACCTACTACCAACACTGATTTTTTTTTCTGAACTTTGAGAATAAAAGCTGATTTGGTTGCAGATGCATTAGTGTGATGGAGTGGGGGAGGCGATGAGTGTGATGGAGTGGGGGAGGCGATGAGTGTGAAGTGGGGAGGTGATGAATGTGGAGTGGGGAGGTGATGGAGGGGGCGATGAGTGTGGGGAGGTGATGAGTGTGACGGAGTGGGGAGGTGATGAGTGTGACGGAGTGGGGAGGTGATGAGTGTGACGGAGTGGGGAGGTGATGAGTGTGACGGAGTGAGGGGAGGTGATGAGTGTGACGGAGTGGGGAGGTGATGAGTGTGACGGAGTGGAGATGAGGACGGGTAGATGAGTGTGACGGAGTGGGGAGGTGATGAGTGTGACGGAGTGGGGAGGTGATGAGTGTGACGGAGTGGGGAGGTGGATGAGTGTGAGGAAGTGGGGAGGTGATGAGTGTGACGGAGTGGGGGAGGTGATAGAGTGTGACGGAGTGGGGGAGGTGATGAGTGTGACGGAGTGGGGAGGGATGAGTGTGAAGTGGGGAGGTGATGGAGGGGAGTAGGTGTGACGGATGGGAGGTGATGAGTGTGACGGATGGGAGGTGATGAGTGACAGTGGGAGGTGATGAGGAGTGGGGAGTGATGAGTGGACGGTGAGGTGATGAGTGTGACGGAGTGGGGAGGTGATGAGTGACGGTGGGAGGTGATGAGGACGGGTGGGGAGTGATGAGGTGACGGAGGGGGAGGTGATGAGTGTGACGGAGTGGGGAGGTGATGAGTGTGACGGAGTGGGGAGGTGATGAGTGTGACGGAGTGGGGAGGTGATGAGTGTGACGGAGTGGGGAGGTGATGAGTGTGACGGAGTGGGGAGGTGATGAGTGTGACGGAGTGGGGGAGGTGATGAGTGTGACGGAGTGGGGAGGTGATGAGTGTGACGGAGTGGGGAGGTGATGAGTGTGACGGAGTGGGGAGGTGATGAGTGTGACGGAGTGGGGAGGTGATGAGTGTGACGGAGTGGGGAGGTGATGAGTGTGACGGAGTGGGGAGGTGATGAGTGTGACGGAGTGGGGAGGTGATGAGTGTGACGGAGTGGGGAGGTGATGAGTGTGACGGAGTGGGGAGGTGATGAGTGTGACGGAGTGGGGGAGGTGATGAGTGTGACGGAGTGGGGGAGGTGATGGAGGTGGTGACGGAGTGGGGGAGGTGATGAGTGTGACGGAGTGGGGGAGGTGATGAGTGTGACGGAGTGGGGGAGGTGATGAGTGTGACGGAGTGGGGGAGGTGATGAGTGTGACGGAGTGGGGGAGGTGATGAGTGTGACGGAGTGGGGGAGGTGATGAGTGTGACGGAGTGGGGAGGTGATGAGGACGGAGTGGGGAGGTGATGAGTGTGACGGAGTGGGGAGGGATGAGTGTGACGGAGTGGGGAGGTGATGAGTGTGGTAGGAGTGGAGGGAGGTGATGAGTGTGTTGGAGTGGGGAGGTGATGGTGTGTTGGAGTGAGGGAGGTGATGGTGTGTTGGAGTGAGGGAGGTGATGGTGTGTTGGAGTGAGGAAGGTGATGAGTGGGTTGGAGTGGGGGAGGTGATGAGTGTGTTGGAGTGAGGGAGGTGATGGTGTGTTGGAGAGTAAGTTGGTGAGGGTTTGTGTAGATTGGTTAGGTGGTGAAGTTGTAGGAGTGTCAGGTGAGGACGCAGATGGGTAGGAGTGTCAGGTGAGGACGCAGATGGTGTAGGAGTGTCAGGTGAGGACGCAGGTTGTCTCTAGAAACTCAATAGAAGTTCCTGTTAAAGTGGCTGAATTTATAGGCTTAGAGCTGTTATCCAACCAAAGTTCATTTCAGAGCTCAGTTATATCTGAAATATCATCCCATCCTCTTAATTACAAGCACTATTTCACTATGTCTAAGACAGACAAATGGGTGTCTGTTTAACAAGTATCTGTGTGTTTTCTAGTGCGCTCGGTGAGTCCCAGTTGTAGGTTCGTGCGTTATTTTTTTATATAAATTATTTTGTATTTAACTTATTGATATTGTTGCAAGCTGTACTTGATTAATTTTTGATAGACGATAATTTAATCTGTCTAAACTTAACCTAACCTTACCTATCCTAAATTATGTAAAACGAAAAAATATGCTGCAAACTACATGGGAGAATGTTGATAATGGTATAAAATACAGACTGAAGAAGCCTACTGTGTAGGCGAAAAGTTTCAACGATAAAGATACCTAACTGTTGCACATGTTTCATAATCATCTACATGGGAGAAATCCGCAGTATGAGAATGGGTTGAAAATGTGCTTACTCCGGAACCCATGTAGTACCTATCTATTTAGTATATGTGAATTTGGGCAGCATCATATGTAAGGCCATTTGCACATTGGCCAGGCTGCGAGAGTGCAAAAATGATCGAAATCAGTAAGAGGTTTGTTAGGAGGGAGAAACTCTTTACTTCGTACACTGCAAGACCATTTGTGTGGAGCAACAAGTCGCTTTAGTCACGGACACGTTGTGACAACGGGTTAAGTGGAGGGCGGTGGTGGTGTACATGCAGATGTATGCAGACGAGCACCACCTCCCCTCCCATACGTATCTGCCAGGCCTCTGCCCTCCCCTACTTCGGGATTCCCCCTATCACTGTGGTAACCCAATTCTTAATGACATTAACGTTAATTGACGATAGTTAGCTTGTCTCCTTGATAATTATTGCTTCTGAATGAAGATGACTCGCTTATTAAAAATGCAGGTACGGATAAGCAAAAATTAATGATGAAATGATAATTGTTCAATTCTTACGGATTCCATTTCACTTTGAATTATTCCTATATGAATAAGTTAACGGATTAACCAAAGAAAATACTGTAACAAAAAGTCAGATATAACCTAGGTCTGCCTTGCACAGGCCATTATTAGAATCGATTTGAATAATGAATTTAGATGTGACAGGTAAACAAGTGAAACACGCAAATAGAGGACTTCCTCGTTCACTACATTTGTTTTTTTTGTACTCAGGAGTTCTTTAGTCGTCTTTTTCACCACGTGGCATCATATTGTCATTGTCTCCACACTCAGGTACATAGACGCCTAAATAGATCTTTAACTATATTGAATAAGAAGACCGGGAATAAGCAGCTGTACGTAGCAACCTTGATATGTAAACATACTGACGGATGTTACAGAAGCCAGGCTTTCCTTCTTTCTCCCTCTTGACATTTGTGTATTAAGTTCAATACACAGATAACCCGCACGTAGGAGAGAGAAGCTTATGACGACGTTTCGGTCCAACACTAACATAGGACGGTGAGGGAGCCAGTATATCTTGAAGATGGGGACAGAGATAGAACAGAGAGTGAAAGAAAGAAGGAAATGTGGCTTGTAAATGGATTAAGTCGGACCGAAACGTCTCCATAACTTTCTCTCTCCTATGATTGGCTTACTTGTGTATTGTTCCAGTCACGGTATTGTACCTTTTTTTGTTCTTTATTAAGTTCTATTTTTTTTCTTTGACACAGTATATCGATTCTTTATGGGTTCCTCTTTTATTCTTTCTATTTTTATATATTTTCCCAACGCTGTATAATTTATTTATTGTCTTTTAGTAATATATTCTATTTACGAAATATTATCTTGTATCATATTTTCCTTCCTTTTACCATAGTAAATCTTGTACATAAATGGTATACAGTACCGACAAAATGAAAATTTAGACACGTGTGCAACATCTAGTTAGCGAAACGTCTACAAATAAAGATACCCAGATGTTGCACATATGTCTAATTCTTCATTTTGTCGGTATTGTTTACGATTTATGTACAACTTGTCAGACACTGCAACATCATGGAATCTTGATACGGAGGACATCTAGACAACCTTCTTGCTTACTACTGGCCCATTCCTCGGGTATAACCTACTACCACTGGGGAATCCCGCCTACCAGTCACAATGCCTGCGTCTGCTGCACGTCCTTCACCTGTCGCTGGTATATAAGCTCCACTCTCCATGACTGTGCTTCAGTTCCTTTAAGACTACGGTGCTCTTCACCAACATCAAGGCTGAGGGACTGATTACCTCATCTTTTGTATATAATTCTTCACATTATGTCCTTGTATTGTATTAATAAAGCCACTGGTTGGCGAAACGTCTACAAATAAAGATACCCAGATGTTGCACGTGTCTAATTCTTCATCTAGTAGCTCTTGTTTGTGATTTTTCATTATTCGTTCTTTGCTGCATATTGGTTTTCCATTAGATAAAAATTGCTTTTTACTAGGTGGATTTGGTTTATTGAGCATTTCTAGCTTTATTTTTTTTTGTAACACTAGGTCTAGTATTCACGGTGTGACCTCTCTCTGAAATTATTTTTATTAATGCGTTGATGCACATCTCTGAGATTTGCTCTTAAGTCCTCTTCGATGTCTGGAGTTTCTCACATCGCTTCATTACTTCTTATATTCTTGAATTTGGGGGCTGCAAGCCATTGGACACTTGTTTGACCACTCGTTGAGTCTTCTCGCATTCTGGAAGTAAATAGTCTGGTAGTACTGACGAGATGTGGAAAGACACTTATGTCCAGTTGAGAACATTCATAAAAGAAAAAGCTTCGTCAGGAGTGTCTTCTTCAGTCCTAATCCTGGCGAAACGTTTCCTTTAATAAATGTTTTGAACTGGATATAATAGCCTTGTTCAACTTCCTGAACAGTCTGTTTCACTACTTTGTTACTGTTACTCTCAATAACCACTGGCAGGTCCTTTTCATATATCAGAAATATTGTTGGATTTAGTACTAAACACTGGGAACCCTGATCCCACCTTACCCACACTGATGTGTTCCAATACTATATCTGTGTCTTATGTTTGTTACATATTCCATGAATCAATGAAGAGCTTTCTTGGTGCCTGTTTAAAGTTTGTGGGCGGAGTCATCTGGCGGGATATATAAAAAAATATGAAATGAAAAATTCCTGATATTTCAATATTTCACAATATTTTCATGTTTTTTTTTTTTTTTTTTTTAGAAAATTTATTTTTTCCCATAAATTTATGAAATTTTTGCAGTCAGCCCACTGTTATCTTCTCGAGCTCTGTAATTACAGTCTTGGAAGTCTAGCAGGTTTGTGAGACGTACGTATCATTGGTACTGCGTTGTAATTCATGTCACTGGTACTGGTTTGTGACGCATTGCCTCTTGCCAGTTCCCCTTCTTGTGTATTTGGACCATATTACTGATTCGTGTAGCTGACTGCTGAGAGTACTCGACACTGGTGCTGCATATATCTCAGTCATCAACTTGTCGGTATTATACACAAATAACCCGCACATGACGTTTCGGTCCTATTTGGACCATTAACTAGTCACACACACACACACACACACACAGGAACCAGGGTACGTGAATAATGGAAAGATCGAGGATTGCTTTAGTGACTGGAAAGTCAACTTTTTTTTTTGTGACTCAGTTTTGAAAAAGGAAATTGTTGAATTTAGTTTAAAATGAGCTGAATTGCCGATTTTTGGACTAGTCACACACACTGTGACTTGTAAATGGTCCAAGTTGGACCGAAATGTCGCCATAAGCTTCTTTCTCCCATGTGTGGGTTATTTGTGTATTGTTCCAGTCACGATATTGCTCCTTTTTTATTCTTTGTTGGTACTGTATGCAGTTAATGTAACGGTGGTTGGAGCACACCAATTAAACATACCAACTCGTGAGACTGTGGACCAGTAAGTCTTCTGTTTCTGTGGCGAATCGTTAAAACTCGTTGTGTAGGTAATTCAATAATATGAATTGTGGAAGGTCGATGCAGTATCCGCTGATCGCGAAACAGACACGCTTCCGTAAGGAAATCTGGTTTAAAGAACACCAACAAGCACATATTTAGAGTAGGTAAATCCTGTCTCTCAAATTTCGTAAATTTAGTAAAAGTGAAGAGAGAGAGAGAGAGAGAGAGACAGCGGGAGAGAAATGAGTGGACTGGTGGACTGCATGTATTTCGATTGTAAGATGGCATTCGACACCATATCTCTCAAGAGTGGGAGGAACAGAAACTTGAGTATGAGGAAAGTATAACAGGAATACACTACAGTGAGACAACGTGAAGTGATCCTTGTGGAAGCCTTGTGGTACCGGTACCGGTAAATGTGAATGATACACCACAAGATAGATATAGCCATGTTTACAGATGTGAAATTAAAGAGGGGAATAACAAATTAGGAGGGTAATGAAAGGCCACGAATAAACCTGGGCGAACTGTAAGAATGGCTAGACAAGTGGCTTCTGGAATACAGACCCAGCAATTTGGGAAGGGGTGTGAAGGCCGAAAACTAAGTATAAACTCTGGGCACAGAGGCTTCAAACATCACTCAAGGATAGAGATCCAGGGATGAGCAGAGTGCTGAGCCGCACATCAACCGAATAACCACTGCAGCAAATGCTCGTTTGGTGAATCTTAAGTTAGCTTTCACTAATTTCAACAAAGAATAATTTAGAACCCTTCATGCGACGTATGTCAGGCCATTCCTGGAGTATGCAGCATCAGCAGGGAACCCATAACTGATAAAGTATGTTAAGAAACCGGAGAAAGTGTAAAGGTTTGCAACAAGAATAATACCAGAACTAAAGTGAATACTATGGAAAGTGACTAAATGAACTAAATCTGACGACATTAGAGGATACAAAAGACAGGGGACACATGATAATGATATACAAAATATTCGGATGACTTGAGAGGGTGAAGAGGGATAAACTTTTAGAGAGGCGAGAAATGGGTACACGAGGGCACAGTTGGACTTTAAAGATACAGACAAGTCACATATATTAGGAATTATTCTTCAGCCTCAGGGTGGTTAGGAAGTGGGGTTACCCTGTAGAAGTAATGGAGACAGGCTCCATACATAGCTTAAAGACTAGGTATTACAAACTTTCTGATGCTCGGAGGGAGTAAATCCAACAAGCGGTAGGTTAAAGGCAGGACCAGGAACTGAGACTCGACCCCTGTGACTACAAATAGGTGAATACATCCTATATCAAGCAAAAATAGATACTAAAAATTATTAAATTTAATAAAAATACATATTTTTAATAAAGAGCTCAATTTATAAAACAAAATATTGAAATATAATTTTATCTAATAAAACGAGGCAGTCAAAAAATAACGAAGTTAGTCTTAGCACCCTGAAGACCAGTCCTCTCTCCCTGCCCCTCTCCCTTTATTTATCTTTCCTACCCTTCCCTTCTCCCTATCTTCATTTCCCTTCCCTCCCTCCTCGGCTCTCCCTTCTTCATCTTTACCTCCCTTCCCTCTTTCCTCCTTACCTTCTTTTCCTTCCCCAACCCCTCTCCTTCCATTGTCTTTAACTCTTCCATCTTTCCTCTCTCCCTCCATTATCTTTCGCTCTTCCGTTCCATCCTTACTCTCTCCCTACCCTTCCCTTCCTCCTTCCCTTCCTTCCGTTCTTCCCTTCCATTCCATCCTTCCTCCTTCCGTTGTGAGTGGGCTATACTAAGAGGTTCTTCCCCAAGCTATGAATAATTTGCAGTCGGTCCCCCACGCCAAGGATTACTTCAAGTGGAATACCTCGGAGGGTGACGGTGGTGGGTGATTGTGGTGGACTATGGTAGTGGGTGATTGTGATGGACTATAGTGGTGGTTGATGGTGGTGGACTGTGGTGGGTGATTGTGGTGGACTATGTTAGTGAGTGATGGTGGTGGGTGACTGTGATGGACTATAGTGGTGGACTATGGTGGTGGACTGTGGTGGTGGATGATCCTGGAGGATGGTGGTGGGTGATGCTGAGGGGTGGTGGTGGGTGATGCTGAGGGATGGTGGTGGGTGATGCTGAGGGATGGTGGTGGGTGATGCTGAGGGATGGTGGTGGGTGATGCTGAGGGATGGTTGTGGGTGATGCTGAGGGATGGTGGTGGGTGATGCTGAGGGATGGTGGTGGGTGATGCTGAGGGATGGTGGTGGGTGATGCTGAGGGATGGTGGTGGGTGATGCTGAGGGATGGTGGTGGGTGGAGCTGAGAGATGGTGGTGGGTGATGCTGAGGGATGGTGGTGGGTGATGCTGAGGGATGGTGGTGGGTGATGCTGAGGGATGGTGGTGGGTGATGCTGAGGGATGGTGGTGGGTGATGCTGAGGGATGGTGGTGGGTGATGCTGAGGGATGGTGGTGGGTGATGCTGATGGATGGTGGTGGGTGATGCTGAGGGATGGTGGTGGGTGGAGCTGAGGGATGGTGGTGGGTGGAGCTGAGGGATGGTGGTGGGTGATGCTGAGGGATGGTGGTGGGTGATGCTGAGGGATGGTGGTGGGTGATGCTGAGGGATGAGGCATGTGTGAGCGTGTTAGATAGGAATGAATGGAGACAAATGGTTTTTGGGACATGACGATCTGTTGGAGTGTGAGCAGGGTAACATTTTGTGAAGGGACTCAGGGAAACCAGTTAATTGATTTAGTTGGACTTGAGTCCTGGAAATGGGAAGTACAATGCCTGCACTTTAAAGGAGGGGTCTGGGATAGTGACAGCTGGGAGGGACTATTCTCAGCTGTCGTATTTGAGCGCCTCTGCAAAGACAGTGATTATTTGTGAGTGTGGTGAAAGTGTTGAATGATAATGAAAGTATTTTCTTTTTGGGGATTTTCTTTCTTTTTGGGTCACCCTGCCTCGGTGGGAGACGGCCGACTTGTTGAAAAAAAAAAAAAATATATATATATATATATATATATGAGTGTGAGTGTGAGTGTAAAAAACAGCTGGAGGGAAACAGGAAGGAAGCATCAGGAAGGCGGCAAGCAGTTGGAGGAAGGCAGCAGGAAAGAGGAAGGTGGAGGGAAGCAATAGGACACTTGAGGGAAGGAAGAAGAGACACGATGTAGGCAGCAGGAGGGCAACTAAGTATTATATCCGAGTGATCCATCCAAAGATAACAGGGAGACAACGGGGAATATATTCGGGATCAAAACATGAACAGACATGGGAGAAGCAGCCAGACATAGAGCCGCATTGTCTCCTCACACGGGACAGACATTCAATCACGGAACTGCTACTTACATATATAATCATGATAATTTGCGGCAGGTCTGCAAGTGCATACAGTCTGCTGTTTCCTTTTTTATATATATAAAACTCCAGACGTGTTCGTAATGAGGCTGAGGTTCCAACTCTGCCCAGTAATTTATGTTCTTGCCTTGCTTTTGAACATGTGGCTAAATCTTTCAAGTGCACTATGGTCTGCCACCGGGCAGCGGGGCGTTGATCCCCGGAAACGTCCTTTACGTAAGGAGGTCCAGACACAATATTTGGCAGTTTTCTCAAAAGATTTTTTTAACCCCCAGAGACCCGTCCAAGTGTTGTGTGTGCTGCTACCTTCATTACTTCACTGCGTTTGCTTGATAGATGCACCAAACTGTTGTAATTATAGTTGGCATGGGAATGCCGACAAATTGTACTTGATTAAGACATAAGCAGTAATTGGCAGCTTTATTTGAGACAACTTTACGCCACACAGCATGCGAAATGTTGTTAATAAATTTTCACTTACTGCTTGTGTACCTTTATCGTCTACATTGTTGAGGTATACTGCAACGAAAGGTGTAAAAGTACTATGATTAACCTCATCTGCTTCTGAGAGTGTCAGAGATGCTGTTGCTCTGTTTACCTTATGTCGACTCCGGGGGTAACCTACCCTGCTGCCCAGTTCCTGAACAGACCTAACAATTGATGGCCTGATCAACTAGACTATTGGTGTCCATCACAGTCTGGCTTATGCTATTACATTCATGTGTTTCCATATAAATATGATAAGGGCGTATAGGAGTAAATAAATCCTGGGAATTTCTCGCTCTCCGCCCATAATGACCAGGAGCAGCAGACTATGGTTCCTGGCTTTGTGATGAAGGTCCGTGAAGGCAGCTCTGTCTCCGCTAAATAACCGTGAAATTGTCGCTGATGGCTTCCTAAAATTCTTAGTGGTCGCTTCCTAAAATTGCTAGCGGTGGTTCCCTAAAATAGTTGATGGTGACTCCCTAAATTTAATGGTGGTGGCTCCCTGAAATTGTTAATAGTGGCTTCTGTCATTGTTAGGTTTTAAGTACACCACCACTACGCTTGGTATACAGACCTAAAGATGGTTATATATATATATATATATATATATATATATATATATATATATATATATATATATATATATATATATTAGTCATGAAGTATATCATGCAGTGTCGACGGTAACGGCATGTTCGAGGTCATGCAGACATAATCACGTCATTTAGGGGTGACACATTGACAATGCAGGGAATTATTAGCTATGCAAATATAGCATATGTCATGCATATAAATGTCCACCTATCATGCAGACAGTTATTAATGGTCCATGTTGACAGAAAATCCTCAGCCCTGCAGATAGATCATGTGACATGCACGTACAGACTGAATCATGAGCCACGCAGATGCAGATTATTACATCATGAAGACAGAACATCAGAAATGGACGTATGAGAACAGGCTGTGCCAAAGCCTAGACACGTGTTATCATGGTGTAATAACAAAAGAAAAACAAATGGAAAATGCTGCGTCTGAATCTTTAGTTCTCTATTATAATTGGAATCAAGGAATAATAGTCAATGATTTAAAATCAGAAGCTTTCACTGACCCCTAAATGTCAGTGGGAAAGTTGTAAAAAATTCAAACTCCTGCCAATTACACGGGCTGTGGTGCTTAGGTTGGGATGCAAGCACCACTTGGGCCGGGTCACCATTTGGAGAAGACCCGGGCCGGACATACCGGCGAACCTACAAGAAGAAGAAGAAGCAAGCATCAGTAGTCTGGCTATCTAGGGTCTAGTCATAGACCGGGCCGCGGGGTTGATGATCAGTGGAAGTTTTCTAAGACCTGCAAGTTATCTTAATGATGCAGAGAGTGATCAGCCAAACCAGCTGGTTGTTCCTAACTTCTGAGTCTGGAACTTTTTCATTCATTCCTTTACTTTGTACCTTTAATATTCTTTTGAAGTATTTCTAGAGGTTTCCCCACTCCCGCAATGTGTCCCTCATTATTGTCACATTAATACAGACGAAATACCCAGTTCACAAGTGCACGGTGAAGTGATTGTTTTTAGTTTGAATCATTACCCAGTGGTTCCAGACGTACTGGAAACACTGTATATTCAAAGAAAACGTCAAGTGGAGCCACCTCAGGAAGTGTGGTGTGAGGCCGAGCCTCGGGGGCGATGATGCAAGGTTCAACTGCAGGTAAACTACGGGTGTTAACCCAGGTGCCGCCATTAGTTAAGCAGGTTAGGGAGGGATGCACTGCAGGCAAGTTGGCTCCCTTCCAATGGCCGGAGTTATGCACGATTCCCAGTCCTGATTAGTTACGCTGTATCCAGAGTATTAACTAATTACTGGGTGAGCGGTGCCGCGACCTGCAGACTAGCCCAGCTTCACCTACTAATTATAAGACTATAGATTCACTAATGCCCTAGAGATGAGCTGATTACAGGAGTAATTTGTTTCCACAATTATCTTTCAATTTCAAGGGGAGGTGGATGAGGGTGGATTACATATATTATTTTTTTCTTCACAGAGCTCGCTTGTGTTATTATTTTCTCCCCGGATATCCGATCTGTTTCACAATAGCTAATTACTTAATAGACGAGGTTAAGTAACGGTAATGGATGTTGAGGGTAGCAGGTGTTATTACTGAACCTGAGGCCGGCTGGGTGGCAGTAGGTAGCCCACAGTGGGCGGGTGAGCGGGCGTGTCAGGGTGTTCATGTACCTGGAGAGGCTTTCGGGGATCAACGCCCCGACGGCCTGGTCATAGTATGTATGGTATGGTTAGGAGGATATGTGAGTGAGTTTTGGTGGGCGGGTGGATTGGTTTAAGTGAGTAGGGAAATAATTAAATAGATCAGAATATTAAAGCAGTAAGTAGGTTGGTAGACAGCATCCATCCAGGGAGGTACTACTGTCCTATCATATGAATGTGAAATTGAAACGTGTTAAACATTTTGCACTCTGGCAGGATTTCTGGTCTTTTTCTGTCACATGAATATGTAAAATGGCGGGAAAATCTTATAAACTTTTGTTGAGATTCAGTAGACACTTACCATAACATTCCTGTCTTTCAGTTTCGAATGCCTAATTTGAGATCGGGCCGCGGGCCCCCTGCTTACCTCTGAGAATGTTCTTTTTGACACACACACACACACACACACACACACAAGACACTACTA